>CM053786.1:661689292-661711792 GCA_028749045.1 Cupressus sempervirens
AACTAGGTTATAATATTAATTATTAATTAACAAATAAACATATCCCTTAAAAGGGACATGTCTATTCATGGCTTATGCTTATTAATATGAGGAGAGTTTCCTTTAGAACACACATACTAGATACAATGGCAGTGCTTAGTACATTTCCAGCAATCTTAAAAATTAACAACACCCAAGCATTAGATAGTTCAACTTGAGTAGGAAATTGATCCTATATTGAGTAAAGGAAATGTTGAAAATCAAAGAGTTGAACCTTTATTGGTCAAATATGTGAGGAAGAATCATTTGCTTGAACAAATAATTGGAGATAGAAGTGTTGGAGTACAAACAAGAAGCAAGTTAAGAGAAGGTACATGTTTAATAGATGATTTTGAACCTACAATAATAAAAGTTGTATTAGATGGTGAATGTTGGGTTAATGCTATGAATGAGGAGATTGATCAAATTAAGAAGAATAATGCATGGACACTAGTACTGAGATCTTCTAATTAAAATGTGATTGGAACCAAGTGGAATTTTAGAAACAAGTTGAATGAGAATGGACAAGTAGTTAGAAAAAATGAAAGACTAGTTTGCAAAGAATATGCATAGGAAGAAGGAATTGATTATGGTGAAACTTTTGCACCTGTAGCAAGATTGGAAGGAGTAAGAACATGGTTGGCATATGCTACATACAAGAAGTTCAAAGTATATCAAATGGATGTCAAATATTCTTTTCTAAATGGATTAGTTGAAGAGGAAGTATATATGGAACAACCTGAAGGATTCATTGAACCTAAAAAGAAGAACATGGTGTGCAAGTTGAACAAAGCATTACATGGACTGAAACAAGACCCTAGAGCATGGTATGAAAGATCACACTCTTATCTAATTAAGATTGAATTTGCTAGAACAAGTGAAAATAGTAATCTATCCTTAAAAAATGAATCTAAAGATATGGTGTTGATTGTTGAGATATTTTTTGATGACATAATATTTGGAGGAAATGACACGTTGAGTAAGACATTTTTTGAACAAATGAGTACTTAGTTTGAGATGTTAATGTTTGGAGAGATCAATTTTTTCATTGGTTTGCAAGGTCATCAAAAATAAATAAAGGTATATATGTTACTTAGGCTAAATATGTGAAGGAAATCATGAAGACATTTGGAATGGATGAATATAAACCATTTAGTACACCTATGGTGATTGGAATGAAATTTTCATAAGAAGACACTAATGGTGAGGTTGATCAAATACTATATAGATATGATTGGAAAACTACAATATGTTGTGCATAGTAGACTAGACATTGCACTTGTAGTTGGAATTGTTGCAAGATTTTCATCTAATCCAAAGGACACACATGATTTCTATGAAAAGGATATTTAGATATCTTAAGATAACAGAAGATTATGGCCTATGGTATAAATAAGAGGATTAATTTAATATTAAAGTCTACACAGATGTTGATTGGGATGAAAATGTTGATGACAAAAAAAGAACAAGTAGTGGAGATTTTATTTTAGGAGAAAGGTTGATAACATGGATAAGCAAGAAAAAAAATTGTATTTGAAAATCTATTGCTAAAGCTAAATATGTTGTTGTTGTAATCAATTTTTCAAATATTTTATGGATTAAGAAATTATTGTAAGGGATGCAAGAAGAGGTAACCAAGCCTGTTACTATTTACTATGATAATACAAGTGCTATAAATATTTTTTTTAAATTGGTGATGGATGCAAAAATAAAGCATATATCAATCAAATATCATTATTTGAGGGAACAAGTTCAAGAGAAACAAGAAAGGCTTGAATATGTAAAGTATTAGGAACAAATTTTTGATATATTCACTAAGCTATTACCTAAGGATCCTCTTGAGTATCTAAGAGGTAAATTAGGGGTCCTGTCCCTATCCAAAATTCACTAAGTGAAGATGCACAATACATCAATTCATGGATGAATTGTAATATCTTTGTGGAGCTAATGTAGAAGTGTTCACATTTTAGGAGCATTTCTAAAGTTGTGAAAATGACTATGATGAAACTAATGAAATCAATGCATGCAAGGTACAAGGTTTTATAAGTTTCATGATGAAATTCACAATGACCTTTGGCATTGTTGTCAAAGGGGGAGAGAAACAATGAGAAAGGGGGAGAAGATTACCAAAAATAGATGATTACTATAAAGGAGAATATATTAGAAGATCATAAGGAAAAGATAATCAAAGGGAGAGTGAAGAAAGAGAAATAGTAAAGAGACAAGATTAGCCAAAGGAAGAGAACATACAAAGCTACTACAAAGATGAAGATCAAAGACTGAAACTGAAATACAAAATTATATCCTAAGGGGGAGATATGTTAAAGATATTGAAGATTTTTGTTGCTAAAGATACACACTAAGTTACAGAGTTTCTGTAATAGATGAAAAAGAATTGAAAAGTTGTATTGTTGTCAATGCATACATTTGATTATCTTATGTAGTGGTTTGTAATATATAATCTTATGTTATGTGTTTCCATCAATGCCAAAGGGGGAGATTGTTAGCCCCAACTGATAATGTAATTAGTAGTGGGAGACTTTTAGATGATGTTATGAATGTAATGCATGTAAAAGATTCATATTAGTTGTTATATTGTCATTAATGTCAAAGTATTAGTTGCCTAGACATCATGATAACTTAGTTAAGTACCATATCAATTAGATTGATAAAGAGGGTTTGAAAAAAGTATGATGAAGATAGAAGTGATATGTACAGTATTCAATGGGTACTTGAATGAGTTGTCAATGCGCACTTGAATGAAATGGACAATGATAATGTATTATTGATTTGATTATTTTATAATCATCTATTGTTGGAATGTATTAAAAGACACAAGCTTACTGAGTGACAAGGTTAATGAAGGGAGACTATACTCACTGAGTGAACACAGTATTACCTAAGTGATTAGAAAGGAAAAAGAAAAAAACACAATGTTTCCTAAGCGAGTAAGTATTAACCAAGTTCTATATTTCTCGAGTAAATGTTATGTTTACTGAGTAACAACTAGATGAACAAGATTAGAAAATTTGAATCTAAGGTCAAGTTGTGATAGAAATTTGAAAAGTTTGAGATGGTCTAAGGCATGAATCAAAGTTTGTTACAAGATCAAGGATTGAGAAAATTCAAGAAGGATATAATGATGGAGATTGAAGAAGGATAAGGATGTGCACAACGTTCTATGCAAGTTATATTTCTTGAGTGTCTAGATTCATTGTAGGAAGTTTTTGAATATAGAAATTTTGTAGGAACCTAAGATCGATTATGGTGGTTAAGCAGAAAAAGATGGAAGGATCTAGAAGCTTGAAGATAACTATTTAAGGAGGAGAAAAAGAAAATTTTAGGTTGCTAATTTTGTGAGGTTGTTGGTTATTGATCAAGAGTTGATAAATTTTTTATGAATGTGAGGCTATTAAAGGAAAGGAGTAAAGAGTTGAGTTAGGTGAACTTGAGAAGAGAAGAGGAAAGATAAGAACTATTTAACCATTAGAGTAAAAAATCTCAAAAAACTAAGTGGACATAACACGTCTTTGAAATCCTGTATGATAACATTGATTAATGGTGTTTTTAAAACCTTTAAATTAGGCCACTCTTTAGTCTAACACAAGGAGTGATAAGGTCTAGATGGTATTTTGTTAAAATCCTCTAACAAGGTCACAATAATAATGTGTATGTAACCTTTAACCAAGTTGATTCCTAGCATATCTGACTTTATAACGGTGAAATTTTTGGATTCTCAGTCCTAGGTGGTGTTTCCCTTCATAGGATTTTCGCATTAAAATATAGGTGTCAAATTTGTGTGAATGTTATTTGTATTGCAAGTTATTTTACATGTTTTATAGTTTACCGTAACTTGGTAATAACTATGTTTAAGACTGGTAATAACTAAGCAATTTTACTAATACTCGGTAATGCAAGGATTAATGAGTTAACAATTTGGGATATATTAATTGATAGAGTTGATTAATTTTTACACCAACAGATTTTTGTTGAAGTTCATGATGTTTATTGGTACTGTTGTCAATCAGGATTTCACTTTTAGCAAGATGAAATATCTAGCTATCTTGTAGAAACATGGAATCTCTCTTGGGTAGTGGGTTGTCCTAAAATGAGAGATGAATCTCCAAGAGCTAGGTCAATTCCTAAATAATGATCACCTAAAAACTTAATTGTATGCAGAAAAGGGATAAAAAAGTGAACGAAAATAATGAATACTAAACCTAAATGCGGTGATGCACCGATGATTTGTATGAAACTTCAATTTAATTAACACCAATTACCCTAGATACAAATGATTCACAATACCCAGACAAGAATGTAACTACAAAAGTGACTATATGCAAGGACCCAGAATCATTTGCTTTGAAAGGAAAACATAGGCTTTACCAATTTTCTACAAAAAGAATAAGGACACAAAAAAAAGACCTGCAATTACAAGTATCAATATTCTAACATGCAATAAGGAATATAGCTTGAATGAAGGATGAACACAACATAAAAGCAAAGAACCCACAATATTGCAAAAAAAAAGGAATAAATGAGAAGGAACCGTTGAATCTGTATAATCAATGCTGAAAAAATCTGCTACAAAGTGCTCCTATAATCAACTCAAAAATTTACAATGTGCAAAAATTTGAGTGAGAAAGAAGAGTCCCTCGTAATGAGGTGAATGTACAATAAATCGAGCTCAAAACCCTTATTTGAATATCAGAAATATGTATGGAAAAAATGAGTCAAAACTAATCCAAACTGTGAAGAAACCCCTGAAAACTATTCTCAACCACTTGTACAACTAATAGCCAACTAAAAAAAATTGTCTCTATCTCCTCAAAATCATGTAGAAAACCCTAGGTTGGATTTCAATGTCAAGCTAAAAATATAACATGTCAATCTCATCAATAACCATGCAAAAATGCATTAAAAATGCTCCCAAAATAAACTACAACTAAAACTGGTCATAACTTCTCAAAAAAATGCCTTGGTTGAAAGGCTTCATGCATGTATGTTATGCATAATCCTTCAACAACCTCACATTTATCTAAACAATCATATTATAAGAACACTAAGTAGTGCAGAGATATTTGGAATGGTTTCCATTGCTTAGTTCATATGAACTGACCCTCCCTTTACATTTTGCAAGTGTATTCAAAGATGGAGATGCAGGCTCAAATCTTCTTCAAAATTCAGATCAACAATCTTCCATTCAGGAAATGGAGGCTTTTCCACTTATTTCTTCAGTACTTTTCTATTTATGCAATGTGTTTATTCAGATAGTGTATTAGAAGTTTCCACAACTTGTGTGGTATCTGAACACACTGTATCAAGTATTGTCTAAAATTTGAACATTTTGTACCTTATAAAACAATTCTGAAATATATTTCAATAAAAGTGTACTATTTTGGTACTTGTATGTAATTCGAATAAAAATTATCAATTTCCCTTGTTTATTGATTTTTGTACTTCACATTCTGTATCCAAACCATTTCGTAATATGTATGATTAGCAACCTATAACATATAGCACAGTATATAAGCAAGCTTAACATAGCAATTTAGGAGGTAGGCTAAATTGATAACATTTTTGGTGACCTCTTAGGTGAGTTTACTTGTTAAACAATGATAGACTAGCTACCTTATGCATATCCATTGGGCACAGAGTCCTCTCCAACATTATAAAAATTGAACCTTCTCAAAAATTTAGAAAACTATCAAACTAAAACACACCACACCACACCAAACTAAAACTAAAAACTTGAACTAGATCTATAAGTTGTCATAGGATTTTGTATCTGTTCATTTTGATAATCAAGATGTAGTTGTACCATAGTAAAGAGATGAATATAGTTTCATTTTATGATCTCTTTTCTATGGCATAACAATTTTGTCCTAGTTGTGAAGGCTAACAGTTGCTAGTTATTATGACAGCTTGCAAATTTGGTTATAAACATACTAAAACAACTGTAGAACTTGAAACTATAGCTTGTGTCATAACAACAACCTAGTGTGTTGTTTATGGTTATATTAGAGTGATATACTAGTTGCCTTGGAGTGACCACACCTCCTATTTTTTGGTATCTTTATATTTTCTATAGTGGTATATTAGTCAAATATGATGATGAATAATACATCATATTGCTATTATGCCTCAAGATACTATTTCAAGTCAATTATAAATCAAAAATTAGAATTAGTACTTGTTTTTCTAAGATTGATTCAAAAGAATTTGTACCAGCAATTTGCATGAATCTTTTCTTATTTATTTATTGTTGAATGGTTGAAAGCTATACCATGTCATTGTGAACCTATTATGAACTCATGGAGTATGTATGATTCAAGGCATCAAAATCTATTCCATGCTTTGTGTGATATGTATCTCACGTATTGATAGCAGATCGATAATTACATGTAATTTTTAGTTTTATTACTAACAATTAACAACTAACACACTTAAACTTGAATTTGAATGTGTTGAAACAACACTTATTGAAATCTTTAAAATGCCTCAAAAGCTTTGCTTGAGGTGAATCCCATTAACCAGGATTCCCAACTCCTATCCTTCAAGTGTAGACAAATGGAAAGCATTTTGTGGTGTACTACCTATTATGATATATGGAGCAACCCACATGGCATTGAACTTTGTATGCTTCCCAAGCCTCCTTTTCAATTCATCCCATTTCAATACTATGTCTCCTAGTTGGAAATTCTTGGGAGATGCCTTTTTATCAAATGTTCTCTTCATTTGAGCTTGATGAAGCTCAATTTTTTTTCAAGGTATTTCTCCTTTTCTCCTCTAATTCAATGAGTTGATCCAACCTTAAGGTCGCAGGCTCCTTATCAATCATATCCAATTGATGCATAAAATATAATGCTAGAAACTCAATTGAAATGGGTAATCTAGCTTCTTTACCATAAACCAATGTATAAGGAGACATACCAATTGACCTTTTAGAAGTTATTCTATCAGCCCACATTGTTGATTTTAAATTTTCATGCTAAGCACATTGATTCCCTTCTAATATCTTTTTTATAATATGAATCATATTCTTGTTAGTAGATTTAGCGTACCCATTACCCTATGGGTAATAATTTGATGAAGTGTTCAGATACACTTGTTTCTTAGTAGCTCATTCTACAATTTTGTTTCCTATAAATGTAAGTGCATCATCTAAAATAATTGAATCTGGTACACCAAATCTACAAACTAAATCATCATAGAAATTTAAAATAGTAGTCTCATTTGCATCTCTAAGAGGCACTGCTTCAGTCCACTTTGTAAAATAATTAGTGGCTATCAATACCCACTTATGACCTACACTTGAAGGTGGGTTGATGATGCCAATAAATTCTAGACCTCATTTCATAAATGGTTGGTCCACCTAAATAGGTTGCAAGGGCAGTGCTGCTAATTTCTCTTTACCAGCAAAAATTGAACATTGCCTACACTTTCTTACCCAAGAATGTGCATCTTTAAACACACTTGGCCAATAATAGCCTACCTTCATCAATTTAAGAATTGTAGCTCTTGGTGAGAAGTGGCCTCCAACTGACCCTTCATGAAACTAATGTAAAATATGCTCAATTTGATCTGGTTTAATACATCTCGGCAAAACACCTTACAAATCTTCTTACATAAAATACCATTCATCAAATAGTAAGGAATAGCCTACAATCTATAATACATTCATTTTGACCTTTCCTAACCTTTAGGACATCGTCCAATTTGCAAGAAATTAGTAATATCGTCCACCCAATCATTCTGAGTATTATGAACAATAGGTTATTCATCATCTAGTAAGGCCAAAACAACACTAGCACCACTAATTAAATTATTATCTTCATTTCTAGTAAGTTGTTCACATAAACCCTTGCCTCTTACCAGCTTAGTTACTTTGATCTCAATGTCATATTACATTTCTTTTGTGATCCACCCTGCTCTTTTAGTGTTTAGATCTTTGTTTAACAGGAAATCTTTAATAGAAGGGTGAGCAACCATTAGCTTAATTTTATTATTTGAAATGCCTGAGCTTTTTCAAACTTCTTATAACAGTGAGAACATGTTTCTCAACAAACGTATAATGCAATTTATAATCCTTTAGTCCCTGACTAAAAAATACTAATGGTTATTTGAAACTTTCATCTTTCTATTGTACTAACATGGTAGCAATTCTATCAATGTTTCCATAGGCATATAATATGAAATCTTTTGAAAAAAATGTATTTAACAATATAGGAGTTAGTAGCTAATGCTTCTTTTATCAGTTCAAAACTACGTTTACCTTCTTTTGTCCAACTGAAAACCATACCCTTTCTTAAAATAGTTGTTAGTAGCATTAATAATTTAGCAATATTTGGAATAAATCTCCTCACAAAGTTAATTCTACCCAAGAAACTTTGAAGTCCTTTCTTACGAGCTGGAAGTGATAGGGCAAGAATGGCACTTACACTTTCAGGTTCAATGGTAATGCCTTCTTTGAAAACAATGAATCCTAATAGTTTACCTTCATGAATAGAAAACATGCTCTTCTTCATATTTTTAGAGAAATGTCATATTCCCTACATCTTTTGAATATCACCCTTAAGTGTTGAAAATGATCTGCAACATTCTTTGAAAAAATAGTAATGTCATCAAGATAAACAAGTACAAACCTATACATTTAGTTTAAGAAGGCCTTATCCATTACTTTTTAAAAGGTTGCACCTACATTTGATAAACCAAATGGAATCATTTGATATGTCATAGTTCCCCATTTGGTTGAGAATATTGTTTTATATCTATCTTCTTCTTTGACAAAGATCTGGTTATAACTAGAGAAACCATCTAGTAGTAAAAATCATTCTAAACCTTAAACCACTTGTAGTATTTGTTCCATTGAAGGAAAAGGGTGCCTATCCTTCAATGAAGCTCTATTTGAATCATGAAAATCAACACAGAATATAATTTCTCCATTCTTCTTCCTTATTGGAATCACATTTGGCACCCAAGAAGTATGCTTCATAGGGAATATAGCATTGCTCTCAATTAACTTATTCAATTCTTTGATCATGAGAGGTTCTAACTTTGAATTTATTGGCCTCTATTTTTGTCTAACTAGTTTTGCACCAAGTTCTAATTCAATGGTATGTTGAGAAATATTAGGATCAAATCCCTTTAGATCTCAATAATTCCAAGCAATAATATCATGGAATTCATGGCATAAATTAAAAAAAGTTTGACACTCTTTAGGAGTACATACCTTTCCAAGTTTCGGCATTTTATCTTTTGCAACTTCAATTTCTTCATAGTGATCTTCTTTGATCTGCAAACTAGATTTATCCTTTTTAAACTGATCATCAATATTAAAAATAGATTATAAAGTAACTAAACCTTTAGGTATCTTTTTTATTCTTAATTGAATGATTTGATCATCATACTAATCCTGCAATTTCTATTGGTTAGGCTGAGAAATTTTAGTTTCTTCTCTTAAAAAATTAACAATATTCTAGTCAGATTCAAAAACTTGCCAAATTTAAGCATTATTTGTCACAACATGTCTAACAATAACTTTTACATGATTATTTCCTTTATCTTTACTAATTTTAGATGGTATATCATATTGTGCACCTTATTGTTGCAAGCCTATCAACATGCTTGTTTTGATTTCTAAGAATAGGTTGCAAGTTAAAGGCTCCACACCCTTCAACTAAATCCCACACAACATGCTTATAACTTTTCAACAGATCATTTTTGGTTGAATGGATACCTCTAACTTGATTAACAATCAACTTAGAATCACCAAAAACTTGTAAACAACCAATTCCTCACTTTATGGACCATTTTAATCCATTCACAAGTGCTTCATATTCAGCAACATTATTGGTAAAGCTGAAAGTAAAACTAAAACATGCATAATAATTTTCATTTGCTAGTTAAATCAGCATATAACCTCCTCCTGCACCTATTTTTCTATGTGAACCATCAAAAAATAACTTCCAAACAAAATTGTCTTGTGGTCCTGAACTTAAATCTGCACTTTTCATGACATTTAGTAGAAAATCAGTAGTCTCATGAATAACATAATTTCCTAGACTTGGTTATTCAACCTATTCTTCTATAATTTTAGTATTTTCAATATCCCATACATCCAATAATATATCAGGAATGTTGTATAGTTGTGTTTTAGGCTCATGACTATGTTAAGAAGGAGATTGTTGAAAATAGATTATTACAAGTATGATAAATGTGTTTCAATCATTGTTTTTTCACTAATGTCAAACCTTGTTTTTGCTAGTAATAAAATTACTTATATGATTTAAGTATTATCATCTATTTGACTGATGAAGAGGATTTGATCAAAAGACATAACAATAGCAGCTAGAGGAAAGGTTGAGTTATGATATAAAAAGGAGCACAAGAATCAGCAAAGACAGTGATATCATAGTGTATTGATAATCTACTTAAGGTTGCAAAGGTTGCTTACACTAAGCAAGTTCAAAAGAACAAGTTAAACAAAGTTTTTCTACCAAGCTTGATCGAATGGATAGCAAGTGGTGAGAAAAGTTAGTGCAAGCTGAGCAAAAAATCAGTTGGAGCTAGGTAAAAGTCTATTTTACTGTATGCTGAGCAAAACAGTGGATGTTGAGTAAATTTTAGCTGATGTAGAGTACCAATAAACTTTAGTTCATGCCGAGTGATTTTATAAAGATGTTAAGAAATGCAGTATGTGTCGAGCATCAGAAGAAAGTTAATGTGGAGTGCCAACATTATTAGAAAGATCGTGAATTTGATGGATCTAAGCCAACAAGTTTATTTTTGTGGATTATGTGAACCAAGTGGAAGATAAGATTGATGAGTTGGTGGAACAGAATTCATTGTAAACCATTTTGAGGAAAATTCAAAGAGGATTGAAGGAGAAGTTTCTAGAAGTGGTACGGAATGAGGGGTAGATTCATTGAATCCTACCTAATCTATCCTTACCCTAAATTGGATGATGGAGAATGATTAGCAAAATATCTTAGTTCTCTATTTATAGGGATGTTGGTTAGAAGCAAGGGTTGTCATGTGCAAGAACCTAAAGATGAAAAGGAGTCAAGGTATTGCTTCATTCAATGACCTAATTAAGAGTCTGCATTGGCATGTTAAGCAAGAAGGCTTAAGGGTATGGATACTTGAAGGGTGAACAAGCTATCAGAGCTTAAATGTGTGAAAGCCAAGCACAATATAGGACTAAAATAGAGATCTGTAATCTATAAATGGAGTTGTAAGTTGTTATCATATCAAGCCTTAATGTTACTCTCTAATAATTGTATCAGTCTAGGGTAAATCCTTTAGATTAAGTTTGACCTAACAGTCACTTGTAAATCCTTTAACTGGGTGAAATTCCAAGTGAATGGTCTAAAGTATTTTGACAAGACTCACTCCTAGCAGGGTGATTGAGATCCTTTAATAGGGTCACATTTAATAGTGTGCATTGTAACCTTTAACAAGGTTGGCCTTTCATAGGGCATCACTTCAAAAGAGTGAAAAAGAGTAGCATGTTATTGGTAGTTTTTCCCAAATTGGGTTTCCATGTAAATCATTGTGTCAAATGTGTTGTTGAATCTATTATAGTTTGCATTGTAACCTTTAACAAGGTTGGCCTTTCATAGAGCATCACTTCAGAAGAGTGAAAAAGAGTAGTATGTTACTAGTGGTTTTTTCCAAATTGGGTTTCCATGTAAATCATTGTGTCAAATGTGTTGTCAAATGGGTTTCCATGTAAATCATTGTGTCAAATTTTGTGTCAAATGTGCTGTCAAAAGGGTTTTCATGTTTACATTTTTGCAAATTGATTTGACAAAAACCTACAAGTTTTAAGTGATTACATAATCTTATGGATGCATGCATGATGATAAATGTTTTAATGGGTTCACTAAACTGTGAAAAGTTTTATTTATACATCTGGACCTTGGATAACTAATTCACCTCCCCCCCCCCCCACTAGTTATTGCAAAGAATTCCAAAAATTGGTATTAGAGCTATCTTCTTAAGAGGACTAGTTTGAAGGTACTAGAAGCACAATGACCAAGATGTCAAAAAGAGATGCACCCAAGCTTAATAGAGATAACTTTCATGCATGGAAAATTTTGATGAAGCTACACCTTGGAGGACTTGGAGATCATCCAAAATCTACCATTACTACTAAACATGTTGATCCCACTAGAGCCCTAACTGCTAAGGATCTAAAAAAGAAGAAAGAACATAACCAAGCAATGTTGGAGATTGCCTCTACCCTAAGCTATGTTGAATTTGATGATATCAAAAATCTTGACAATGCAAAGAAAATGTGGGATGCTTTACACAACATCTATGGAGGAGACAAGAATGTTCTAAGAGCCAAATCAGAGAGTTTCATAGGTAAGTTTGATGATATGAGAATGCAAGAAGGTGAAAATATTTCTCAATATTTCTCAAGGATAAAAGATGTTATTAATGCAATAAGAGGATCTATTGGTACAATAGATGATGATACTATATAAGCAAAGTTTTAATAACACAGCTACCTATATATGTTATTAGAGTTTATGCAATACAAGAACTAAGATGTATACCAAGGAATACTCTATCTCTTGAAGGTCTATTAGGTAGACTTGCTACTTTTGAGCTATCTAACTTTGATAATTACAAATATGAAAATATTGAATCTACTTTCAAAGCTAAGCTACCATTGAAAGAACCTAATGTGAAGAAGAAAAGGATAAAGTATGTGTCCAACGATAGTGATACAGATAAGGAGGATGTAGATCAACTTGAAGCATTACTAGCAAGGAGATTTTACAGAGGTAAAGGCAAGTTTAAAGGTAAATTACCTATCATTTATTTCAATTGTAATGAGGTTGGTCATATTGCTACTAGATGTCTAGAGAAGAAGAACTATAGAGGTGGTGACAAGTATAAAAGTAGAAGAGATAAAGACAAAAAATATTACAAAGACAAAGGCAAGAAGTCTTACTACATTTCTTAAAAGGAAAAAAAAAGATGAATATGATAAACATGATGATGAAGTGGTGTATGTTGCAATGAAAGATGAATCTAATGAAGATGAGGTAACTACACTTGTGTCTTGTGTGAACAAGAATGACAGATGGATCATTGATAGTGGATGTTCACATTGCATTTTTAGAGATAAAATTAAGTTCATTGCCTTAAATTGTTATGATGGAAATAGTGTAAGATTTGGTAATGATGCACCATGTTTGATAAAAGGAAAAGGTTCTATTAAACTCACACACACAAATTATGTGACAATGCATACTATGTTGAAGGACTTAAATATAATCTATTGAGTGTGTCACAATTGAATAATTCAAGATGTAAGGTTGAGTTTGAAAACAAGATTGCTAAGATATATGATACTAATGGAAAATTAATTGGAAAGGGTGATCAAACTAGGAGTAATCTATTCTACCTTGATATAGAGGATGCTACTTGTCTAATTGCAAAATTTGATGATATGTGGCTATGGCACAAAAGGTTATGTCATGTTAATTATGATAACTTGGTTAGTATCAATAATATGAGAAAGTTAGCGGTTTGCCTAAGTTGAATCCTGATAATATAATGTGTAAACAATGTCAATTAGGCAAAATGACAAAGTCAAGTTTTAAGAGTAAAACTCATACCTCTAAATGAATACTAGAGATTTTTCATATTGACTTGTGTGGACCAACTGAAGTGCAAAGCTACAAAGGAGATAAGCACATTATGCTCCTTATTGATGATTATTCTAGAATGATGATAGTTATATTTTTGAAATAGAAATATGATGCTTTCCAAATGTTTAAGTGGTACTTAGCAAGAGTTGAGAAGGAAACAGGTAAAAGTCTAAAATCTTTAAGATCTGACGGAGGAGGAGAATTTACATCAAATGAGTTTGAGATGTTCTGTAATGACAAAGGAATCAAAAGATGGACATCTGGTCCTAGAACCCCTCCACAAAATGGAATTGTTAAAAGGAGGAACATGTCTGTAATGGACTGTGCTAGGAACTCGTGATGGAGAAAAAAATTCTTTGAAATACTAAAGAGAGGTTGTAAGTACAGTTGTTTATACCCTAAACCATGTACAAGTCAAGAAAGGTACTCATCGAACACCTTTTGAACTATGGTATGGATACTTACCCAATGTAAAATATTTTAAGGTATTTGGAAGCAAATGCTTTATTCTCAAAGATTTTAGGAATGGTAAACTAGATGCAAAAAGTGAAGAAGGTATATTCATAGGTTATTCCATATGAAGTAAAGCTTATAAGTGTTTAAATACTAACACAAAAAAAGTTGTGGAAAGTGCAAATATGAAATTTGATGAATATATAGAAGTATATGAGGCTAAACCTATGAAGGAATCAAAAGAATACAAATCATTTGTATATTTTTATGAAGGTATGCCTACTGAAGAAGATGTTACAAATCAAGTTACAAACCAACAACAAGCTTCAGTGACTATTGAGTCACATACTATGAATGTCGAGTTACATTTAGGAACTAAGCTACATTCAGATGTCAAGTTACAGAATGAAGTTGAGGCACATTCTAATTATAAGACTAGTGTACATGAGAGAGATGTTGAACTATCTGACAGAGATGTACATAGTGACTCTGAAGTAGATAGACCATATGAAGAAACCAGAGCTAAACCAAGATTGTCTAAATATGTCAAGAGACATCATCCTTCTACACAAATCATTGGAGATGAGGATGTTAGACCAATGACAAGGAATAAATTGAGAAATGATACATGTTTGCTAAGCATGAAAGAACGCAAAATAGTAAAAGATGCCTTAGAAGATGTGGACTAGAGTAAAACCATGGAAGAAGAGATTGAACAAATTGAGAAAAACAAGACACAGACTCTAGTTCCTAGACCAAAAGACAGAAATGTGATTAGCACCAAGTAAGTATACAGAAATAAGCTAGATGAAAATGGTGAACTCACAAGGAACAAGGCAAGATTAGTCTACAAAGGATATGTAGAAGAAGAAGGAATTGACTATGGAGAAATATTTGCTTATATTGCTAGATTGGAAGGAGTAAGAACTATGCTTGCTTATTCTACATACAAAGGTTTCAAATTTTATCAAATGGATGTTAAATCTATATTTCTAAATGGAATATTAGAGGAAGAATTTTACATAGAACAACCAGAAGGATTTTTTGATGTTAACAATAAGAACATGGTATGTAGATTACATAAAGCTTTATATGGTTTGAAACAAGCACCAAGAGCATGGTATGAGAGACTTCATAATTATCTTGTGAAGATTGGATTTGAAAGGACTGATGATAATAGCAATTTGTACACGAAGACAAAGAAAGGTAAAGGTATTTTGTTATCTAAAATTTTTGTTGATGATATCATATTTGGAGATCAAGATGCTTTATATAAGGCTTTTGCAAATGAAATGAAGCAAGAATTTGAGATGTCTATGTTTGGAGAGATCAAGTTTTTTTTGGGTTTGCAAGTACATCTGATGAAATATGTTATATACATCTCTCAGTCAAAGTATGTCAAGGAGATATTGGAAACTTTTGGATTGGATTATTCCAAACTAGTAAGTACACCTATGGTGATAGGACATAAATTGTTAAAGAATGATGATTCAACTGAGGTGAATCAAACATTATACATATCTATGGTTGGTAAATTACAATATGTATTACATAGCAAATCTAATATTGCATTATCTATAGGGATAGTTGCTAGATTCTTTGCTAATCCTAGAGAGAATCATTTGATGGCTATAAAGAGAGTAATGAGATATCTGAAAGGAACAAAGGAATATGGTTTATACTACAAGAAAAATGAGAAATTTTAACTAAGAGCCTATACTGATGTTGATTGGGTTGGAAACATTGATGAAAAAAAAGCACCAGTGAAGGGGCATTTTTCTTAGGCAAGAGGTTGGTTACATGGACTAGCAAGAAACAAAATGGCACTTCACAATCTACTGCTGAAGTTAAATATGTTATTGCTAATGTAAATTATACAAATATTGTATGGATCAAATAGCTACTCAAAGATATGAAGGAAGAGATCATTGAACCAATGATACTTTATTGTGATAATACAAGTGTTATAAATATATCAAAGAATCATGTGATGCACACAAAGACTATGTAAGGAAACTCAGGTGTGGAAACAGTTTCCTACACTAATCTCTTAAGAGAAGTATGGTGCAAATCCTATTAAAATCTTTTACACTTACAGATTCAATATCATGTAAACAACAATATTTCAGCCAAGCAAGCATAAAGAAAATAGACAGAGAAAGAAACACATAACAAAAAGATTTATCGGTGGGGAAAACCCTTTCGATAAAACAACCCCACCCCTCCAGAACCTACACAATGTATTATCTTCAACACAAGGTTACAATACACTTGCAATGCAAGTTCAACAGTGACAACAGAAGACTCCAGTAGCAACTCATAGTACCAACAATACACTATTTCGCATCCACCTCTTTGCAACCCTAAAAATGCTTATAACATGCACTTCACTTTTTAGGGCTACTCCCAAAGGTAACCGTATTAGGGTTTTACCATTCTCTGAGAAAATAGGAACCCCAAAAAAATTTTAAGAGTGTATAGTACTCAAATTTATTAGTTGCCACATGTCTTCATCTATCATTGAATCTTCCTAACATAGCTCTTACGTGTCATAGGAATCTGTCATAACCATTTTAGCAATGATCTCCTTATACACAATTCAAGATGCCAACACATCAACATTATTTGCAAGAAATACATTTTACAAAATAAATAATAAGAATAGGAATTATCCAAGGTTGAGACACCTTATACCTAACAATTTCTCAGAAGCATATAAGGTATGTACTAATTTTAAAAACCATTTTCATAGTAGTTTTCTAAATATACATTTTAGAATGGTTTTTTGTTTAAGGGTCAACAATTATGTATTCCAAGGGGATCCATGAGGGAGAATCTCATTCAATAAAATCACAATAGAAGCATGAGTGGGCATTTTGGCCTTAACAAGACCCTAGACCTAGTGGAAAGGTTTTACTATTGGCTCAAGATGCAAATAGATGTGAGAAGATATGTAGAGCAATGTGGCATATGTCAGAAAGAAAAGGGCACCTCATCCAATGCAAGACTTTATCATCCACTACCCATTCCTAATATGCCTTGGGATTGTATAAGTATGGATTTCATAGCGAGCTTGCTTAGGAAAAAGTTAGGGTTAGATAGTGTGTTTGTTGTAGTTGACAGTTTTAGCAAGATGAGCCATTTCATACCATGCAAACAAACACATGATGCTAGAAATATAGCTATTCTATTCTTCAACGAGGTGGTCAGAATTCATGGGCTACCAATGAATATTGTGGTTGACAAATATGTCAAGTTTATAGGGCATTTTTGAAAGAGCCTATGGAAGAGATTGGGTAAAAACTTGGCTCATAGTTCTACCTACCATCCCCAAATAGATGGGCATACATAGGTCATTAATAAGGTCCTAGGAAACCTCTTAAGATATCTTGCTAAATAATATGGGCAGAGTTGGGAGCAAGTCATCCCTCAGGCAGAGTATGCCTACAATGATAGAAAGAATAGAACAACTGGATTAAGTCCTTTCCACATAGTGTATGGGTCACATCCAAGGGGAATAATGGAGTTGAGAGAACTACCAACACATGACTCCATTAGTGGATATGTAAATGATTTTGTGCAATCCATGAAAGAGATACATGATCAGGTTAAGAAGGCCTTGAGGGATGCCTTTGACCTTGTGATACAGGTCTCCAAACTTGGTTTGGATCAAAATTCGTTGTTATAACAGCTTTGTCTTCATTAAAGTTCATTAGAGTAGCATTAGGGGTACCTTGTTGTTGAATTTAATCATGATAAACTTCTTCTTGAAAAATTATTTTTCCTTTAAGAACATCTTGTCTTCTTGCCTCAATCGCATGTCCACAATCAAGCCAAAAATGACCAACATTACAAGTAACACGTTACTCTTCATTATGTGCATAGTTGTTTTGAGGAACAACTACCAACTCTTTAGAAGTAGTAGGAGTTGCATAATTGTAGGGTTGACTAGCTCTTTAACCATAGTTTCTTTGTTGTCCTTGAACTTGCCTTGGCTAGTTTGATATTGAAGCTTGATTTGATTGCCTATTTTCCTAATAGGAAGCTTGATTTGATCTATTGTATTGAATTTTTTGCCTCTTTAAGTTTCTTATTTCATTTCCATAACTTTTCAAAGTTTAAATCATACTGTTACTTTTCTCCATTAAGTCCAAATTTTTCTCTTTTAACTCTCGGACAAGAGTCGTAGCAATGTGTTCTTCTGCTGGAACTTGCATGTTAAATGTCAGTAATGTTGGCATAGGTGGAATGCCAACTAATTGTTGTATAACAACTGGTACAACTAGCTATATTTCTATCAATAAGACATTGGAGCCCTAGAAGGTAACTTACCAACTTGTATCAAGTTGTTTTCAGCTCCAATAGCTATATCAAATGTATCAGGCAAAGTATGCCCTCCCATAGATTGTATCATAATTGAAATATCACTATTAAAATCTTTCAAATAGAATAATAATGCATAGTCATTAGAAGGTTTAACAGATGCTAGATATCTATCCCAAGTTCATTGAAAATTAAAATTAAAATCATAAATATGTTCATTTGGATGCCTTTTGATGGTAGTCAATTGCTTAACCAATTAGAGATTATCATACTTATCCTCATACTTGTTGTTTAATAAGCTCCCCAATGTGTACCACGTAGAAATTGAATTTACCGCTAAACTTCAAAATCAAATTAATGTTTTTCCTGTAAGAGAGGTTGCTAATAACTTTAAGGCTACATCCTCATGTTGAACTTGATGCAATCCACAAAGAGTGGTTATATCTCTAATATATTCAACTACTAAAATATGATTTTCACTGGTAAAATATGGCAAAATTTTTATGTTTCTAGTGGAATATCATGATGAGTAGCAATTTGTAAAGGGCTACTAGCATTGAAAGCTACAAATGGCAAATTTTGGGCCATTTTATGAACTTATGGTACTTGTTGTACTAAAAGTGGCAATAAAGGTTGGTTAGGATTATTTACCTTTCATTGATATGTTTTTAGACTTTGAACAATAACTAGAGTACCACTTGTAGACGCTACAGAAGCAAATTGATCCCTTGGTAGTTCCTCAAAAATGGGTAATTCAGATTTGGAATTATCAAGAACACTCAAATCTTAGGAAAACTAATATCTTCAATAATTACCTCAGATTCCTTAAAACTTGTGGACTGATCCTCAAGTGTAGGATTTCTAAATGTAGAGAATTATGTTTCAAATAATGAAGTAGACCTTCCTCTTGTAGCCCGTGGTGTTCTTCCTCATCTTGTTGATTGGTTTCCTCCTCTACCCGGCTATAATTCTTGATATATAAATCCTTCTATGTTTGATCTTGTGAGAGTTCTCATTAAAAGAATCACTAAAGTTGTAACTGTATATGTGCCAAACCTTCAAGACAGAGTTGTCGGATGCTAAGAAAATACATTCAAAAAGGGCTAGAATATTGTTGTTTATGACAAAACAACAGTAAAATTTTATATTTTAGAGAACTGTGAAGCAGTTCGGGTCCCACCAGGTGTGTCAAAAATTGTTATCAATTAGGATTGCACCTTTAGAAAGATGAAATATCTAGCTATCCTATTAAAACATGGAAACTCTCTTAGGCGGTAGGTTATCCTAAAATGAGAGATGAATCTTTGGGAGCTAGGTTGGTTCCTAAATAATGATCACCTAAAAACTTAATTGTATGCAGAAAAGGGATAAGAAGTGAATGAAAATAATGAATACCAAACCTAAATGAGGTGATACACTGATGATTTGTATGCAACTTCAATATAATTAAAACTAATTACCCAAGATACAATGATTCACAATACCCAAACAAGCATGTAACTACAAAAGTGGTTCTATGCAAGGACCTGGAATCTTTTGCTTTGAAAGGAAAACACAGGCTTTACCAATTTTTTGCAAAAAGAATAGGGAAACAAACAAAGACCTTCAATTACAAGTATCAAGATTCTAACATGCAATAAGGAATATAGCTTGAATGAAAGATGAACACAACATAAAAGCAAAGAACCCACAATATTGCAAAAAAAAGAATAAATGAGAAGGAACCATTGAATCTGTATAATCAATGCTAAAAAATCTCTGTTACAAAGTGCTCCTACAATCAACTCAAAAAATTGCAATGTGCGAAAAATCTAAGCAAGAAAGAAGAGTCCCTCATAATGAGGTCAATGTACAATACATAGAGGTCAAAACCCTAATTCAGATATCAGAAATATGCATGGAAAAAATGAATCAAAATTGATCCAAACTATGAAGAAACCCTTGAAAATTGTTCTCAACCACCTATCCAACTAATATCCAACTAAAAAAAAACTACCTCTATCTCCTCAAAATCATGCACAAAACCCTAGGTCAGATTTCAATGTCAAGCTAAAAATATAGCATGTCAATCTCATCAATAACCATGCAAAAATGCATAAAAAAGGCTCCCAAAATAAACTACAACTGAAATTGGTCATAACTACTCAAAAACATGCCTCGGTTGAAAGGATTCATGCATGTATTTTATACATGGTCCTTCAACAACCTCAAACTTCATACATGTATTTGCACATGAAACAAGCTTATTAGCAGAAAACTTGCTTTGCTTTCATATATTTATTTTGCCTTTACATCTTTAATGCATTTATCTGAATAATCATGTTGTAAGAACACTAAGTAGTGCAAAGATATTTGGAATATTTTTCATTTCTTATTTCATATAAACTAAACCCCCCTCTTTAAATTTTGCAGGTGTATTCAAAGATGGACATGTGAGCTCAAATCTTCTTGAAAATTCAGATCAATGATCTTCCATTCAAGCAATGGAGGCTTTTTTCCCCTTATTTCTTTAGTACTTTTCTATTTATGCAATGTGTTTATTTAGATAGTGTATTAGGAGCTGCCACAACTTGTTTGGTATCTAAACACATTGTATCAAGTACTGTCTAAAATTTGAACATTTTGTACCTTATAAAATAGTTTTAAAATATATTGCAATAAAAGTGTACTATTTTGGTACTTGTATGTAATTTGAATAAAAATTATCAATTTCTCTTGTTTATTGATTTTTGTACTTCACATTCTGCATCCAAGCCATTCTGTAATATGTATGGTTAGCAACTTAAAACATATAGTGCAGTATATAAGCAAGTTTAACATAGCAATTTAGGAGGTAGGCTAAATTGATAATAGGTACTAAAATATTTGAAGGGATTGTATGTAAATGGACATAACTAATTCAACCCCCCTATCTCCCACCCACCCCACCCCCTCTCAATTATCTAACAAAGCGAGCACTACATGTCAAATGTTATGATATATGTTCTAGAGAATATAAGATATCTAGGAGCAACATAAATACAAATTATGAGAGACACTAGGCTATACTAGGTAGCTCAACTACATCATATTCATTTTTACAAGACTATAATAGTAGCATTGATGGAGACATGGGATGAGGATAACTTCTCATCTCATCTACTTGTTGGGGAGATAATAGTCACCTTAGAATATGTTTACTAGAACTTACATTTTCCAATCTGAGTATTGAAGGTTAGACCATGAGTTAATCATTCTCCAATAGAGATTGGATGAGACTTTGAATATTATATGGTGCTTCCATATAGAGAGATGGAGAGACCTAATCAGGTAAGCCTAAAGGATATCCTACTTTGATGGACTCGTTTGTTGAGGAGAATCATATTTTGTACCATTTCCATAACAGTTATTCCCGATATGAAGTGTACCATATTTTGCATTCCTCTTACATGTATGTTTTTTGATACATGGAGAGAGAGTCCACATCATATGTGTGGGGTTAGAGCACTCTTTTGCACATGTACTATGAGATTAGGAAGTTTGTTAGATATAAAAGGTATATCCTAACAATGTGCACACTCTTATAAGTATTGGCCTTTGAGCCCTTTATATGTAATAGACCTATTGAATACCTTGTAGATGTACCAACTAATTCACTAAGACTATTTGGATATACATTAGGCCATCCTTGGTAGCTTGATGATGCTCTATACTAGAGATTGATACTAGACCAACTACCAGGTATTGAGGTTATATGGAGGTCTTACTATCATTACTATCATATGATAGAATAGTTAGACTCAGCAGTGAAGTTGACATGGATGTAGAGGTGGAGGCTACTAGAGGCCTCTAGTGTCCAGCTATTATGACACAGTGATGCGGCAGTTTGGTCTTCACCAGGATCTTCTAGCATAGCTACCTCGATATACACATGGGAAGAGATACACAGGGAGGCCCATTACCTTACCTTAATCAACTATTGATGATATAGAGCTGACAGACATTGAGAGTCGAAATGATGTCGAGGTACCTCCTATAATTGAGGAACTACTTCTAG
>CM053786.1:661714292-662021792 GCA_028749045.1 Cupressus sempervirens
CCTTTATCACTTTTCACTCATACATTAGATTTAAAATTATCTTGTTGGTTATCATTTCTTTATTCTATCTTTTTGGATACCTTCATCTAATTCTCAATTACATCAAGGAAAAAAGCACTCATTATCTCCTTCTTGGGCTAGATCTTGAATTTCTATCCCTCTTATCTCTTTAGGATATACACAACATATTTGGGGTCTAAGGATCAGATTTTGGATCTCCTTCCTAATGTATATATGATTTTGGGGTCTACCATTGATGATACCATTTTTATATATTACATTTTGGTGAGCCTAGCCTCTAACACCTCCATTTTAACTTTGGTTTTAGATATTATTTTTATTATATTCTCATTTTTTTAGAACTCTCTAAAATATAAAGTTGTTTATTCACTTATGATGTCACTTATGTTGTCACTTTTCTTCTTACCTTTATCTATTAGACACATGAAGTGAATATTACCTTATTGCATTTCATTTTTTTTTTTTTCTTAATTAATCTCTTTCATATGTAATAATGAGGTTAAATAATATACTTCTTCCTTATAAGGCATCTTTCAAGGCCATTGTAAACATTTCATGTTTATTCCTTCTTCAAATTTTAACTAAATGCATGGAATATATAGATTGCATAAGGGTCTTTATTAATGAGCCTAATATTAATCGTCCTAATCTCATTCCTCATAATCAAATACATGATAGACCTAGTACCCCTATTTCTTTCCAAGGTATTCAAAACATTATTCATGGTCTAGATGTTAGACATTTTCTAGATGATGTCTTTCTCAGACATTTGGATAATGCTCCTTTTTCATCACCTACTAACAATGAAAATAAAAATTCTCATAAGGAGAATATTCCTTCTCTTATTCCTCCTTATACTACACATTCTCACTCACCTCAAGATTAATCACCTTCTCCTTCTACATGAAAATTTACTTATACCACGAGATATGATATCAATGCTCAGCAAGGCTATAAGGTTAAGGGTTTGGCATAAATGAACAAGGCATAAAAGCTTATATTGGTCTTCTTTACCAAGATCATTCAGGTGGTTTAGGATTTTTTTCTCCTCATAATCCTTCTACATCCGTTCTTCAAGATCCCATAATACAAAATCCTACATCTCTTTCACCTATTATCATCCATATCCTTGAAGAGATTGTTGATTCCTTTGATCAAAATCAACAACCTAACCTTCCTCCTCTAATAGTAGACGAACTTCCTTCACCATTAAAAAATAGTCCTAAAGTATCTCAAGTTCCATATGTTGATAATTTTATCCCATCTTCAAATGAACCCAAACCTCCTCTTGATATTATTTTTTCCCAAATCATCTCTCCACATGTCTCCATTTGGTGATTATTTAGATTTGGAAAAAATGATCTATTGGAGTCTCAACTTTAACCCTAAGACTTATAGAAAATTTTCAAAGGGACAAACACATATTAAGGGTGAATTATTGTATTTTTTTATCATAAAAATAACCACTTACTTTATGATTATACTAAAATTAGAATTTATGCTTGAGCCTTATTCATTCTAAACCAGATATTATTCATTTTCTTCAAACATGGGTTTATAACTATTTTTCCCCTTTTATGTGGTGCTCCATTGTACTTCAATGCCTAAGAGGAAAAAATATAGTAATCTTTCCTTTTTTATTAATTTGGGGGGTGTTCCATCTTGAATTGGACACACTTCAATTTATGACCTTTTAGCTCCTCTTTAGTGTGTTTGCATTGCACATTTCTACTTGTAGAACACATGTTCCTCTCTCTCTCTCTCTCTCTCTCTCTCTTCTCTCTCTCTCTCTCTCTCTCTCTCTCTCTCTCTCTCTCTCTCTCTCTCTCTCTCTCTCTCTCTCTCTCTCTCTCTCTCCTCTCTCTCTCTCTCTCACTCTCTCTCTCTCTCTCTCTCTCTCTCTCTCTCTCTCTCTCTCTCTCTCTCTCTCTCTCTCTCTCTCTCTCTCTCTCTCTCTCTCTGAAAGGATGAGGTGGAACCTAACACTTCCTCCTTGATTTCCCTTTCTCTCTCTCTCATAGGCTAAGGTAGGATCTAATTATATAAATCCTCCTCTTTTTAGGCCCCATTTCTTGAATCCAACCTCAATTTATTGATCTCCAATCTATATTACACATGAATCCTTTACAATCCTAAAATCCTAGTTTACAAACTTGAGCACTGACCTCTTGGGGAACAGGTTGACCCAAGTTGACCTCTTCCAAAATAGGGTCAACCCACATAGACCTACTTTTAAATAGTTCAAACCAAATGGACCAATTCCCTAGTGATCAGGTAGTTATGGTCCCTATCCTATTTCAAATTTTAATTATTGCCCACCCAATGTAATCGGGTCCCGTGGGGGGTAATTTTGAAAATTAACTATAAAAAGGCATTAAACTCCTCATTTTCACATGATGGAAGCAAGATATAAGTACACATGGACATCCCAATCTAACATGGGGAAATTTCAAGGTGGAAACTAAGGGTCAAATCTAATTCTTTCATTGTGAAGTGACATCTTCATCAATATTTATTCAATTCAACCATTCAAACATTACATGATACCATGGAGATGCAAGGGGATCATGAATATGGTTAGAGTACTTTAGCCTTGGGGACTTGTTATGCTTTCTATACTATGTTCATATTTTATCTTTTTACCTCCATATTTTTCATACATTTACATGCTAGGGTTTTACTCATAGAGTAGATTCTTAGCATTTTAGGTCTACAATCTAGGATTCACAAGAACTACATACACACACAACATTATTTCTAACTATTTATAGAGGTGGGAATCACAAAAATGGAGATTTGACTAAGGAAAACCCCTTTATAGCTAGCCACACATACAAATTTTGTAACAAACTTGCAAGTTATCGATTTGGAGACCACAAGTGTGGAAATTATTCCCTGAGACCTTTCCCAAGAAGTTGGGTCAAATTTTATAGTTCCCTAGAAACATGGTGACTTTTTCATTGACATCTTCTTAAGGCCTTGAGAAAAAAACATTTTCTAGGTTTTTTGTTGTGATTCCAAATCCATAGTCAGAAGTTCAATCATAGTCTCAAATCTGCAATTTTTAGAGAAAAAAGCCATATTTCATTGCACATTTTGAGATGAGTACTTCATCATTTGTTTCACCTTTTAGAGTACACCTATTTTTGCATCCCAATTGGATTGATTGCACATATTTGGAACCTAGACCTATCTTACAATTCTCACTTATTTGATTAGTTTAAATTTTATATTTGCATTACATATCTATAATCACATTACATTGCGTGAAAGAGGTCTTGCTTGTGTAATTTCTTGATACAACTTGGGTTTAGCATTCAAAATCCCTTATCATACTTTTTCTTTTCTAATATAACCTAGGTCATATCAAGAATTATGCTTGGAAGCTCCTATTTCTATTGTATTGAATGGCTTAGGGGGGAAGTGTCAACTTTTCATACCTAGTTTGCATTGTTATAGTCATTGATGTCATGCTTGGAAGTTCCTCTTTCTCTTGTATTGAATGGCTTAGGGGGAAAGTGTCAACTTGTCATACCTAGTTTGCATTTTTCTATTCATTGATGTCATTTCCCCCTGAACATTTTGGTGAACTCAATGTAACTCTCCTTGTTTGATCATGGGAGTTAGATATTTTCTTTACATGTATTGCATTTATATTTGTATAGTTAGATTTCATAAACATACACATACAAAAAAATCTTTATTTGGTAAGCTTTCATTTCATTATTTCTTAAGGAAAATTACAAAGATAATTGCATTTCATTGTAATTTGTTTATTTGACTTTCAAGATGTATGTTTTTTTATGAATACTTTGATGATGCATTTGTTAGTAAACCTCCTAAGGTATCTAGTAGTGAATTTTTGTATGTAAATAATGAGATCTTAATTGAATCCATTCCTTAATCATCTTCCTCTACATCTTTCTAATCCAACCTTTGTGATAGGTTTTATTAGGGCTTCCTTTGTGTAAGACTATTTGTAATGTTAAGTCGTTGAACTAGTTATATTTTATCAGCCACTTATAACTCTCAAAGGATGTCATTCTTAATAGCCACTCATTACTCTTAAGGGTTGTCCTCGAAACGATGAGCCTCTTATTGTTCGTGGCCGATAACACTTTGGTTTTGCATACCTATCAGACACAAAATAATCACCAACTTATTATTCTAGTTATTTCTACTTCTTTACTCTATTCTCAAGTTGTGCTTCCCCAAGCACCTCATTTTCTTAGTTCCTTAGAAAAGGGATATGATCTTGTTGATAAGTTGTGTGCCACTCCTAATAATATCTCCCTGTTGGAACTTCTTCAAACTTCTCCCAATTATCATGAAGATTTGAAAATGGTTTTTTCTACCCTTCCTATCCCACTACTTAATCAAGATATTATTAATTCTTTTTTGGATTTTATTCATGCCATATATACTCCTTAGACTATTTTCACTCAAGAATATTTTCCTTCCAAGGAAGTTCAAAACAAATATGATGCTCTTATGGTTTTTGTTCTTGTTAATGGAAACCTCATTCATTGAAATTTAATTGATAATGGTTTGGGTTTTAATGTGTGCAATTTAGACACATTGAAAGCTATTAAATCTTAAATATCCACCTTTAAAATTGATAACATTTCTATTTGTGTCTTTGATTAAATTTGTAAGAAGAATTTGGGAATCATAAATCTACCTATTAAAGTCGATCTAGCTATCCTAAATACTCTGATTCATGTGATGGCTAGGACTTAATTATCTCATCTTGGGACGACCATGGCTACATAACATGCATGTTGTTCCCTAAACACTTCATCATAAAGTCAAGTTCAATTGGAATAATTTGATGTACATTGAGTGATGAATGAATGTGTTAAATTGTTGATGATGTGCTATATGGATGGAGTGGTTTTGTGACTTTAGTAAGTTGTTTGAAGACAGTGAAAGTTAAATTGGTACATCTAGACTTGAGGATAACATATTCGCCCCCTCTTAGTTATTCTAAATATTCTTACAATTGGTATCAGATCTTTGGTGCTTGTAAGGAAAGTTTGAAGGGACTTAAGCTAAATATCAAGATGTACAAGAGAGAGGTACCTAAGCTAAACAATGAGAACTTCCCAGCATGGCAATGACTAATGAAATTGCATCTATCTAGAATTGGAGATTCTACATTGTACTACCTAGAAAATGAATATATTAAGGTTCCCAAACCCATGATTGTTGAAAAAATGAATGAGAAGCAGGAGCATAATCAAATGATGATAGATATAGCATGTTTCCTAAGTTATGTTGAATTTTATGATGTGAAGGAATGTACTAATATAAAGAAAATGTGGGACAAGTTGGCACAAATCAATTTAGGAGACAAAAATGTGTTAAGGGCTAAAGTAGAAAGCTTAAGAGAGAAGTTTGATGACATAAGAATGATAAAAGGAGAGATTGTTGCATAGTATTGTGGTTGAATCAAGGAGGTTGTGAATTCTATCAAAGCAGTTGGAGGAATCATATCTAATGAGACTATGATAAGTAAGGTATTGAGGACTTTACTTCCTATCTATTAAATTAGAGTATTTGCAATTCAAGAATTGAGATGTACACCTAGTAATAGTCTGATTGGTAGACTCACTACATTTAAATTATCATTTTTTTATAATTATACACCATCTAGTATTGAATGTGCTTTCAAGTATCAACTAAACCTTGATGGATATAAAATAAAGAAGAAGAGTAAACATGTGGACAATGACATTGAATCAGATGATGATATTGATGAGTTAGAAGCAATATTGGCAAGAAGGCCACCAAGAGAAAAAATTGAAAATACAAAGGTAAACTCCCTATTATCTATTTTACATGTAACAAATTTGGTCATATTGGTGCAAGATGTCTTGGCATAGATGAGGAGAAAGAAAGGAAATACAAAAAATATCGTAGAAGGAGAGACATCAGAGATAATTGAGGTAATAAAGGCTACAAGGGCAAAGGTAAGAAATCTTGTTATGTTGCTAAAGAAGATGGTCCTGATAGTGCTTTTGATGAAAATGATGAAGAAGTTGTTTATGTTGCAATGAAAGATGAATATGACGAAGATAAGAAATTTGCATTGATTTTACCTGTGAATAAGAATTACAAATGGATAATTGATAGTGGTTGCTCACATCATTTGACTAGAGATACAAGTAAGTTTTAAAAGTTAGAACAATATAATGGAAGTAGTGTTACATTTGGAAATGATGCACCATGTTATGTGAAAGGTAAAGGGTCAATTATACTAAATGATAAGATCAGATGTGAAAATGCATATTAGGTTGATGTTTGAAATGTAACTTGTTGAGTGTGGCACAATTGAACAATTCAGACTACCAAGTTGAATTCCAAAATATTGAGGCAAAGATTTATGATGCTACTGGTAAACTAATTGGAAGTGGTGATCAAATAATAGGTAATTTGTTCTATCTAGACCTATCTAAAGATACTTGTCTATTTGCACAATTTGAAGATATTTGCTTATGGCATAAGAGGCTATATCATGTAAACTTTGATAATTTGGTAAGCATTAGTAAGATGAAAAGAGTGAGAGGATTACCAAGATTGAGCAAACCTGATAAGGTGATGTGCAACCGATGTCAAATGGGAAAAATGAAAAAGTCTAGTTTCAAGAGAAAGACTTATTATTCTGATGATATTTTGGAGTTAGTTCATACTGATTTATGTGGTCCTATTGGAGTGAAAATATATTATGGTGACAAATAATTTATTCTATTTGTTGGTGAATTTTTTAGAATGATGATCGTGATGTTTCTTTAAAAAAAAATTGATGCATTTCAAATGTTAGAGTGGTATTTGGCTAGAGTTAAAAAGGAAACAAGAAAGAGTTTAAAGTTCTTGAGAGCATACAGAGCAGGTGATTTCATATTAGATGAGTTCAACTTATTTTGCAATGAAAAAGGAATCAAGAGACAAATGAGTGCACCAAAAAATCCACCATAGAATGGAATAATTGAAAGAAGGAATAGATCAATCATGGACTATGAAAGGACACTAATGATGAAGAAGAATATTTTGTGAAATTACTGGAGAGAATTTGTAAGTATTATAGTCTATACTCTAAACTGAGTTCAAGATAAGAAAGGTATAAACAAAGCCCCTTTTGAACTTTGGTATGGCTATGCACCTAATGTCAATTATTTCAAAGTTTTTGGAAGCAAGTGTTACATAATAAAAGATGCAAGGAAAGGAAAACTTTATGCAAAGAGTGATGAAGGCATATTCCCATGTTATTCCACTAAAAGCAAGGGATATAAGTGTTTGAATTCTAACACAAACAAAATTGTGGAAAGATCAAATGTTAGAGTTGATGAATCTGCATAAAAGAATGAAGAGGAATGCAATAAAGAACCTAAAGATTATATGAATTTTGTCTACATCTATGAAGGAGAACTTAGTACATTACCTAAACTAGAGAAAGAGGTTTATGAGCATCAACAACCAGGCATTGTCAAGGTTTAGCAGAAAAGCTATGTTGAGCATCACCAAGTTGTTGAGCATCAGGCTGTAGGAGTCGAGTCATAGAATGAAGAAGTCAAACATCAAAGAGAGGAAACTAAACATCATATAGACAATGTTGATTTGCAGCCAGAGATACCTAAGGGAGATGTGCACAGATAACCGAGTGAAATACATGAAGAAGAAAGAAGACATGAACCTATCCCAACAAAATATGTAAGAAGGAACTATTGAGTTGTCGTTTTGCACGATGCTTAATGACAGGAATCCTTTCAAAATCCTTTCTTGAAAAGCTAATCTAGGATCAACTCCAAGGTTTTGGGTGATCTTGCAACCCACTAGAATGCACTTAATTGAAGATAAATGTGTTTGTTCACAAAGAGGCCTTTACTGGTTTGTTAAACAATTAGGATAAGATGTAGAATCTACTTGCTATTTCAAAAGAATAAAACACACAAAGAAACAATATATTTTTGTATTTTACTTTTTGTTAATGAATGCAATCTAACAATGCAACTAATATGAATTCCTAAATTAACAAAGTGTTTGTAAAAGAAAATAACAAGGATACGGTAACAAGGAGTTTAAGCAAATAACATGAAAAGTAAATCCTAATGAACATAAACTACGAAAATAACATGTTTGCAAGTTAAGCCTTCAAAAGATTGGTAGGTAACCAATGAAAATAGGATTAGCACTTCCTTAATTCCTCTGATGCAATTGTCGATGGGAATTCAGTAACCATAAGATGTTTCACTTTTCATCAAATCACAAGGCCATGAAAAGTGTGTTTATGTGAGATGGAAAGCTATGCAGGAAAAATATGGATGATCTCTTCTCAAACTAAGTATGTCAGTGGAATTTGTAGACCCATAACAAACACTAGAATTAAAAGATCACACAATCAAAACAATGAAATAAAATTATTGGCTCAATCACATTCCATAAACATACATCCACAAAATATAACACACTCAAGCAGGAATCACTGCACTCCAAATGTGAGCACCAATAGCATCTATTATTGCATCAAAAAATGGTGGCCTACAATACATATTACATTCCTAAAATAATAAGAAATATTCTTCTCAATTTGTGTTGAGAGTGAGAGATATCTTTATGCAATCATATGCTTCTGAACTAATAAAGCAAATCTATTTATGTACAAACTGACTCTCTAACGGGTGCTTAGTAGGACTCCATCCATTTTTTTATCATTAATTCGATGCATGAACCTTTACATGTATTAAAACAAAAAAAATGAGAAAATAAGAAGAAGAAAGCCATAAGTTGATGTAGAAGTGTCTGGAAGTGCCAAAAATAGGAGCTCCATCTTCACTAGGCATCTATAGGAGTTAAATTGTTGTCAAAATGCATTTCTACTACATGGAAAGTTCTAATTTTAGAACTGGCCATTAACTATTGGCGCACCTGTGAATTCTCAAAACTTTTGGCAAACCTCTAAAAAGCACACCTGGGCACCTTGGAAGCAGGTTCCAAAAAATGCAAAATTTCACTAAGTGTCAAAATTGAAATTTTGGCTTCTAGGTTTTGTTCTCGTTTATACAAGAGCTATGTTTGGGTATTTTCCCTTGAATTTCATGATGATCTCAATGACTTGAGCTGCATCTGGAAAATCTAAGGCTTCATATTAGTCTTTCACTTTCTTCCTGTAGTTGCCCACCTCGATACAAGTCTCTGCAAAATCTCCAAGTTTTACATCCAGCTCCAATAAGGCTTCTTCCATTCTAAATGCCTGCCTAATATCATCATCATTAACAGCCTCTTCAAAAAAAATCTAAAATTTCTCAACTACTACCTCTACCTTTATTAATTTATCTCTAGCACCATCCTCAAAAATGTCTAAACACACATCACTATAATATTTCTCACCTTCCAAAATTTTCTCTTGGGTTTGATCCTTGAGCTTGTGAATCTATGCATGTAATGTCTCCATTACTTTATTACCATCTACAATATTTTCTATCCAATCATTGATCTTGTCTAACTCCTTAGCTATATACACATCCATTAGCATCTAATACCTTTGTCCTTTAATTGACTGAAGAGCTTGCAAATTTTTGTCCCAGATATGTACTTCATCCATCAAACCAAAATCTTGATTCAAAATGCTACTAGCCTATCTACATTATCCTGCATAATGTGTAATAGCTTCAAGTTTCCTTGTATAATTTGTACACCTTTTCCTCAAAACTTTCTCACCATTTCTGACAAGCTTTCAAAAATGGATCCAATTGGCCTGTACCCCTATTTCTTCTCTCCAGTATTGCATTCAAGGTTTCCTCGAGGTTTGTAGGATCTAAGGGACCAAAAAAAATTCTTAGATATCCCTTTAGGATTTCATTTTGTCTTTGAAGTGCTATCAATTCTGCCCTCTCCTATTCTAAGCTCCTGAATACTTCTTTAATTCATGTTGTAACCATTAGCTTAGTAGTATCCAAGGTAAGCTTCCCAAGCATGACCTCCCTAATCTAATAACCCTTGGGAGTCAATTCTTCAACATTTATATGTAGAAGAGGGATATCCACATGTGCAAATAAGTCCTAGTTCTGATCACTCATGATAAAGGCTAATGCTCATGCATTCTTTGGTGGTGACTCAAGTTTCCTCAAAACTTCAATCAATTCCATTCTATCCTCCTCTTTAGTGGTGAATTGATGCCTCTTATTTCTTATCACTTCTTTCCTCATCCATCTTGGGATATGCTCCATTGGATATTTTCCTTTTGATGATGATGGAGTTTGCTCAGCAATGCTCTTACCCTTATCTCCCCTTTCTGGAGTCCTCTCCTTTTGTAAGAGATCTGCACTAGGAGTCTCTGTATTAGTGGAATGCATAGTCCTCACCTCAATGTCTTGGGAAACCTGTTGAGGATGCTCACATATTTTCCCTTCCTAAGACATTTCATCAGTGAGTACTTGTTGTGGCTCTTCATACTACTCTGCTTGGACTTGTGTTTCTTCATTCTTTGGAGGAAAAGGGGTAGTCAATCCTTTATCTACACATAATGTGATTTGTACTAGGGACTATGGAGCTATGTCAGGTCCTTATGGCATAGGTGGTAACTAACTCCAATCCTCCTATTGAGATTGATTGGTTGGAGTGTCTCTAATTTTGTCTCTTACCAATTTAGTACCAACTAACATGAAATCAAAATCTAACATATTAAAGACATCAGTCCCCTCAACATCCTATTCATCTATCCATTATTACATCTCATCTTATGATGTTGTAGCTTGAATAGATTGCTCAGGAATAGATGGATATGTGATTATGGAGCTTCTTCTTTGTTTAGATTTCATAGCTCTTGCAAGATGAGTCCTATGGTTCAAAGGTAGATTATCCTCTTTGTTCTCATCATCCTCTTCTTCTACTTCTTCTAAGATAGGTCTAGGGACTAATGGGAAAGGGATAACTCTCCTAATGTCCTTTTGTCTCCTCTTGACTAGAGTCTTAATATTTCTTTTCTTAGGAGCAGAAGGGGAGGATTGTTCCTCTTATGAAGGCACCTCTTGCACTTCAATTTCAGCTTCTCCTTGGCCTTGTTCAGCTAGTGACACTTGAGGATTGTCTTGGGCTTATGTAGCTTCCACATTCTCTGACCCCTATATATTTTCTTCTCCTATCTATGGAGGTGCTTGGGTTGCTTGCTCTTATGGTTTAGCTTGTTGAGGAGAAGTCCTCTTCCTCTTTCCTTTAGCTTTACCTTTCTGAGCCCTATAATACCCAACATGTCTGTCAAGTGGGTGTATTGTCTTTGGCCTCATAGGAGACTGAGCTATGAATGTAGGTACTATGACCTTAGCTCTCTAACCTTTTGTTGGGTGGGCTTGATCAAGGAAGACTATGGCTTGAGGAATTGGATCAAGTTTAAAAGGGCTCTTCATCCAATCCTTTGTCAATTTGATGGCATGCCTTGCTCGGTGATTGATGTCTATGTTTTCTTCCTTATCAACCTTAGCATTCATGATAGGTCAATCCCTAATCTTGTCCCTATTGAAAAATAGGTCAAGGACATCGTCTGTATCTTGTTGCACAATCTTCAAAGGAACCTTTATATTCAAAGCATTCTCTACCAGATAAAGAGTCATCCTACAATAATCCCTTATGAGAATATCATAGTCATCTACTACATTCATCCAATGATCCTGTACTGTATCTTCATGTTGGAATGTCTTGCCAACCAAGTATTGTACTCTCCCGATGTTATCAAAATAGGGTCGAGGAGAATTATACTCATCCAATGGATATTGGTCCCATTCAGACTCAAAAGATGGAATATTTCGTCTTCGAACCACACTGAAAGGTCCTATAGTTATAGGCCATACCCATGTTATTTTGTGTTGCCTTTGTACTCTGTAGTATGCAGACAAGAGTTGTCGAGCAATCTCCAATAGTATTAGTCAATCACTTGGGTATCTAAGGAGTTTCTTTGGATTGATTGTTGTACTTGCTACCCTAAAAAATGTGAACATTCGATACTAGATATAATAAGCTCCAACCTCTGAAATCTTAGTTGTTGCCTCCTCTGACATCGTCTTTGCATAATCCCCCTCTATGAACCAGAATATTGTGAATATAGAAGAATCATTTACAATCATGTATTCCTTGCTATGCTCTAAAAGCTTCTTTTTCATCAACTAAGTATATACGATATAGGGTCATGCATTTGCATCTTGCATGCTACCCTTCTTATAAAGCCTTGGATAATATGTCACCCTAGCAGCTAACAGGTACACCAAGTATTATGTCATGTAAAAATTTTGGTTATTCTTAACTGTCACCATCTGTTCACCCAAGTTCTCACTAAGAATTGAAGCCCAATCCAATGGCATCTTTGTTGTCTTGATTGTCTCAATAAAATGCACCATCCAAATGTTCAAGTGTCCAGATGTGGGCAAACCCATGACTCTTCTCAAGAGTGTAATTGAATATCCAATATGTTCTTTCATGTAGCCTCTTTTCATATCCACTTTACTTGCCTTTCATCCTAGAGGAGTCTTCTTAATGAGGTATGGACTAGATGATCTCAAAAGCTTCATCAACATGTTCCCTATACCATCTCTTTGCTTGGTGATAGGTCAATCTGATGAATTAATCTACCCTCGGAAGATAGAATATGTTAGTAGGTCAGAGATCTAAGATGATCTCTCTGGTAATGCTCTTGACAACCCTTTCTTCATAAACATAATTCTTTGCTAATGTCATGATCAATTTTGAAGATTGCACCAACACTAGTTGTGATGTTGCACTAACGAGTCCTAACTGGATCAATGTGGATATCATCAAGGATCTTTATGTTGGTGCTAGGAATGCACCCAAATCTATGTGACCTAGTTCAATGTCTCAGATCTCTAAATAGTCATCCTGAAAGCGTGATTTGGTCGAAACACCTTGAAAGTTGAATACTATGGGCTTTAGGACCATCTTGGCAGTAAGGGAGGATGATGAAGAAGCCATTGAATTTGCACAAAAATAATGTCCATGACTCTAAAGTCGAAGGAAAATGATTAAATTAAACCCTAAAATAATGATGCAAACAAAACCTAAAAACCCTAAAAGACAAAAAACCTAAAAACTTGATTTTATGACCTATTTTTACAAAATAAGGCACACTTGATAGGTGTGCCTAGTGCACCTTTACTTTGCTAAGTTTTTATAGATAGGGTGCATCGCAGCGCACCTCATGAGGTGCACTGATACACAGTCTATTTTTTTAACTTGGTGCAAAAAAAGGTGTGCATTTAGCGCACCTCACAGGGTGTGCTAAAAGTGCACCTTTTTTGTGAAGATAAAAGTAGAGGGTACGCAACAGTACATCTAGATAGGTAAGCTACTGCACACCAAGATTTTTATTTTATATGTTTTATTTTTTAGTTTTTTTGCAAGGTAAAAGGTGTGTAGTTATGCACCTTACCTTTATTTTTTATGTTGTTTATTTGTTTTTGTATGTAGGTGGGAGGCTGAGAAAGGGAGATGCGCATCTCAACTGGTGCGCAACTATGGAGCTTGGAGTGGAGATAAGAAAACAAGTGAGGAAGGAGAGGGGTCCTCGAGTTTTTTCGACTTGGGTCCCTACGCACCACTTGGTGCTGCACTACTACACATCACCAAGTGGTGACACTTTTTCCACTATTTTGGCACACTAGCACACCTGATGAGGTGCATTGGTGTGCCCTTTTTTTCTTTGTAAAAAGACTTATCCTCTTCTGAAGTTTGATTTCGAGATCTAGGTTTTTAAACAAGACCTAGATCTGATTAGAAATAGTAGATAAAACCCTAACAATGACTCAGACCCCAAACTAGGGTTCCAAAAAGCCAAAAAAAAATTAGGGCCCCCCCATTTTTAGGAAAAATAGGGGGCCCCCATTTTTAGGAAAAATGGGGCATGCATTGTGAAACCACAACAGCAACCATACACCAAACCAAATCATTCAAAGCAAAGATTTAGTAGTCATGATAAGAAGTAAGTTGAAAAATTACACATGTTTGTTATGTGAGGTTGAACCTAAATCTGTTAAAGATGCTTTGGAGAATGAAGATTGGATAAAGGTAATGAATGAGGAAATTTATCAAATAGAAAAGAACAAGACATGGACATTGGTGCCCAGACCAAAGGATAGGAATATGATTGGAACTAAGTGGGTATTCAGAAACAAGCTTAATGAGAAAGGTGAAGTCACAAGAAACAAAGCAAGACTAGTTTGTAAGGGATATGCACAAGAGGAAGGAATTGACTATGGAGATCAATTTTTCCCAATTGAAAGGTTGGAAGGAGTGAGAAATTTTCTTGCATATGCTTCCTACAAAGGTTTAAAGGTATACCAAATGGATGTCAAATGTGCATATTTTAATGGAATCTTGGAAGAAGAAGTCTATATTGATCAACCTAAAGGATTTGTTGATCCTAGCAAGAAGAATATGGTATGTAAGTTTCAAAACACATTATATGGTTTAAAACAAGCCCCTAGAGAATGGTATGAAAGGTTATAAACTTATTTGGTGAAATTTGGTTTTGCAAGAACTAATGACAATAGCAATTTGTACTTGAAAAATGAATCTAAAAATAAGATTTTGCTAGCTGAAACTTTTGTTGATGATATTATATTTGGAGGACATGATATGTTGTGTAAATCATTTTCTAATGAGATGAAGAAATACTTTGAGATGTCAGTGTTTTGAGAGATCAAGTTCTTTGTTGGTTTGCAAATTTATTAGATGAAGAAAGGTTTATACATTACACAACCAAAGTATATCAAAGAGGTATTGAAGACTTATGGTATGGAAGATTCAAGACTAGTTTGAACATGTATTGTTATTGGTGACAAACTTTCAAAGAATGATGATTTCACTAAGGTGAATCAAAAATTATATAGGTTAATGATTGGAAAATTGCAACATGTTGTGTGTAGTAGACCTTACATTGCATTAGCAATTAGTATTGTTGCTAGATTTTATGCTAATCCTAGAGAAAATCACATGATGGTTGTGAAAAGGATACTGAGATATATGAAAGGAATATAAGACTATGGATTATGGTACAATAAAAAGTGACAAGTTTGAGTTGAAGGTTTATATAGATGTGGATTGGGTAGGAAACAATGATGACAGAAAGAGTACAAGTGGAGGAGCTTTCTTTCTAGGAAGGAGATTGATTTCATGGACAAGCAAGAAGCAAAACCATTTTCTTAATCTACAGCATAGGCTGAGTGTGTTGTTGCAACAGTTAATTGTTCAAATTATACTGTGTGGATAAATCCATTGTTGAAAGGTACAAAAAAAGATATTTATGAACCTATTGTAATATATTATGATAACACAAGTGATGTAAACATATCAAATAATCCTCTGAACACACAATTACCAAACACATTGCTATCAACTATCATGACTTGAGAGAGTTAGTTCAAGACAAAGAAGTGAGATTGAAGTATGTGAACACAAAGGAGCATATAGTTGATATATTCATGAAGGAATTACCTAAGGATTCTTATAAGTATTTAAGAGTTAAGTTAGTGGTCATACCCCTATCTGAGGCAAACTGAGGAGAGATGTAGTATTGTATCAAATGATATGATCATAATATCTTACACATTGATGCAAGAAGTCACAATTTAGGAGCTACCTAGATATTGTGAAAAGATGGACAAAAGCATGAGCAAATGAGACTACAAGGAGTCAAGATAAAGATGACAAGAGGAAGTGATCTTGTAATATCAATTAGATAGTGACAAAGTGATGATGATATGTATGATGAAACAATGAGGGAGAGTAGATTATATCTTTGGCATTATTATCAAAGAGGAAGATATATATGCAGTTACCATTCATATCCAAAGGGAGAGTATGTGTTAAGATATAAGAGGTAGATATGACAATCACCATCCATCTAATGAAAGAGGAAGAAGCTCAATTACAAGAAGAGATGTGAGAGAGGGAGCTAATACAGTTGGTATTACAATTGGCATGGATGAGAATCATAATGAAACTAAGGATGAGAATCAGAATGAAACTAAGATTATTAATGAAGATTTGTATCAATTCATAGAGGGAGCTGATAAATAAATCATGAGAACATCTTTTTCATTTGCATGGTAACTAGAGGTGTTTCCATCAATGCCAAAGAGGGATATTGTTGGAAACTACAATTGGAACAATTCTTGTATTGTCATTGATGTCAAAGCTACTAGAGAGACATTTACTAACGGCATAGAGTGCCATATCTATTGATTCATGGAGAGGATTTGAAAAGAGAGATAACTAGATGAACTAGTGAAGTTTTTGAGTGAAGATGGATAAGTATGTTGGAATTACAATGGGTACTTATTAATTAGTATTTGACAAGATGATGTATTATTTAATCAGTGTATGAATTATAGAAGTGTTAAGTATAAGTAAAACCTAGTGAATCATGGTCGATCGATGAAGGCTGATGAAGTAGAAGATTAAGGAACTTAAGGGATAGTTGAGTAAATAGCATTACTTGAGTGATAATTATGGCTGAGCAAGTTGAAAAAGGAAAATGTAGTAGTGACTACACGTAGTGAAGACTGGACAAGCTAGTGAAAGTCGAGCGAGATAGAACAATAGAGTTTGAGCTACACGGTGATGACTAAGTGAAGAATTGAGTTTGAGGCCAACATAGTTGAATTTTTAGATTAGTCAAAATGCATGGATGATAAGGATTGATGAGCTAGAGTATTTAATGCACAAATTGAGTTTGCTATGCGACAAAAGGAAAGGATTTAAAGAGAAGTCTCTAGAAGTATCAAGAAAGGAGTAGGACAAAATGATGGATTTATTTGTTGTTCTAGATCAAACCCTAAGATCTACAATGATGTTTAAGTTGAAAAAGATCAAAGATACCTATTTAAGGAGTCATAAGAGATGTTTTCTGAGGTTGGTTCATTGTTGATTGGTGACTTTGAGGAGAGCTTGTGAAGAACAAAGTAGAAGAGGAAAGGTGAGAAAATTGATGAAGTGTGATAGCTTGAAAGGTTGCCAAGCAGATCAAATATGGAGATGGTAACAAAGTCCAATCAATGAACCAACAAATGAGTCGAATGGAGATTTGAATTTGCAAAGTGAGTTGTATCTTTACAGATCAAACTTGGTGTTACTTTCTAACCATTATGGCAATGCAAATCCAATGCAAATCCTTTAGTCAAGGTTAACCTAATAGTAATTTTATAAATCGTTTAATCAAGGTGGCATTCTATGGAATGATCCAAAGTCCTCTAACGAGGCCACTCCTAATAGGGTGATTAGATCCTTTAATAGGGTCACACTGACAATATATTTTGTAACTTTTAACAGGATTGGCTCTTAACTGAGCTCACTTTAGAAGAGTGAAAAGTGGTAGCATGTTGCTTGGTGTTTTTTTCTCAAATTAGATGTCCATGTTAAATCATAGTGTCGTATATGTGTGATGTATGCTATTTACTATTAGTTGGTATATACTGAATAGAGAGCTAAGTGATGAATGAATATGTTAAGTTATTGATGATATGTTATATAAACTAAGTGGTTTTATGAATGTGTATAAGTTTTTTGAAGCTAGTGAAAGTTGAATTGGTACATCCAAACCTAAGGATAATTGATTCACCCCCAATCTTAGTTATTCTAAATATTGTAGCATTTAGGACTATAGAGGGTTTTAGGTTTAATATGCATTGGGGATCAATCAATCGAGGTTAGATTCAAGAAATGGGACCTAGAAAGAAGCGGGTGCATAGAATTAGATCCTACCTCAGACCATGAGAGAGATAAAGGGAAATCAAGGAGGAAATTTTAGGTCCCACCTCATTTTTCCTAGGAGAGAGAGAAAGAAAGACGAACATATGTGCTACAAGTGAAAATGTGCAATGCAAACACACTAAAGAGGAGCTAAAAGGTCATAAATTGAAGTGTGTCCAATTTAAGATGGTACACCCACAAATTAATAAATAAAATGAAATATTCCCATTTTGAGTTATCATAGGCATTAAAGTACAATAGAGAACCACACAAAAGGGGGGGAAATAGTTATAAACCCATGCTTGAAGAAAATTAATAATATCTAGTGTAGAATGAATATGGCATGAGTATAAATTCTAAATTTACTACAATCACAAAGTGGTTATTGATATGATAAAAAAAACCAAAAGAATTCACCCTTAATATGTCTTTGTTCCTTTCAAAGTCTTCTATAAGGAGAGACTTTCTTAGGGTTAAATTTGAGACTCAACTTATTTTTACCAGATCTAAATAATCATCAAAAGAAAAAATGTGGAAAGATGATTTGGGAAAAATAATATCAAGCAGAGGTTTGGATTGGTTTGAAGATGGGAGAATATGATCAACATATGGAACTTGAGATTCTTTAGGACTAGTTTTTGATGGTGAAGGAAGTTTTTCTATTATTAGAGGAGGAAGGTTAGGTTGTTGATGTTGATTAAAGGAATCAACAATATCTTTAAGGATATGGATGATAATAGGTTAAAGAGATGTAGGAATTCCTATTATGAGACCTTGAAGAAGGGATGAAGAAGGATTATGAGAAGAACTAAAGCCTAAGCCACCTTAATGATTTTGCTAAGAAAGAACAATGGAATATTCAATGCCTTATTAATTAATGTCAAACCCTTACCCTTATAGCACTATTGAGCATTGATATCATATCTCATTGTATAAGTAATTTTTTATGTAGATGGAAAAGGTGACTAAACTTGAGGTCAATGTGAATGTATAGTATAAGGAGGCATAAGAGAAAGAACATTCTCCTAAGAAGAATTTGTATTTTCACTGTTAGTAGTATTGGAATATTTAGAATAATTGAGGGGGGTGGGGTGGATCAGTTATCCAAGGTCCAAATGTACAAATAAAACTTTTTAGTACTCAACAAGTATAGGTGCATGCATTGATTAGATCATTCAATATCTCAAACCTTTGTATATTATTGTCCTAGGTCAAATGAACTTTGTAGAAATGTAAACATAAGTTAGCACAAAATCAATCACATAATTTGATACAAGGATTTAATGTGGAAATCCAATTTGGGAAAAACCACTAGTACCATACTACCAATTTTCACTCTTATGAAGTGAGCTCTGTGAGGAGCCAACCCTATTAAAGGTTACAATACACACTATTAAATGTGACCTTGATTAAAGGATTTCAATCACCCTATTAGAAGTGAGCCTTGTTAGAGGACTTTAGAACATTCCATTAGAATTTCACCTTATTAAAGGCTTTATTCATGACTATTAGGTCAACCTTAACCCAAAGGATATATCCAAACTAGTACAGTTGTTAGAAAGTAACATTAGGACTTGATTTGAGACAAAATAACTCACTTGCAAAATTTAGATCTCTAATTTAGTTCTCCATTCTACTTGGCATTCATTTCCCTTCATCTTTGATTGCTTGTTCACCCTTCAAGCCTTCACCACCTTAAGTCTTCCTTGCTTAGTATGCCAACTATAGATCCATTCCTTTGGCCACCATATGAAGCAACACCTCAAGACTTCTTGTCTTTCTTGCTCACATACATAGACACTTTGCTTCTAGCCTTCTATTCCCTTAAATAGAGAATTTTGATCTTTTTCTGCTTAATCACAATCATCCATCAAGTAGGGTTAGGTTAGATTCATTGAATCCTCCCTTCTTTCTATTTTGTTCCCTCTAGAAACTTCTCTTACAATCCTCATTAAATTCATCTCAAAATGGTTTATCTTGAATTCTATGCCACCAGGTCATCATACTTATCTTCAATATGCTTCACACTATTCAAGAATCAACTTTGTTGGCTCAAATTTGTCAAATCTTTGATCAAACTCTTTGTGTTGACACTCGGTAATAACTAACTTCTAATGCTTGGTCAACACTAGGTTACTCAACATACACTATATCTTTTTTTGACCAACACTGCAATTTATTGACGCTCAACACATGCTAAATTTTCTCGACTTTTACTCAACTTTTCTTTGCTCGATGCATATTGTCTATCTACTTGGCTTGAACTAAAATTGCTTGGCTTCCATTGTTTACTCGATCAAGCTTGGTAGACATAATATTTTTGCTTAGTCTTCTTATAGTCTTTACTTTAATATCCTTACATTGTAACCTTAAGTAGATAAACAATACACTATATCATCAATCTATTATTTGGTCTTAGTGCTCCTTTTATACACCATATAACTCAACCTTTCTCTAGGTACTCTTGTTATTCTTTCTTTTCAAATCATCTTCATCAATCAATCAAATGATAGCATTCTGACCAAAGTAAGCAATTGTCTTACCAAAAAGTAGTATGTTTGACATCAGTGACAAAATAATGATTGTTCCATGATAGGTTTCAACAATCTCCCCCATTTCTACACTTTCAAAAATCTTCTTTTTCAACAAGTAGGTGGTAAAAAGGAGCATTATCCAAATGTCTAAGAGAGACATCATCTTGAAAATGTCTAACATATAGAAATCATGAATAATGTTTTGAATACCTTGGAAATAAATAAAGGTACTATGCCTATCATGGATTTGAGCATGAGGAAGAATACCAAGATGATTAATACTAGACTTATTAATAAAGACCCTTATGTAATCTATGTATTCCATGCATTTAGTTAAAATTTGAAGAAGGAATAAACATGAAACATTTATAGTGGCCTTGAAAGATGCCTTATAAGGAATAGGTATATTATTTAACCTCATAATTCTATATGAAAGAACTTAATTAAGAAAAAAAAAACATAATGAAATGAAATAAGGTACTCTTCACTTCGTGTGTTTGATAGATCGAGGTAAGAAGAAAACTAACAATATAAGTGATTAAGCACCTCCCTATTTTAGAGAATTCTAAGAAAATAAGAATGTAATCAAAATAAGATTTAAAACTAAAGTTAAAATGGAGGTGTAAGAGGCTAGGCTCACCAAAATGTAATATATAAAATAATTATCATTAATGGTAGACCCCCAAATTATATATACATTAAGAAGGAGATCCAGAATCCAATCTGTAGGCCCCAAATATGATGTGTATAACCTAAAGAGATAAGAGGGATACAAATTCAAGATCTATCCCAAGAAGGGTATAATGAGTGTTCTTTTCCTTGATGTAATTGAGAATTACATGAAGGTATGCAAAAAGGTTAGAATAAAGAAATGATAACTAAAGAGATCATTTTAGATCTAATGTATGAATGAAAAGTGATAAAGGGAATGAAAATGAAGATGTAATCCCCTCAAGGGATAGTAGAGGTCTCAATTTCATATTTGTATTAACTCTATCAGAGAATGCCAAAACTGGGAATAACCTAAGATCCAATATCTTTAAACCTATAACTTTCAATTTTCAAAATCTCATTGTCCTAGGAGTTGGATTCTTTCAATGCAAATAGCTTTATTTCTTGAGAGCTTGGGATGACTACTTGAGGTGCGATGTTAAAATAAAGAGAGGAAGTCTCCTTTAATAGTAGTTTTAGGGTAAATATTGGCAAGAGATGAATCCAGTAGGTAGAAAAGGAAAAATAAGTGTTGCATTGGGCCTACAATTCTTGAAAGGGGCCCTCTAGAATATAGGTCACCCCTTAGAGACACATTCTAAGAGGGCATAAAATACAAGGTGTCAATGCAAGGAGGAATAAGCCTTAAGTGGTTCAAGGAAATTCAAAAAGAAACACAATGACATTGATTAAAAAGGCATCTAAAACTTGAATTAGCCCCTAGGGAAATAGTGAATTTTGTAATTGGTGGAAAAATACAGGAGGATGCATGGAGATTAGATCCTATCACTATTTTTGCACAAGTTAGTGAGGAATAAGTAAATGAGGAGGTATTATTTAAAAATCCTACACAATTTTTCACAAAAATGAGAGAGGGATATTGAATAGGGTAAATGGATAAAAATAATAATAGATTATGCATAGAAACTAGAGAAAACATAAAGATTTCAAAAATATTAAAGGAGAGGGAAGGAAAATTTATTTAGAAATGTATGTAATTAAATGAAATGCAAGACCACAATAAGAAGGTCACACTAAAGAGGGCTAGAAGGTATTAAAAAGGACACAAAATAAGCACTTACTTTAAAAGATGATACAGACTCAAAGAAGTGAAAACCCTAATGGTGATCAGAAAAGGTCAACATCCATTCATATTCTACTTAATTGAGGATCCCATTATAAGGTATGTTACATATGATATATCGTATAAAGTTTAATTGTGTAATCGTAAAGTTTCTAATTCAGTTGTAGTAGTATATTTCGTATGTGAAATATTCAATGAGGATGTAAAAATGGATGTATGTAAGGTGTCAGTATACAATATTTTGTTAAGTGGTTCTGTGCCCAATATTTTGTTCATGGGTTCTTTGCTTGGTAAATAAAGTTTTGTGTGGAGAACCGATATTCTTGTGAGTAGTTTGATATACAAATAGTTGAAATGACTAGAGAACAAAATTGATGCCAGCAAAATTTTTGTAATCTCTTTAGGATAAAATAAATTTGTTTTTGTGTATACTAGTTTTGTGTCTACTAATTATGTTTCATTAAAATAGATTAACAATGTTTTCTCTTCGAAATAAAGGAGATTGGAGGTAGTTATCATTGGTTCACTTTTTAAACCTAAGAGGATGATGTTAAGTGAGAAAAGGGAGGAAACTATCAATGTTTCATTGTCTAAAGAAGTTGAAATAGAGGAACAAGAGAAGAAGCCTATTGATTCATCGATAGGATCAAATGAAAATGGTTCTAATGTTATCACGATCATGTTGGAAAATACATAATTTGAGAGAGTAAGTGGTTTGTGGGTTGGATGATCCTTGGCCAACATAGCCTATACATTGAGACAACTAGTTGACCACCTAATTAGAAAAATAAGTGTAGTATCTAGTATATCTAGTATGCTACCTATTGATTTGGTTTTAAATTTAAGAAGAGCTTGCTTCAATTTTATATTAACTATCAACTTATGGAGAGGAAGCTTGAAAATAAGTGTAATAGTGTTGTGCACAATTTGCTTGTAGTTGTATTGTCTTAAAATGGATGCACTCATTGTTTAAGACCTTCTCCCATCCTTTATAAACCTTATGGACCATGGATGGATTTTTTCTTAATCACCTTTCTCTCTTGTTCTACTCCTCATTTTATAGTTTCACCAATGCAACCTCTAAGACCTCAGGGTTGGCTCCCTATGGACCACCCTTAGAATAAGTCGATAAAGCCAACCTCTTATAAAAGAGGTTGAGCTCTAGGTTTACCTATTCCTTGGGGATTTTGGATCCCAGACCTAGTTTTGTCTTGGGGTTTTATATTTAATTATCATGTGCTCTTGTCGGCTTGCTTTGCTTTTGCACCTAAGAACTAGTGTAAAAGGAAGCTTATTCACCTCACTTTCACATAAAGTAAGCATCATGTAGTAATCAATAAATTATCAATAAATCATTCACATCCACAAGCATTCAGGCAAGGCAATTTTCATCAAGCATTAAAAGTGTTCAAAGATTCAAGGATCCTTTGTGAGCATTTCATTTTCAAGATCGAACTTTTTTTTGGCCATTAAGGGAGGAAATCTACAATGAGGCATTCATCATCATCTTCATTGATGCACATTTACATCCATATCTCCATGATGTGGTTATGGTGGATTCATTACATTTGTGGAGATTTCCTACATCTATTATTGCAAATTTAACATCTACAACATTTCAACATAGCAAACTTTTATTGATAGGGATTTCCACATGCAAGGTAAATATTTATATTTGTATTTGTTTTATTTACACATTTACATTTCAATTTCAATTTTGATTCCTTGATCTAGGGCTTGACCAACGAAAGACCTCATCCACCGAAAAATAAAAACAAGATTTTTTTGTGAACAAGAGTAGGTTAGCAGAATTGCAATTACAAATCTAAAAAATATTTGTCGAGCCATGTTTGAAAATTTGGGTCAAAGTTGATACAGATCCCCAAGGACAAGGTGACATATTCAACGTCTTCCCAAGACCTTGCCAAAATAATATTTTCTAGATTTTTGGTTTTGATTGCAAATTCGTAGATAGAAGTTCTCTCATAGTTTCAGATCTACAATTTTTGGAGTTAAAAACCACATTCCTCTACATATTTCAAGGTGATTACTTTATCATTATTTTCATCTTTTGGTCTAGACCTGTTTTCAAATCTTAATTGGGTTGATTGCTTACATTTAACACCTAGACCTATCTTACTTTTCTCATTAAATCAATTGTAGTTTTACATTTACACACCTTTAATAAAATTCACATTGCACGAAAGGGGACTTTCTTCCATACTTACGTAATGTGATTTGAGTTTATTAATAGCATCCCTTTATCTCCTTGGGTTTTTCTAATCTAACTTTAATTGTATTGAGAGTTATGTTTGGAAGCCCCTTTTTCTCTTGTACTAAGTGGCTTAGTGTGAAAGTGGACTGTTGATGAATATGTATAATCTAATGAACATTGTTGAATTCATCGCTTCCATTTTATCCCTAAAAACCAGTTATTAATGAGATAAAAACTTGCTTGGAACAAATCACTAATGTCTATCAATATTATTTTTTGTGGCTTGTTGCAATGGATAAATTTGTGAGTTAGTGTGAAGGATTGAGACTAAGCTCAAAAAGCATGGGAAATCATATGACATGTTCTGTAAAAAGGATGACCTACAAAGGAGAAGAGTGGGAGACCTCCAAGATGACTTTTTATCTTGGTAGAGGCAGAGAGAAGACCACATCAAGACATTATGGCATGTGAAGGACATGATAGAGGTCATGATGGAGCATATTTTTTATTTGATTTATGATGTTGAAATCTTTGTAATACATTACCTAGTTTAAGTTGGACGAGATCATTTGATAAGTTAGTATAAGATAATAATTTGTGTGCTCACATAGAGGCAATTGTTGTAATATGGGATAATTAGTTTCCAATGTTGAAGGATTACTACAAAAATATTTTATAGTTAACACTTTTGTTCTACTATAGAAATATTTATTTAGTGTTTATTTGGCTTGTTTCCACTATGGAAAGAGGGGGAGAAGTTTTAAGTTGAAACAAAAACATAATACCAATCTTCTTAGGGGGAGTGTCCACCATTTCTTACCTTTTTATTTGTTGAGTTTTTGAATCAATTAAAAAGGGGGGAGATTATTAGACATGGCACAATGCTATTAGCATTGATTATCATTGATGTCAAAACACCCATACCGACACTTTGGCTACAGTAATAAAGTGTGTCTATTAAGGCTACAATGTTTGATTACTTCTAGTGATCTACCCTATGAGGGGTCTTCCCTTCCAAGAGCTTACAAGACTTGTTCAGTCTACCTTGATTAAAAATTTTAAAGTTACAACTAAGTAAGCACTCTATCAAGATATTTAAAAAGGTCTATTATGACCACTCTATTAAGAGATTTACCCAGATTCACTTGCTAGAATGTATCAGTACCCGATCCTTTGGTTAGCACTCTGATGCTAGATTATAGATCTCCTCTTTCCAAATCTGATTTGATCTCCTTATCTAATAAACTCTATTATGTCCTTCACTACTAGGTTGCTTTGTTTGATCTCTACTTGTAAACATCAAACATAGCCTTCCTTCACTCATATACTTGTCTCTTTTCTCTCTTCTGATCCTTCTTGCACATCTATTAATTTAGGGTTTCAACACTCCTTAAATAACCATATGGAGAAGGTTCTAGATCATAATCAATGATCCATATTTCTCCCTTTTTCCACTTAGTCAATCTATTTTTATGATTGGTTACACTACCATCACAGAGATTGATAACCTGCAATAAAACATGTAAACAAATCCTTTGTTGTCTCTACAATCTTTAAATCATGTATAGAAGTTGGCCAAAATGGTTTACATAAGTGTTTGTGCCATCACAAACACATATGCCAAAATTGGTTTACTCAGCACTTGAATACCCTAATGCTCAATCACAACTAATACTCATGTTGTCCCTCGACTTCTGTATGCTCAACACTAACTATATGACTTGACCTGAACTAACTTTTCTTAGCTCAACATCTTTTTCTTTTCTTGACATAAATTGGTAATCAACAACCTAAGACTTGCTCAACTCAAACAGAAATATTATAAAGTCTAGAATCATAATTCGACCTTCATTGGATGGTTTTGGTCACAATGATGACGAACCAACTTTGCCTAGGAAATGACTAAGTGTTTGACACTAATATGCAACATGACTTGGAGATCAACTCTTTCTTCCTATGTGACTCCTTCCTATAGAGATGGAAATCATTAATTCCTCCCAAAAAGGTAACGGGATTGGAAATAGGAGAGTTCTCCAATTCAAAATGTAGTTCATGCATAATATTGATATTGAGGTTGATAGAAATTAAACCCTTAGTATCTTGGACAAAATGATGATATTAGATTGGTCAATCTTAATCACCTTGCCAATGGGTTCAAGAGCCTATGGGATAAGATTCCATAAATAGGACACCTGAGATTTCTAGTGATAGGCCAATGTGAGCTAGATAATGAAAGGACCTCATAATTAGTAGCATTAATGGCCCATGGAATGGTGCAAAAGTCACAAGGACAAATTTTATGGTATTTTCTATTGGCAATGGCCTTCTGTGAGTTGGAGTTATAGAAGAAAATAAGAAATAGCCTCTTTTGCAACATACAACATAAAGAAAAATGGCAACCCATCTTTTGGCCCCAAATGCTTTGCAACCAATCATCAAGGTAGTGCCTGGACGAGAGTATAGAGATATCCAAAGCAACAAAGAAAATAAAACTACTTCTAAGCTTAGCTTTTTTATCCTCTATTGCTATAGACATTTGTGCTTTAGGTTTAATGATCATTTTAAGGGAGGAAAGAGCCTTATCTCCATCTCTTGGAATGACCACATCTTCTTGGTTTGGTGAGAATTGGCAAAAGAATTTAGCTCCTTCCAAGAGGGCTTGTTTATTGTGGACGGCCTACTTGAAAGTGGGGGTTCTAGATTTATCTTATTTTTGTTCTCCATAAATAGGTGCCTATATCAAATTCTATGACCTAGAAGAGGATTTGGGAATTAGGGCTTTAAATGACAAAGGAACGTTGGGGAGAGTTGTTGCCTTACTAAATGATGGGGAAACTATTTTTTGGATCCCTTTAAAAACTCCTAATGAATGTGGCAAAGAGGATGCCATTAATGTTGCTTGGCCAAGAAGGCTCCTGGTAGACACTACATATGAATATAACATAGCCTATGGGCAACTCGCAGAGTGCACCATCATCTTTACTAAAAATATTTAAATAATATTTGATGATTATTATCATAGGTTTATAGACTTAATTGTGTGTGATTTATTTTTAACATGAAAATTTGAGACCACACTTTGTAATCCATCATCAGGATGGAAGATAGCAAGAGATGTATAGCAAAAAGTGAGTTGCATCTCTAGATTAACTCAAAAGATGATGATGGATCACAAAGTGTGATCCAAAACATTGATGCTAAAAAATACATACATAATAATCTAGAAACCTACGATAATAATTATTATGCATTGTGGATATATGACAACTTTGAATATTTGATAACAAGTTTTAGAGATTTCTGTGTATTATGTGGTCTATTAGTGACAACAATTTGGCATAATTTATGGGTGTGTACATGAATGTTATACAATGTAGATATCTCATACTTCCTAGTATTACGCAATCTATGTACCTAGTTTTATTTACTCTTACACTTGATTAGTTCTTGACGGTTCTTGTTCTTGAAACTATAATGTGAACACTCAGATATCTTTGATAGTTGGAACTCTATGTAGATCATGATAAAAAATTTGGTATTTTGACCAAAACATTTTGTGGTTCTTGGGATCATCAGGTGTATTTGATATCATTAGATTTTTGTCTTTTGGTCTTGGTTATGGTGTTCCAATTGTGTTGATAAATATTGTAATATCTTATGTGTGACCTATAATTTATAATGTAATTTGGTGGTTATGAAATTATATATCTATATTCAATTATTAAAATAAAATTGTAATAGTATAGTTGTTGCATCAGTGTTATCATATGTTTTATTACAAAACTGACATATGCATACTTAGATACCGATATAGATAAAGAATACATTTTTGTCTCCAAGGAGTGACTTTGAGAGTAACTTTTTAGAGACATATAAAGTAGTTATTATAGTTGTTAGTTATGAGTGCAGATACATATGTGTTTATTATGAAGCATGTTTATATGATGGAAGTGTAAAATTACTCATTTAGATGATTTAAGGAGGTGTAGATAGTAGCATACTCTAATTATAGAGACTAAAAAACTATAATCCATGTTGGTTCTATTTCATCCTATTCGTAGTGAATCTTATTTTATTTATGGAGCATAGACACTTTGGAATTGAGGTCTACAAAATAACCTTAACTGGTGTCACCCTAACAAGTGTTTTTTGTTTCATGAGAATTATCTTCTCTATCATTTTTCCCATTTTGGGTTTTCCATGTAAATCCCAATATTGATTGTGTTGGTGTTCTTGTGCTTTCACACTTATCTTTTTTATGGTGGTTTATTGTGATTTAACCAAGATATCTTAAGTGCATTTTTATGGTTCTTAAGTGTTAATTGATATATCAAAAGTTTTATAAGTGTGCAGGAATAAATGATTTGTGCCCCTCTTAGTTATTCTTCCTATTAAATAGGGTTAGATAAAATTGAATTGAATAAGTTTTGTTCCATTAATAAGAGGTACTATATCCCAAACATCATTCCTCTCTAAGGAATTGAAATCCTCTTGCATATAAACCTCTCATTTGGGAACACCTAATGTTTTCCAAGAGGACTATAGATCTGAAGTTGTAATAAAGGAGAGATGTGGAACTTGCTTGAATTATGACCTCGTTATGTTCTCATATGAAGGACTGCCAACCTAATCACTAGTTGAATTAAATATTTAAGGACCTCAAAGAGGTGTAATAGATGGATGATGAGGAGAATTGGAAGAAGAATCATCACCCTTAAATGATGACAAAGAGAGAAGGAATAAGACTCTCGATCATCATTATATAAGTCAAAGGAAGAAGACTCCTCAACAAGATCAAGGAGATTAAAATCCTAAGAAGAACTATCATTGTGTAGTCATAATGTCTCAATAAGAATGAAATATGGAGAATCGGTAGAAGAATAAATGGATGTATCCTCCTCAAATCAAATACTCCCCTCAATGAAAAACTCATGTGTTTTAGGATGGAGAAGCTTGTAGCCGTTGAATCCACTTACATAGCCTGCAAATATGCAAGTCTTACTTTGTAGATTCACAACTTCACTTTTTTTTGTTGGAATGTGTGCTCATGTAGGAGACCCAAACACTACAAGGTACTTGGCTATGGATTTATGACCATTCCAAGATTGAAAAAGAGTTACCCTCTTCATAACTCTGTGAGGAACCCAATTCTAGATATAACATGAACAATTGATGGTCTTTTCCCAATACTAAGGTGACTATCATGTTGAATGAATCATAAAATTAGCCATTTCCTTTAAGGATTGATTTTTACATTCTACAACTCTCCATTTTGTTGTAGAGTGTAGGAAATTTTGTGTTGAAGATCAATGAATTTTGTGATACAAAATTGCTCAATCCTCTAGTTGATATATTCCCCACCATTGTCAATATGCAAAAACTTGATGGTTTTCCCTAACTATTTCTTTAATGAGGCTTTGAATTCCTAAAAATGCTTAATGCCTTTAAACCTTTATTAAAGAAAACATAAAATGGTGCTTTCTAAAAAGATCATCAATAATATCAAGACATATGTGATCTTTTTGAGAGAAGTATGTATAGATGGTCATGCTAAATCACTATGTACTAGTTCCAAAAATTGTGTGGATCACCATGCTTTTCCATTATACTTTTCTTTCTTCTTTTGGATACTTTACAAGAAATGCATCCTCAAAAAAATCCACTAGAACAATGAACTAAACATAAATCTACAATGATGTCATGTTGACTAAATTATTGCAAGTAGAAACAATTTAAGTAGCCAAACCATTGATGCCATAAATGACTCACCTCATCTAAGTGAGAGATAAATGAAAATTTTTGATAATCAAGAATAAATTGAAATAGGTAATACAATCTAGATTGATGGTCTACCATTTTTACTATAATTCTAGACCGATTTTGCACTTCACTAATTACCACTATATATGAAGTAAACTCATCACACTTTTTATAGCCAATGTGATAATCTAATAAAAAAATATAGAACAAAAAGATATCATGAAGTATTTCTTTACCCATGTCAACAAACACTCTCCCATGCACTTTGATAGAAGTGTCATAATACAAAAGAATAGATGACATAGAATAAGATTGTGAGGAGGAAAAACTTCATTTTGACAAAGCCACGTGATGTGAAGAACCCAAGTCAATAATCTAATAATTATGTTGTGAAGTAAAAAAAGCTAGGGCATTTCCTTTTTCTTTCTCCCTACTTATGCCCTTTTAATATTCCCGAGATGGGCTTGGCTTGAAAGAAATAAGAACCCTGATGTTGTTCTTTTTGAGAAGATGAGAAAAGTGATCAATTTTTTTCTTCAAACAACCACATTCATCATGAACAAGTATATTACAATAGGAATGTGTATTTTTCTCCTTCTTAGTTTCTCATTTGGAAGAAGATGCATCATTAGTTATTGTTAGGGTAGTTGGTTTTTATTCTTGCTTCTTTTCTCCTTAGTTATTTTATTTATTTTCTTACTTGGAAGGCCTTTTTGATATTTTTGTCCCGATTTTCAACCAAGGTACATGATTTAGAGGGATTAATTATGCCCATTTGAATAAATTAATCATGTTATTTTGTGTCTTCATTTGAAAAATCATCAAGAGAAGGGATTTTATGACATGTTATGAAGACACTTTTTGTGGCATATAATGTAGAAACAAAAATTATAATTTTGGGAAATAAAAGAGAAAACAGATCAATGTTTACAAGATCTTTACAAATAATCCAATCTTCTAAAATATGCTCTAATACCATGTTAAAATATAAGGAAAAAATCACAACCAAGATTTGAATTGAAATAGATAAATCAAATAAAATATAAATGATCCAAATGGATATGTTAAGGAGGTGTTGTAGATCAAGAGTGTGATCAAACACATTACCACTATTGAAGATTATTGGGCATATTGTAAAGATGAATTTGAAAGTCGAGATCGTGCCTTCACCAGGCTCATAGTGGAGCAAATAAAAACATATAATATCAACCTCAATGTTGAAGGATTAGAGGATGATGGGAAACATATGTATAGTAATACATATCTGATTAAGTTAAGAGGCACTCCTATCAGTTCGAAGCCTTATGAGGATTCTAAGGAAGACTTAGATATCATGATGGCCTGAATCATCAAAAGAATTGGAAAGTGGGTCAAATGGACTATTGTGAGGAGGAGTTTAAGTAAAAGCACATCAGCTCAAGCTTCTCCAGTAGGTGTAGCTCCTTCCTCCTCTCAAGGTGGCACAATAGGTGTAACCTTGGCCATCACTTAAGGACCAGCTCAACCATCAGGGGGAGGGGACCAGCTCTAGACAAGAACATCCCTATGGTTAAGACATGTCAAGATGGCTCCCTCTCGGTTATTGGAACCCAAACTGATGTTGAGAAGAAGAAGACAGAGGAGCCAAAAGATAGTGTTGTCACCCTAATTCCCTCTCCTCATGTCACCCCAATTCCCTCTCCTCATGTCACCCCAGTTCCCTCGCCTCATCATAGCCTAGTTCTACAAGTAAGTGCTACACTTCTACAACCAAGTAGCTCCCTAGTGCAAATAGTGGATTTGGGAGATGGAAGGAAAAGTAGTAGTGAATCTATTGAATCTAATGAGGCAACTAAGAAAACTTCAGAGGCAAAAAAAGGCCAAAGCTTTTCCAAGCTCATTTCTTAGGCCCCAAAGAACCCCTTCTCCTCGACTATGATGGCAATCACTCTAGTCAAGAAAAAGATGTCTAGCATAGACTCACTTGGGACGACCTCCAAGGTGATATGCATAGATTCCTGGTTGGAGGACACTTTGGTGAAGAAGAGAAAGAGGAAGGATGAAGGTCTTCCAAATAAGGATACCTTATCTCTTGCAGTTCGCTCTAGGTCTGCTTTGAGTAAGGTCAAGAAGCAAAAGACCTTGTCTATCTTTGGACAAGATCCTAAAATTGGGCACCTAACAATGGAGATCGTGAGCCCACCAAGGATGGATGAATGGAAGATATGCCTACAGATGATTTCACTTTGCACTCGGTGGATCTTGGAGAGCCTAGACATGACACCAAGGTTGGCTTGTGGAAGTCAACCAATGAAGTAATTGAAGGACAACTAGAGAGCCTCAAGTTGTTAAAGGTTAGGATGAAGGTAGAGATAGAAGAGTTGAACAAATTTATTAGACAATTGGCCACTCCATTGGCAAGTATCTCTAGAATGCTAGTGACAAGTAATCCTACTACTATCGAAGTTCAAGCCCTTATCTCTCAACTTCAGGAAGATAGGTACTTTAGCCAAATTGGTAAGGAGTAGACTAGGAAGCTCAAATTGTAAGGAATCTCTATTATAGAGCAAATTGGCAATGTCATCTTAAGATTAGAAGTGGAGAAGGATAAAATCTCAACAAATAGAAATACTTTGGCTGGAGAAAGAGTAAAGAGTGATGATTGTATCTCTCTTGTGAAGATGATTATTCAAATGAAGGAAAAGGAGGTTGTCAAATCAAAGATGTTTCCCAAGGGAGATGAACCTTTGTTCAAATGGCTTCAAAGCATGCAATTCAAATATGAAATGATCTTGTTAGTAGAGAGAGGACTTAAGGAGATAGAGGATAAAGTAAAGAAGGACCAAGACAGAGATTTTGAGCTCATGAGGGGATTGCATACAGATTCACAGACTAGTGGCAAAGGGAAAGGACTCATTGGAATAACCATCATGCAGGAGAATTTCTCTAAATTCATAGATAGTTTGATGGATGTATCCTCCAGTAATCAAAATAGAGTTGCAAAACTCTAGAAACTCAACGGATGCATACATGTGACCACGGAGGAACTGCAAGATCGATTGAATGTTGTGAAGGATTTGGCTAGGGAGCATTCTAAGTAGCTCTTGAGATACACCAACATACATGTGCCTAGGCATGAAGAGCTGATCCCAATCATTATTGTTGTTAAGGCCTATAGGAAAAAAGTAGAAAAGGGAAAGAAGGCGAAGTGATTCATATTCCACCTCTTTCATTTTCTGATGTAATCATTGTAATATGACAAACTAGTTTCTTGCCATCTATCATTCTTTTGAGGAGATGAACTGATTGAACTTCTATTGTAACAGTCATCTCAGAATCCTATATGTATAAAATTGAAATATTAATAAAAGGTCAGCTGATTTTTGGTGTGAAGTACTTGATGTTACAGAGTCAATTGAATGGTATTTTGTATCAATTATTTTTTGTTCCATTTCCATCAGTTGTTAATTACATGTTTTTTCTTTTATCTAAATTGAAGCAAAGAACAAATGGAGTTTCATCCCCATGTTTTCAAAATAGTGAACGGATGTGATAAGTAGTGTCATTGCATGTTCAAACAAAAATATCCTAGATGTTTTTCCTTCAGTTAATATTTCTGTCTCTGTAGCTTAGATTCTAGCTGAATCAATTTAGCATTGGTTGTTATGCCTTTTTGAGTGATTAAGCTTTGTGAGTTCATAAGATGTGTGGGTTCATTAACTTAATCAATTCTTTAGAAATCACTTCTTGCCTGAGTTAGATCCTATTTAGGCCTGGCTCGGTTTTACCTCTCCTATTCTTGGGTCAAGAACACACCCCATATATGTTTTAAGAACAAAACATAATTCATTGAAAATCCACAATAGGGAGCTATACCTATTAATTCAGAGAAAATTTAGCCTTTTCAGAAGCAACTTTTCAACTATTTGTAATCAGATATTGTTCATAGTTTGGGTATTTAAGAGTCAGAATTAGAAAGAAAAATATATTCACCAATAGATTTTTGGTGACTCTACTATGGAATATGAACAATTGCTTGACTAATAAGCCTATATCATGAGGGAAGATGGTACTACCTCATGAGAACATTTTTTTAGTGCTCCAACCTAACCTTGGATTTCAAGACGACCAAGAAGATTTAATCTCATCACTTAATACATTTGTTTGGAGAAATAGGGAGAATGTTGAACATTACAGGAACGCTAGCCAAGTATTGGAAGAGGAAGAATTAAGAGCCAAAGCTTTAGAAAGAGCTATTCAAAGGAGAGACATCCGAAGAGCAGAAAGATAGTTGAGACATGAAGCTCAAAGGTAAAACTAACCTAGCACCCTGGAACAAACAAGGTTCCTTAGAAGTACCAAAGAATAGGTGGGCAAGACCCTATTTTTGATAAGCTTATAGAACTTGGTTTTCCCATTGTAGACATTCCTAAATGGAAAGGTGAAAAGAAAAGTCAGAGTAGATCGCCTTCCCTTGCTAGGAATCAAAGCATTTCACATACGACCTGCCAGGTATTGGCCTTACACGAAATCACTACTCCCCCAGTTGTCAATTTTCTGCCATACCTTGCCAGAATAATTATGGTTGCTCCTTGGGCTACAACAATAGGTCCATTAGCACTCACAACCTATCACTCGCTCCCAGCCAGTTCGAGGAACAATTTTCCTAAATTTTTAGGTGATGGGAAGGTTAAAACAGTTGAAGACATTAAGGCCTTCTTCGTAGCTACTCACATCTTAGGAGTTGCACATGAGGATGTTCTTATAAGATTATTTGTGGAAACTTTGACAGAAAGTGCAGTAGACTAGTTCTATCATTTGGATGATGGCTTAATCACTAATTAGGATACAATGAGAATGGCCTACAAGACAAGATTTAAAATTGCAGAAAATGAACATGTCTTGTTAACACAATTGACATCTATTAAAAAGCAACCCACCATGAGTATGAGGGATTTTGTTGCTACTTTCATTAAGATTGCTAGTAGAATTCCAAATGTTGATAGGTCCACTGCCAGTATTCTAAAAACCTTCTTCATAAGCGTGATGCCCCAAGATATCAATTATGACTTAAAAAGTGCACATCCCATAAATTTAGCAGATACACAAAAGAAGGCAATTGAATTTGAAGATGACTTGATTTCTATTGGAAAATGGAAGCAAGAACTTCAAACTAAAGGAAGTTCTAGTAACAACACATCATCTAATGAAATGATTTAGAAAATATCAAATGAGTTGGTAGCAATAAAAAGGCAATTACCTGGATTCAATAATACTTACTAGCGAAATTATCAAAATTTGCTAGGAAGGAATAATGATGGAAATTTTTTATAGCCCATAGGTTCACAAGCTAGATTGGTAATTGAAGCAACACCAAAGAAAGGAAATATGTGTGTGTTTCATTTGACAACAGATCATGATAGCAAGAGCTGTCCAAAAATTGCTCGTATGATGCAGTTGTTATCCACTAATGAATTGAATCCTATAATTACTTGTTTGGAGATAGATTCATACTCGAATGGTGACTCTAGAAATTTATTTTTGGAGTATGAATTGGATTCTGAACCTAAGGGTGAATGTTATGCTACCATCGATGGAAATTCATACACAATATTGACTCAAGGTCAAAGGCAAAGAATCAATCCTCTAGTCATGCTCACAAGAATGACCCCAGTCCTTCAGTGAATAATATTCATGTTGATCAAGGAGTATTTACATCTCAAATAGGTAAGGACAAAATGCCCTTTGATTTTATTCAATTCTGTGAAGAATCAAAAATCCAAATTTCCCCCATAGATTATTTGAAGTCTCATCCCTCTGAGTTGAAAAGACCGGTAGATCATTGTAAAGGGAATTCTTTAGATTTAAATCATAATGTGACTGTGGAAGAAAGAGATGAAACTTTGACACCTAACCTATTTAATCAAGAGGATTCTACCATCCCAACAACCTCTCTTGGGAAAAAACCTGACCCGTTCTATATTTTACTGTACATCAATGGTTACAAATTGAGCAATTGCATAATAGATTTAGGTGCGTTAGACAATGTTATGCCTTATTTTGTAGCTAAAGCCCTAGGTCTCAACCTTACTAAAGTTCATGGGAGATGTTATTCTATGGATGCCAAATAGGTTCCCTTGCTTGGATGGATTAAAGGTGCTCAAGTAGCCTTAGCTTCTCATCTAGAAAATAAACTCTTACTAACTATTCTAGTGGCAGATATTCCAACAAGCTATGGGCTTCTCTTAAGCAGAAGTTTTTGTCGAGACTTAGGAGGAGAAATAAAACTAGACTAGTACCAAGTAGTTATACCCATAGGGAATAAGAAAGTTAAACTAGAACCTGAAGAAAAAGAAAAATTCATTGTGCTAAAGTTAGATGATCCTAAAGCTCAGATCCTCTACCAAGAGCTAGAGTTTGGCAATTACATGTTATTTGTTGAAGACATTCTAAATGAGCAAGAAATTGAAGACTCAAAAATGAAAGCCCTAAGTGAAGAGAAAGAGTCATCATCTATATGGACATTGAAGTTCGATGAAAGTTGTTCCTCATCAGGATCTGGCGCAGGTGTAGTGTTAATACCCCCTGAAGGAGAACCTGAACCCATGGCTTTCAAATTGGAGTTTGGAAATACAAATAACACTGCAAAGTACAAAGCCCTACTTCTAGGGATAATGGCTGCAAAAGAAAAAGGAATAAAGATCCTGAAAGCTTGACATGATGCAAAGCTCATTGTAAGACAAATTAAGGGGCAATACTCTGTGAAGAATCACAAGTTGAAGAATTATAGAAACAAATTTTGGGATGAAATAGAAGGTCTTGATGCCTTTTCTATCAAATCAATACTAAGAGAGATGAATACCAAAGTAGATTCATTAGCGGTAAGAGAATCGAAATGATGAAGTCCAATTGTGAGGTAATATCATTCCCCAATACTTTGTATCTTTAGAAAAATTGTTTAATAGACATGATGCTTACATTATAAAAAAAAAAAGAGGATAGAAAAGGGTCCTACTACTGGTGAGTATAAAGGGGTGAATATTGGAGATACTCATGATCCCAAAATGATTAATATTGGAAAATGTTGTTTTCCTAAAGAGAAAGAAGCTACAAAACAACTCTTCATAGAATATCAGGATATTTTTGCCTGGAGTTATGAAGGCTTGAAAAGCTATAGAGGTAGGAAGATAAAACATCAGATTCCCTTGAAACCTAATGCAATCCCTTTCCAGCAAAAATAGAGGAATTAAAATCCTAAGGTAGTAGATGCTATATTTCGGGAAGTAGACACGATGTTGAAGGAAAAAATCATCTATCCCATCCATCACTCCACCTGGGTAGGTAATATAGTACCAGTCAAAAAGAAGAACAGAGAAATAAGGATCTGTGTCAACTTCTAGAATTTGAACCAGGCATCCTTGAAGGATAATTTCGCTCTCCCTAATATGGATTACTTACTAAAAATAGTGGTTGGAGCCAAAATGATGTCCATGCTTGACGGGTTCTCAAGTTACAATCAAGTTGAAGTGGAAGAAAAGTATCAGCATAAAATAATGTTCACCACACCTTGGGGTACGTTTACATATCACAGAATGCCCTTTGGGCTCATTAATGTTGGCACTACATTTCAAAGGTGTATGAGTATAAAATTTTTTGATCTAAAAGATCAAATTATAGTTATATATCTGGATGACCTCACCGTGTTTTCAAAGAATAGAAAAAATCACATAGAAGATTTGAAAAAGGTATTGCAAAGGTGTCGGGAACATGGAATCTCACTTAATCCAAAAAAATCCAATTTTGTGTGATAGAGGGAAAGCTCCTTGGTCATGTTAGTTTCTGAAGAAGGTATTATAATTGATCCCAAATGAGTCAAAGCCATTCAAATATTGAGCTTACCATCAAATAAAACAAGAGTTAAATCATTCTTCGGGCAAGTGAATTTCCTTAGAAGGTTTGTACTATATTTTGCAGAAACCACTAAGTGTATTATGGACATGATGAAAGGAACTTCAAATTTTAAATGGAATGAAGTGAGAAAGCAAGCCTTTCAGAATATAAGAACTGCTATTGCTAATGCTCTAGTATTATGCCACCCGAATTATAAGTGAGATTTCATCATTTATTGTTATGCCTCTGAACACACTTTATTAGAAATACTCATGAAAGATAATGATGAAGGGATACAAGCCCCAATAGCTTTCATGAGCATACCCCTAAAAAATCATGAGTTGAAGTACTCACAATTTGAGAAACATGCTTTTGTAGTAGCCAAAGCACTTAAAAAATTTTGATTTTACATCTTGCATTCACATTCCATGGTCTATGTCCCAAATGTAGCAGTAAAAAGTGTGCTAACATAGCATGATGTAGGGTGTAATGCTTGAGGAACATTGATAGCAAAGACACAAGAGTATGATATAGAAATTAAGCCTACCAAGCTAGTAAGGGGTAATGCCTTGTGCAAAGTGATTACAAAAAATAAGATCGTTGAAGAATCAAAAGAATTGGGAGAAAAGCAATTAGTTTTGGCTATAGATCTACACGATCCTTGGTTGGAAAATATTACTTATAGACTAACATATGGAGAATGCCTAGAAGGTATGACGACCAAACAAAGAAAAGATCTCAGGTTGAAAGCAACCAAATATGTAATCTGGGATGACAAATTATTCAAGAAAGCTATAGATGGTACCTTTCTCAGATGCATGGACAAAAAACAACAAGAAAAGTTGTTGAAAACCTTTCACGATGAAGCATGCAATGGACATTTCTCCTCTTCAATCATGGTGCTCAAAATATTAAGACAGTGTTATTACTGGCCTAGAATGTTTAAAGATGCCTATTCTTAGGTATCAAAATGTGAAAAATGCAAGATGTTTACTGGGAGACCTCAATTAGCCACACTGCTACTAAGGCCTGTCATCATCGAAGGGCCTTTTCAACAATGGGGTCTTGATTTTATTGGTCCAATTAACCCAACATCCAATGCTGGTCACCAGTATGTTATAGCGATGACTAATTATTTTACCAAGTGGATAGAGGCCAAAGCAAATAAGAAAACTACTTCTAAAGTAGTATGTGAATTCATTAAGGAAAACATACTAGTTAGGTTTGGTGTCGCCATCAAATTGGTGATGGATAATACAACATATTTATCTTCTATGGAGATCACCAAGTTTTGTTTTGAGCATGGCATTATGATTAGTCATTCATCTAACTATTCCTACAAGGAAATGACCAAGCAGAATCCAATAACAAAAATTTGATGAATATTGTAAAGAAATTGGTGTTAAATAATTAGAAAACTTGGCACAAGAAAATTCATGAGGCACTATGGGCAGATACGGTGACACCTAAGAGGGAGATTAGTATATCTCCTTTTGAATTAGTCTATGGAACTAAGGCTAATCTCCGGTTACCTTTGGAATTGGCTACAAACAAACTTAAGACAGTAATTGAAGATGATATCTATAAAAATGGCTTAGAAAAGAGAATTTTGCACTCAAGTAAACTTGAAGAGGAAAGAGAAGAAATTGTGGATTACATCACATAACACCAGATGTGAGTGAAGAGTTTGTTCGATAAGAGGGTGAGACCTCATAATTCATGGTAGCAGATAGTGTATTACTGTGGGATAAGTGAAGAGCACCCAAAGGTATGCATAAGAAGTTTGATACCTTGTGGAAGGGTCTATTTACTATTCATTAGGCATTCAAGAACAACTCATTTAAATTGGCATACTCAGATGGCAAAGTGCTACCCCTGACATACAATGGTCAGGATTTGAAACTCTATCGAATTTCAAATTGAAAACAAATAACCCTTGTATTGTATTATAGTTACATTCAGTCCCTTTCTATGTTTTCCTAGTTAGTTTTCCTTTCTTTCCTTTGCTTCCTTGTTTTTCCCCGCTTTAGTTTTGTTGTGTAGCCACCTTTTATTTTTGTGAAACTAGAGATTTTGGATTCCTTGCTTGGGTATAGTCTACCCAAGTCCCTAGTCAGAGCCAGTTGTTGCCCCACTTTTCACCCTGTAACCATTTTACAAAAGTGGAGAATTTTGTGTCTTAGTTAAGCCTAGGTGTGTATGAGTCTAATTTTAAGCTCCCTTAGGTGGAAAGAGTCTTCATCATATTTTTCATCTTTCCCTTTCCTCACATTTCATAGTCGGGTGGTTTTCCTTTATGTTGTGAGTCTTACGAGTAGCTTAGTACTTAATTTGATGGAGATTCTTGCAACATGTAAAAATTATTCACAAAGCTGAGCTTGCTCATGGCTTACCATATTTTCCATGAGAAGAAGAAGCTTGCAAAAAATTGAGCTTCGCCTTCTCCCTAGCAGGTTTTCAACCCATGACGATGATTTCCCACGAAGAGCGCCAAATGATGCGTACAGGTCCATGTAAGAAGATAATGAGATAACTTATGGTAAATTCCTTTTTTCACTATGACATACTACCTTTGGAAACATTCAGGATTCATCACAATGCTCAAAATCATCTCAAGTAAAAAACTCAAAACTACCTTCTCCTCAACGAGTTTTCAACCCATGAAGTTTGTTTTCTACCAAAGGCAATTGTAAAGGAAAAGAAATGAGGAGTGGGTCGCTTTTAACTTTTGCATTCCTTTTAAACTACTCCAAAACCAAAGGAAATATTAACTCAAAAGATAAAGTTAAAAGAAAGGCTAGGTGGATAAATGAAAATTGTCTTCTCCTTGACGGGTTTTCAACCCATGAGGACAATTTTTTGCATTTTGAAGAAAATCAACTTGGTAAGTGCATTGGACCCATAAATTGTACACAAAACATCTTAAGATGATAATGTAAACAATCTAACCATTGCGGGAAAGATATACAGAATTCGATTTGGTAGATATTTTCTTACGGAGTACTCTATTCATAACTTTCTGAAACTTAATAGAAAATGGGAAAGTGAGTATGAAAGAATAGAAAGTTACCATTGGGCCAATGGAAACAGTGAAAAGACATCAAAATATCCGTTAGAGCTCCTGCATTGACCATTTTAATGGATTTATCCTTTAATTCATTCATGTGGTGCGAATCCTAAAGATCAACAGATGAATTGAGGCTCCTATATAGATGGAAACATAACAGTTATTAAAAGTACCACTTTTTCTTGAACTATTATTCTGTTAAATTGTACAACTTTTTCAAATAGCTTGTATTTACAAATTCAATATCCTATTCTACTTCTAGATTCAAAATTTCAAATCATTTCATTCTCAAACACAATGACAACCACGTTTGTGGGTTTTGATGAGCTGAATGGAATCAAGTCCACATTGCATAATTTCATGGATACTTCACTTTATTTTTATGATATGCAAGACTTTCAAAAGAGGTTGAAATCGAAGCTAATTCATCCCATAACTAAGAAGCTCTGAGGATGTGGGCTAATGGAAGCAGTTGGTTTTTCGTGGTAGTCCAAGCTCCATAATTGATTTATGAATGCATAAATCACTACAATTTGGATACCAGACAAATTGTGTTACCAGATGATACAGTGTTGATCTCCAATAATAGGAAAATTGTGGTGAATTGCCTCTGAGTTCCAAAACAGGAAGAGTTTTTAGATTTGACAGTGGGAGGAGCAATTTCTGACTTCTCCGCTAAGAAGATGATTTGGAGGAAGGAGATTATGTAGTCCTAGTTTCAGAAGCTGCAGAGCGCCAAGAGTAAGGTCCCTAAGACCCTTTTTGGTATCAATCTCAAACTTGAGATTATAGACATTTTGGTTCTCCTGCACAAGACTAAAAGGTGAGGTAGAAACTCTACAATATTTCTTTTTAGTACAAGTTATCTATTCAGATACTCAATATATTGACTGGGCTCATGAGGTAAGTGAAAATCTTTCCAATGCTCTCAGTGTCGCGAAGTTCTACAACACCTTCTATATGTCTTCCTTTTTCATTTACATGCTAGCTTCTCTACAATTATGGCTGGGCCTCCCAAGGATAGAAAATTTTCCCAATGATGTGAAGTGTTATGAGTTCTATCCATGTTTGTAATTGCAAAATAGTTATGCGAAGTATGTCAAAGTTAATGATGCATTCACTATGAGAATTTGCAGGGAGCTTCAAAGATGCCCAAAGAGGAGATTCAGCTTAGAGGCAATGGCAACGATTAGCCAGTTTGAAAGCTATTTTATCTAGTTCTCATCTTTCTCATATTTATGCCTTGCAACTTTTGATGGATTCCCCTTGAAGCTACCCAGATATCTGAGCAACATGATTGTGTTGATCGAGATCGCGAAGTAGGTAATCCAAGTGAACATGTTGAGTGGGAGCTTGAAGAAGAAGGGATATGAGTTCCCTATGAAAGTAGGAGCTTTCAATTGTAAGTCCTAATCTGATGTAAAGAATATGCTTAAAGTGTTCGAGATGAGGTACAAATTGGAGATGTATGAGGCCCTGAGACCTATGTTTAATCCGAACAAATATGCTAGGGAGGTGTTGCAGATCAGGAGTGTGATCGAACACATTATCGTTGTTGAAGATTATTGGGTAGATTGTAAAGATGAATTTTAAAGTCGAGATCATGCCTTTGCCAGGCTCACAGTGGAGCAAATAAAAACATATAATATCAACCTTGATGTTGAAGGATTAGAGGATGATGGGCAACATATGTATAGTAATACATATCTGACTAAGTTAAGAGGCACTCCAATCAGTTTGGAGCCTTACGAGGATGTTGAGGAAGACTTAGATATCATGATGGCCTAAATCATCAAAAGAATTTGAAAGTGGGTCAAATGGACTACTACAAGGAGGAGTAGAAGTAAAAGTACATCAGCTCAAGCTTCTCTAGTAGCTGCAACTCCTTCATCCTCTCAAGGTGGCACAACAGGTGTAACCTTGGCCATCACTCAAGGGCCAGCTCAACCATCAAGGGGAGGTGACCAACCTCCAAACAAGAACATCCCTATGGCTAAGACTTGTCAGGATGGCTACCTCCTGATTATTGGAACCCAAATTGATGCTGAGAAGAAGAAGATGCAAGAGCTAAAAGATAGTGTTGTCACCCCAATTCCCTCTCCTTGTCTCACCCTAATTCCCTCTCCACATGTCACCCCAGTTCCCTCACCTCATCATAGCCCTGTTTCGCAAGTAAGTGCTACACTTCTACAACCAAGTAGCTCCCTAGTGTAGATAGTGGATTTGGGAGATGGAAGGAGCAGTAGCAGTGAATCTACTGAATCTGATGAGGCAGTTAAGAAAACTTCAGAGGAAGAAAAAGGCCATAGCTCTTCCAAGCTCATTTCTTAGGCCCCGAAGAACCCCTTCTCCTTGACTATGATGGCAACCACTCCAGTCAAGAAAAAGATGTTTAGTATAGACTCACTTGGGATAGCCTCCAAGGTGATAGGCACAGATTCCTGATTGGAGGACACTTTGGAGTAGAAGAGAAAGAGGAAGGATGAAGGTGTTCCAAATAAGGATACCTTATCTCTTGCAGTTTGCTCTGGGTCTGCTTTAAGTAAGGTCAAGAAGCAAAAGACCTTGTCTATCCTTGGACAAGATCCTAAAACTGGGCACCTAATGATGGAGATTGCAAAGCCCACCAAGGATGGACGGATGGAAGATATGTCCGCAGATGATTTCACTTTGCACTTAGTGGATCTTGGAGAGGCCATTTATGACACCAAGGTTGGCTTGTGGAAGTCAACCAATGAAGTAATTGAAGGACAATTGGAGAGCCTCAAGTTGTCAAAGGTTAGGATGAAGACATAGATAGAAGAGTTTAATAGATTTATTAGACAATTGGTCACTCCATTGGCAAGTATCTTTGAAATGCCAGTAATAAGTAATCCTACTACTATCGAAGTTCAATCCCTTATCTCTCAACTTCAAGAAGATAGGCACTTTGGCCAAATTGGTAAGGACTGGACTGGGAAGCTCAAATTGGAAGGAATCTCTATTATAGAGCAAATTGGCAATGTCATCTTAAGATTAGAAGTAGAGAAGAATAACATCTTGACAAATAGAAATACTTTGGCTGGAGAAAGAGTGAAGAGTGATGATTGTATCTCTCTTCTGAAGATGATTATTCAAATGAAGGCAAAAGAGGTTGTCGAAGCAAAGATCTTGCCCAAGGGAGATGAACCTTTGTTCAAATGGCTTTAGAGCATGCAGTTCAAATAAAAAATGATCTTGTTAGCAAAGAAAGGACTTAAGGAGATAGAGGATAAAGTAAAGAAGGACCAAGACAAAGATTTTAAGCTCATGAGGGGATTGTGTTCAAATTCACATACTAGCGGCCAAGGGAAAGGAGTCATTGGAATAACCATCATGCAGGAGAATTTCTCCAAATTCATAGATAGTTTGACAAATGTATCCTCCAGTAATCAAAATAGAGTTGCAAACCTCCAAAAACTCAACGGATGCATACATGTGGCCACGGAGGAACTGCAAGATTGATTGAATGCTATGAAGGATTTGGCTAGGGAGCATTCTAAGTGGCTCTTGAGATACACCAACATACATGTGCCTAAGCATGAAGAGCTAATCCCAATCATTATTGCTGCTAAGGCCTATAGGGAAAAAGTAGAAAAGGGAAAGAAGGTGAAGTGATTCATATTTTGCCTCTTTCATTTTTTGATGTAATCATTGTAATACAAAAAATTGGTTTCTTGTCATTTGTCATTCTTTTGAGGAGATGAACTGATTGAACTTCTATTGTAATGATCATCTCATAATCCTATATGTATGAAATTGAAAGATTAATAAAAGGTCAAGTAATTTTTGGTGTGAAGTACTTAATTTTGTAGAATCAATTGAATGGTATTTTGTATCAATTATTTTTTGGTCCATTTCTGTTAGTTGTTAATTACATGTTTTCTCTTTTATCTAAATTGAAGCAAGGAACGAATAGAGTTTTATTCCCTTGTTTTCAAAATAGTGAATGGATGTGATAAGTAGTGTCATTGCATGTTCAAAGAGAAGTCTCCTAGATGTTTTTCCCTTTAGTTAATATTTCTTTCTCTATAGCTCAAATTCTAGCTGAATCGGTTTAGCATTAGTTGTTATGCCTTTTTGAGTGATTAAGCTTTGTGAGTTCATAAGATGTGTGGGTTCATGAACTTAATCAATTCTTCAAAAATCACTTCTTGCCTGAGTTAGATCTTGTTTAGGTCTAGTTCGATTTTACCTCTCATGTTCTCGGGTCAAGAACACACCCCATATAAGTTTTAGGAACAAAGCATAATTCATTGCAAATCCGCAATAGGGAGTTGTACCTATTAATTCAAAAAAAAGTTTGCCTTTTCAGAAGTAGCTTTTCAACTGTTTGTAATCAGATATTGCTCATAGTTTAGGTATTTAAGACTCAGAATTAGAAAGAACAATTTGTTTACCAACACTTCTAAGTTAGGATCAAGGATGTCCTGTTAAAAAGGATAATGAAATGCCAATAAATTTGAATTATGTGACATTTTTAATCTTTTCTTATAATCTATGTGAAATGTGAGTAAATATTGAAATGTTAATATTTTTGGGATTTTTCTAGAAATTTGGGATGACAAATGTAGATGTATGAACCTTATGTTCTTTATATTTTTGTAGTTTGAGAATACAACCAATGGTATGCAAACCTATGTTTTTTGAGATTTTTGAGTTTTGAAAGCCTTGAAATGCAAACCTAATAGAAAGAGAAATATTAACCTCAAAGATCAAAATGAAAGGGATGAAATTTGATAAAGTCTCACCTTTCACTAGGCTTATGTGTTATGGGTTTTATCTCGTTGGCATAGATGACAAAAGCGACTTGATAAGGTCAAGACACCCTTATATAAAAACTAAGGGTTGATCTAATTTGATTTTTTAAGTTTCTAAAAATGTTAAATGTAAGCTGAATGGGTTCAAGATTCATATCAAGGACTATGATGCACATATAAAAATAAAATGATTAGTCTGATGCTTGGCATGGATGATGTAATCTAAATCAAATCACAAACTATGACAATTATGCTAATGATGAAGATAATCTATGATGAAATCTTTGTAGGTTTATTCAATTATGTTGGTTCATCCTAGTGTTTTGCTTAGATTTTGGCAAAATTAATCTTGAATGCAATTAGAAGACAAAATATAGCATAACTAATGACTTTGAAATATGGAGTATGATCTAGGGCCTAATTTAGCCCAAAATTTGAAAAAATAATGGTCTTTCATAATGAAAATAATCATAAGCATTCACAATCCATTTTAGATCAGGTCAATTTTTGATATTAGGTCCAAGTAATAAAGTACTCATCCAAATTCGATGACTAAAGGGTCTAGTGGGCATGACACAATAATACAAGCTCTATTGACAAGAAGTTTGCCTTTCCTCTTTCATCTAAGGTTCCAAAGAGAACTTATAATAAGGGGATTTCTCCCTTATTATGACATACACATGTTGAGTAACTTAAGGGTATGATCCTATGCCTATGCACAGATCTAGTAAGTGTAATACACCAGCCATCTAAAAATAAGAGACATAACGTATGGGCTTCAAGAACATTGACAACTAAGCAAATAGACATCTAGACCTTGTGTGCATTTGATACATGTTGAGTGAAATGGGGACTGCCCCTACTAAAATAATCACTATAATGCAACTCATAAGATATTCACAAAGAATTGAGAAAATGGAAGAGGGTAGATAATCTAAGGTTGTCTTCAATGACATTTTGTGCAAAAGGTGAAAAAAAAAGACTTGTATGTGACAAAATAACAAATAGTTTGGGAACTGGGGCATTCTTTTGAATTCACACCCTACAAATAGTAAAGAGATGAAGACTTTTGTTATGGACTAGTATTAGAAGTGTTGTTGGGATAAAATCTCACTTGTAATCATTATAAAAAAGCGTACATAGGAGTCAATATCTCTTGGATAGCCAAAAATCTTATTGCTTAACTAAGGACTTATTCTCATCAACTTTATTGTGAAACCAGGCATTGCAAAAGACCAAATGAAGCATGGGAAGAAATGTATTTTATGCACTTATGAAAAAGTGAAAATATATATTTATTACTGACCAAAAAAAAAGAAGTGAAAACATATAATTAATTCATTTTAGAGTGTGATGCCTTCAAGGAAAATGAAGAGAGCTTCATGTGCATTATATTCTCACATTCAATTGTGTAAGTTTTTTATGCTAAAATAACTTACACAATTGAATCCAGAAATGTAATACACACGTTTCAAATGGATTGTGGAAATCTGATAATTTTAGAAGAGAACTTTGTTAATATTTTGACAACTAATTCTTGGGTTGATTTATTCAAGGAGGCAATGGTTGAGTAGTTGGGGGCACTTAATATCAAGTTATATAAGAGGAGCTAAAATACAAAAATCAGTGTGTGAGGTGTTAATCCCATAAACTATCTTTAGCATCATGGACATTAATGAATGAATGAATGATAGATTTTAATAACATTCATGAGGTGAACTAAACTATGGGACCTATGTGTAGCTAGCAACAAAATGAACAAGTGGGAACTAAATGTCACGAGTCCCACCAACTATGCAACTTGGATCTTCCTCTATGTAATTTGGTGAAGAAATTTTCTATCTTTGTGATATTTTCTTCTTCAAACAAGTTTCCAAAGGTGTTCACTTTTAGGATAGCAATGTAATTCTCCCAAATATCTATAGGCTAAGCATTCTATGATGCAATGCCGTTAGGTCTTCACCACCCAGTGCAATGCTAACATCTTCTATCCATAAACTCTTCTTTGAATATCTTCCATCTTATGATTTTACACACAAATTGGTACAAACTTACTCTTATGAAAAAAAAAAACATTTTTACTTTCCATTTGATTTAGTTCCTACCAAGGAAAACTATGGGATTATTAGATTTTAAAAGTGCAATTAATATGGCCAAGCAAATTTTAGAATTTTTTTGGGTCTACCATTTGTTTTTTTTTTTTTTTTTGGTTGGTAATAAGTTTATATTTTATTATTAACATGATAATGTTTACATCAAGACAAAAAGGTCCTTAATTCTATCTTAGAGGACCATCATTTACAATATGATATGTTATTCCTTTACATCTATTTCACAAAGTGCCTCTTCATTAGGCTAATTTTCTTTAAAAGCATTTCCTTCACCTAAAAAACTCGACATCTAATCCTACAGTCATTATGACCTCAACACTGCCAAAAGCTTTCACTATGTCGATACTCCAAAAACATCCATATCTTTATTTTTATCATTAAATTTGAGTTTTTCCATTTGCAGAGCCAATCAAACCTTCTTTGTGTTGCCTCCCATTCCTGCAGATCTTCCTGCTTGGCAAAAAATGACATTGTTCTTCTATCTTCATGTGATCACTGCCATAAAAAAATCTGCCCTCACACTCTGTTAGCTGTCAAAAGGGGATTTCATTGTCTGCATCAAAATTCATAGGTGTCTTCCTTAACTTTAGACTTTATGAAAATTTCTAGCTGACCTCTTTCTCTTTGGAAAATCCATTGAGAATGTGGCCCTCCTCTTTTGGTCATGGTAAGACATGAAAGCAGACTTGAGGCTATCCCATGCTTGGCGATGCTCGTTTGTGTAGGTTTCTTTGTCAATCTGCCCACGTGGCCAATTTACAAAGGGGAAAACCCCTTTTTCCATTTCTTCTTTGTCATCTTCGTAGCCTTCACTAAAGTCAAAGGCCCACCCGAGATGTGCCCATTCTAGCAATGCCTCCAAATTCAAAATTAAGGCCTCTTCAAAGAGCGCCTTCATAACCCATGCCACATTTTGTTCATGGTCTCCAACATGTAGACCCCATGCCATTAACATTGTTGCAATATCCACCTGAACCTTCCATTAACGGTCTGCCTCATGAAAGAGAGGGCCAAAAGTATCTTGCATTGCTTGAATCACTACATCAAAGGGAGATTCCACCATTTTCCTTAAATGATGATCTGCCACGCACACAAACAAAGCTTTTTGTTGCTTTTTTGTCTTAAAGGTGAACGCCGACTCCATGAAACCTACTCAAAATTTCTTTCTTAATTCAGACTTATGCTTTGAAAAGATACCCTTCTCCTTATTTTAAGGTCCTTCACACACTTTTGTTGATGTAATCTCTGTCAAGTTTTAATGTCGTGATATTCCCCTTTTTTTAATTTACTCTTGTTGCCGCACATTTTACATAGCACACACACTCTGCAAGGATTTATAATCTTTAAGCAATCTAACTAAATCCTCCTTTTCTAAATTAGTTGTCCTTTAAGAGATTGCAATTAAGGTTCCTTATATTCCTTCATCATTTAAATTGTGATTCAAATCTCTTCCGCAATTTGAATGCCTGACCCTAACTATTTCATCATTTAATGACAGTGCCCATTTTGACAAAGTGTTTGCCTCTATATTTCCTTCACGTTTGATGTGTGTGATCTTAAAATCTTTAAAATTACTTAATTCTTGCACAATTGAATCAATTACCATTTGAAGATGCCAAGTGTTGATTTGCAGTTTTGAGATTGTCTGCACTACTATGAGAGAATCGCCTTCTAAATGCAACTTTTTAATCCCCCTCCTTTCTTGCTAACCTTACTGCTAACAAGGTTACTTGACATTCTATTGTGTTGTTGGTACCTGTGGATAGCTTTTTTGCCCCTTTCAATAGTATGCGACCTTCACTATCCCTCAACACAACCCCAACACCTGAGATCCTTGGATTGCCACTCGTAACTCCATCAAAACTTGCTTTTACTCATCCTTCTTGTGGAGCTCTCCACTCTATCTTTTTCGGCTTAACCTTTTTTCTTTTTGGTTACTAATGCCCCCAAGGGGGATTTGAACCTTATCCCTAGCCATGAAGATTGTAACACACTATCTTCTTTTGTGTAAGGAATCTGCATTGCTTGTCTTTTTGTGGTCAAGGCACTTACTATCTCCTCTATTGCATTTATAATTCTATTTAAACATCTTCTCAGATTTTCCTTTTCTCCTTGAAAAATCCTTCTATTTCATTCCTTCCATAGTTCCCAAATAATCAATGATGGGGGAACTAGCCATATGGTTGAGAGAGTTGATTTTCTTTGCTCCCTTGGCCATCCATCAAAAACCTCCTTGACACTTTGGGATCTCGGGCCTTGCCACCTTAATTTGAATTGAACCAAATCCCAACATTTCCTTGCATACTAACATTGAATCAAAAGGTGATCTATTGTTTCCTCATTCTTCTCACACAAAGGGCATCTTGAAGGTCCTATTATGCCTATTTTTCTCAGTCTTTCTGTCGTTAAAATTCTTCCATTATAAGCCAACCATGGAAAGGTCCCTGCCTTGGGTAATATGTCCTTATTCCAACAGAGATCTTTTGAAGTAAAAAATTCACCATTTGTTTCAACCAGAATATTATAGCCTAATTTGATTGAGTAATTACCTAATAGGGAACCACACCAAATTATCTTATCCTTCTTGAGGCTCACAAGCATATTTCTTTCTTTGAAGATGTTGTGCATTCGCTACTTCTGTTCATTCATCAGTTCCTCTCTTGAAACATCTTTCCAACACCATTCTTTCCCTACTAAACTTTCCTTTTCTTCCATATAGTTAGACACTAAATTTCCCCACCTTTCTTCAAAGTATGTTTTTAATTCAAAGTAACCTTCATCCTCCCCTAAAAATTTATGTCCATTCCAGGAGTCTTCCCAAAATTTAGCTTGTTTCCCATCCCCAGTACACCAAGAGATGTGCTTCACTATAATATGTCTACAAGAGATCATGAAATTCCATATGGCTAATCCTTTTGGTGGATCTTGCATCGTTGAGATCCTTTTATCTTCATCCGAGTCTAAATATTTTACTTTCAAGACTCTCACCTAATAGAGTTGTGGATTTTCATACATTTCCCATATTAGTTTAGCTCCCAGTGCTTTATTCATAAGTTGCCAGTTTCTTATCCCAACGCTTCCTTGTTCCTTCGGTTGACATATCTTTTCCCATGCTAGTAAGGGTATTTTTTCACCTTCATTAGATCCATTCCAAAAAACTTTCTCATCTTCTATTCCAAAATGTGGACAGCTTTTTTGGGTATACATAAACACATCATTGCAAAAACTGGCATGGCTGAGATTATTGTTTGGAGCATAAGGATTTAGCCTGCCAAAGATAACCATTTTCCTCTCCAGCCTTCCATCTTCTTCTGGCATTTCTCTATCAAATTATCCTATAGTTTAGCTTTATTTCTGCCTGCAAAAAGGGTATCCCTAATTACTTATTTGGCATTAGTCCTATTTTTATATTCATGATCCTGCATATCCTAAATTTGACATTTTGTGGGGTGTTGAAGAAAAAGATCTCTGATTTATTCCAATTTATAAACTACCTTGAAATTCTTCCATAGAGGTCTAGAGTATGCTTCATAGCCTTTGCTTGTTCTATACTTGATAAACCTGCTAAAAGAGTATCATCTACAAATTGTAAATGAGTAAGGGATTCAATTGTCTTCGTAATTTTGATCCCTCTCCATAGTCCCAACCCCCATTGCCTATGTATTAGCCTTCCCAAAACCTTCGCCATTATGATAAAGAGAAAGGGGGATAGGGGGTCCCCTTGTCTAATGTTTTTTTCTTGTTCAAAAAAGCCTTGAGGACTTCCATTAATTAGCACTAAGAAATGTGGTGTAAATAAGCAAATTTTTACCCATTGTAACCATTCCAGACCAAACCCAAATCTCCTTAACACACTTGGTAAGAAACCTCTGTCAACCTCATCATAAGCCTGATTTATGTCTAATTTAACCATCATGTTTTGTGTTTTTGAAGTTCGAATAGTGTGGACTGCCTCATGTGCCACAACCACCCCCTCAAATATGGATCTTCCTAGTAAGAAACCACTCTATTATGTCGAAATGATTGAGCTTAGAACTTGTTTGAGTTTGTTTTCCATAACCTTTGAAATAATCTTAGATACTATGTTGCATAAAGAAATTGGTCTAAAATCTTCAAAGGTTATTTGTGTTGCTTTTTTTGGCACTAAAGCTATAAAGGTGTTGTTGAAATCTTTAAGGATGAATCCTCCTTGCCTTGATTCCTCAACCACTTCCCACAATTCTTTTAGAAAGATAAACCCTAATTTCTGAAAGAACATTGCAGGAAAACCATCTGGGCTTGGAGCTTTATCCCCTCCTAAAACTTATAATGCTTCAGTAACTTCACTCTCTGTGACTGGATGCATTGGTGCTTTGTTTTGGGATGCTATTATCAATGCTGAGATAACATTCAAAACCTCATCCACCTCATTCTGATTCTTTTCTAATTGTTGTCCCCTGTGAGAGAAGAAATTCACTGACTCTAGATTGATTTCCTCACTATCTTGGATAAGAGCCCCTTCAAAATTTTGGATCTCATAAATTTTATTTTTTGTTCTTCTAATTTTTACCAAATTATGAAAAAAAGAGTATTCATGTCCCCCTCTTTTGACCATACTTCTCTTGATTTCTGCCTCCAATAAGTTTCTTCTTTGTTTAGGCATGCTTCTAATTCCTTTCTAAAAAATTTCTCTTCCTTAAATTCCTCCTCAAACATGCCATTTTCAATGACTTTTAGACTTAAAATTTTTAATTTCTCCTCTAAGTCCTTTTTTTTATCAAAAATATTACCAAAATGTTCTCTGTTTGAAATCTTCAACTGTTCCTTAAGAAATTGTAATTTTTTGAAGAGAATGAAAGCTTTGTTACCTTTCTTTGTTGGAGCATTATTCCACCATTTTGCAATCAAGTCTACAAAGCCTTCTCTTTTCAACCACATAGCCTCAAATTTGAAAGGGCACCTATTCAGAGTTTTTTCATCTTGAATTCTCAAGAAAATAGGGAAGTGATCTGAACCTTGAAAAGGAAGAATTTTAGCAGAGCATGACCAATTTGCCTCTACCCAATTGCTTGCCACAAGAAATCTATCTAGCTTTTTAGCTATATGCACAAAATCGTCTCTTCTATTAGTCCATGTGAAATCCCCTTTTTTGAAATGGATTTCCACTAATCCACTACCATTAACAAAATTAGTAAAATCTTTTTGACTTTCTGAACTCTAGCCTTTCCCACCCTTTTTGTCTTCCAGGTCCAGAATTGCATTAAATCCCCACCTAAAATTGCCACTTCATTATCTAAATCTTGCACTTTTGCAGATATGGTTTGCCATAAGATCCTTTTTTGAGCATTACTATTTGGATCATATACATTTATCACTGAGAAAGAGTAGTGTAATTGTTTTACATATACTTTGTTCCACTGCTAGTTTATGTCTAGATGGGTTTCAGTTATTTCTAAAGTATCTGATCTCCATAAAATAGCCATACCTCTTGAGGCACCCTGAGCCCTATCAAAAAACATTCCCATCTTCTGAATTTACTTTTGAAATTGGTAAAATCCTCCTCCTTAATCTTTGTTTCCTGTAGAAGCACCAAGTCAGGATTCGATTGATCAAGACATCTTTTGATCAATAGTATCTTGTCAGGGGCATTGTAGCCCCTGACATTCCATGATAGTGTTTTCATGGCTCCCAAGAAAAGGCTAAACCTTTTCCTGATCTCAAAATTTTTGATTGGCTTGCTGCATTGCTTGCCAATTCTAGTTTTATTTTGATAGATTTGAGGCCCCTTTTCTTCTTGCTCCCTACATTTGGTTTCTACTTTTTTGAGCTTGTTTGCTCTATAGATCTTTCATCCTGAATTCCTGGACATTTTAATAAACCTAAGTCATTTAGGTTATCTTCCCTTTATGGAGCCTCCTGAAATGATTCTCCTCCTTCCTTCATGCTGCTACTATCCATTGTTTCCTCAAAGGATTCACACAGGTTCTGGCTTGGGGATACTTCTATATCCTTAAAGACTTGGTTTTCCTCTCCTGACATAGTCATCACTCTTTGATCTTGCGTTTCCAAGGGTGTTTCCAAAATACTTACTGAAAATCCTTTGGGATCTAGATTTTCAGGCATGATATTATCTTTTTGATTATCAGAAATCAAGATTTGAGAGGGAGTATCATTTACCTTTTCATGCATCATTGATATCTTCTCTAGATCGTTCTTTTGCATATCCTCTCCCCTATTTACTTGCCATTGTTCCATAGGGGTTTTTGTCACCATTTGGGTTGAGATCACTTTATCTTCTCGCTCCCTTAAATCTTTTTCCAAAAAAACTTTCTCCACCATTGTTGACTTTATAGAAGTTGAAATTGCAATCACCTAAAAATGGTCATCTAGACTATTAGTCCCCTTTTCAACATTTTGGCTAAATTAATTTAATCATTTACCTAGACCAAATTGCTAATAATCAATTTATTTGATTATAACCTATAATTTGACTATGTTATCCTAAGTTCATTATTTTATTAAAAGAACATGTCCCCTTTTAATTAAATAAAAGACCCCATTCTTCTAACCCACTTAAAGTGCACACATAAAGTCCTTTTTCTATTTTGCGATTAAAAGAAAAGGCTTGTGACTTTTGTCTTATATGACAAGTCAACTTATATTCTATTGGTTGACTTGTGTGTGCACATGGATCACTCCTCTTTTTGAATTCCACCGTTGATCATCCACCATCTTCATCTTGATCTCTACCATCCATACATCTTTAAAAGGGAGAGAGCTTTCCCCCTCAATCCATCTTTTGAATATTGTTATGCTGCAAGTTTTCTAACAGGTTTCTTGGGAGCTTTGTGGAGAACTTCTCACTCCTTGTCTAAATTTTCTCATTCCATCATATTAACATAAGATCATATGGCATTCTTAGCATAGTTGCATGTTAGTTTAGTTTTCATTCTTGCAATAATCTCACATAGCTTAATATTTGGTTTTGTAATACTCTCATTCATGCTTAGCATAGCTACATTTTGCATTATCATCTTAGTTTAATTTCCATACTTGCATTGCATTCTTAAGGGATTCCTTGAAGATATTGGCATTCTTGCTCTTGTCTCAAAGAACCTCCCGTTGCATGGTTTACTAGCAAGAAGTACATTTCTAAGGCTTGGCTGAGAGCCTTCATGCTTGAATACTAACTTCTTGCACTCTATGGATAGGGAGCTCTAAGCCGACATCCAAGCATTCCAAACTCATGGAATCATTTGGATAGAATGGTTTAGAGTGTGACACATTTCTAGTGTACAGAAATCTCCTAAATCTCATAGAGATATTTTAAGTGGATATGATCATTTAAACTTTTTTCTTTCTCAAACTAGCATTCCCTCAATTCCAATTCCTCTAAAAGTTTGTCAACATCTAGTCCTTTCCCTTTCAAAAATTTGCTACTCTACAAGGCCTCTTCCAAGATTGGATTTTCTTCCCCTTCCCATATCTCAATAGGTTGTTTCCATACTCCATTTTCTATGCTTAGAGTGATGAAGTCTAGGCAATGATACCTTCCTTCATATTTATTGGAATCCTTGGGTGAGAGGAAGAATCTTTAATGTTTAGAACTTCCTCTACTTTGACAAAGGTTCCAATCGTGTCCCCAATCTATGCTAAAATCTCCTCCCCTCAATATTCTGCTGGTAAGTTGTAGAGATTAATCCATATAGGAAATGTCTGCAACTTTTCTTTGCCTGGGTCAAAATTTGGCTCCCAATCCTTCATAAATATTCCTTGACCTTCTAAAAGGTAAGGGCCATTGTTTAGGATGTCCCATTTGTTTGTTTTGCTAGGTGCAATCCCCATGTAAAAGCCATTTGTTAAGGTTTTCAACCTACATTCCTTTCCCCATAATGCTTTACAACCCAACCTTATTGTTCTTACAGAAGGCCATGGACCTAGCCATTTGAAAAAGAAAGCTTTTTCCCTTAACTCACCTATAGTTTCTTGCCATTTTGCATTATCTATGTGAACAATAGACATTACCTCATAGGTGATATGCTCATCTAGTTTTTGGGGAGGATCTTTGACTACCTCTTTCTCCTTTACCATAGCTTGTTGCTGCTGTTTTGGTCTATAGAACTTGTGTGCAATTTTTGTAAAGTCGAATCTATTGAACTTCCTATAGATCGACTCTTGTCCATGGATCTGGTTTCCCCATTTCCTCTCATTCCCCCTATTTTGTCACCTTTGTGGTGGATTGAAATGATCATGATTCTGGGGGTAGGGTATTGGTCTTTGATATCTTTTTTTATTATATCTATTTAGAGGCCATCTATTGCTGATATGCTGCCCATAAGACCAACCCACATGTTGTCGGAAGCTAGATCGAGCATCTGCTTTCCATCTCGATTTTCCCCTGCCATTTGCAAGTAGCCGTTGCTTCCTTCGCTCAAAACGCTCCTACTCCTACTCCATCTTCTTATTTTGTCTTTGGGTCTACCATTCGTTATAAGGTTTGAAATATTTCCATATTTATTAAAGTAGAAAAAGGTCATTTATCTAAGACCTTATTGGCTCCTCTAATAGAAAAGAAGAAATTTAATTTTGAAATGCAAAATTCTAAAAATTAAGACAATAAATTTCATTTTATTCTAATAAAGATGACATTCAATAAATATGTTGAGTATGTATTCAAACAAATATTAAAAAATAAATTTGTCTTTTCTATAAATATTTGAATGTCTTTAATATTTGAAAAAACTATAAGCTAACTTTTAATAGACAACTCAAAATTATATAAGTGAAATTATATTTGAGAACATAAAAAAATCAAAATAAAATATCAATTTTCAAACTAATTTTTAAAATATTTTTTGGATTGTACTTGCCAAAAAATTAATTAAAAAACTCTAACATAAATCTTTATCTTAATGCTCAAGGCTAATAACACTACTATTCCACAAATCTATTGATTAAAAAATAAATGAAATTTAAATGTGTATATCTTTTCTTATTTTTCATGATTTTTTCAATTAATGATTATTGATTCAATTTCAAAGTTATAAACAATTATAGAAATATGTTTCATTAGAATTTTATTTGAAAAATACAAAATAAATTTCTCTATTCATAATAGTTTTTTAAAATTTCTATAATGAAATTAATTTAATAAGTATGATGGTTTTTATAACATTTATTTTGATAATATTTTTTCATTTTCAATTGTTAAATATATTTTATATTACAATAATAGATAAGACGTCTATTATTAGTTAATGGTTATCTATTGTAAATGGTTATCTTCCATGAACGAACCAAGCATGTGGATGTTCGTTGTCATTACATACGACAACTGGTTGAAGACGAGACTATAGATCTATAGTATGTTCCTACACAGATCAGACTGCAGACATTCTCACCAAGCCTCTTGGTCCTGATAAGTTTGTCAAATTCAAAGGACAGCTTGGTGTGTTAGATAGATTAACCATTAAGGGAGGGTATTACAATAATAGATAATACGTCTATTATTAGTTAATGGTTATCTATTGTAAATATTTAGTTAGCTTTCATTTTTTAGTTTTATTTGTTAGAATAGAATATTTCTATTCTTTCCGCTTTATTCTTTTGTATAAATTAACCTCTCGGTCTCTTTAATAACAAGCAAGTATTTACCAATTAAAAAAATGAAAGCTAACTAAACTAACTAAATATTTACAATAGATAACCATTAACTAATAATACACGTCTTATCTATTATTGTAATATTTTAATGATAAAATTGAATAATTTAGTTATTTAATTTATGTACTTTAGTTTTATTTAAATATTTGTTAAATGAAATAAATATTAATAATTTTAAAATTCTCTATAATAACATATCACTCTATCTTTGTTACCTCTATTTTAATACATCATCTCCTTCATTTTCTATTTCCTTTCCTTTCCAATTATTGAGAGGAACTTTGACGCATGGGTCTTGTTTATTTTAAAATTCCTTTATTTTTTCAAGGATGAGCTAAGAATTATACAAATTTGATGAAATGCTAGGGGAGAGGCACCAATAGTTGAGCGGGGTCCAATAGTTGTTATAGAAATTGTTAATATTAATACTATAAATAGAATCAATTAATATTAAATATTGATTACATAGATTTCATCTATTAACAGAAATATTACCCGACATGTGATACATGGAACCAATAATTGTACACATGAGTCCGTGAATTGACATGAATCTTCTCGTCTCTAAATCAACATTGTTTTGCCCTGGAAGTGGTGGAAGCCATAAGTCAAGAAATTAGAGGCGGCTGACTCTCCTCCAATGCCTCGACGAACTCAAAAAGCCCTCACTTATCTCCACATCACCGAGCCTCGATTCACCCATGACAACCTCAAAGAAGAAGAAGATGCAGACGATGAGAGCGAGAAGATGAGGAAGATCTCCAATGATGCCCAACAATGATCTGTCTGCGTTTTGATTTCCAACCATGGCTACCATAGGTTTGCAAACTATAATCTCCAAAGTTTCATCATGTCAAACGCATAAGAGATTATGTGTCTCAACCATACAAATGCAAAGAGATTATGTGTCTCAACTATACAAATGCAAACCCTACCGTGAATGTCGCAGAGCTTAAGGAAAGTTCTGGAAAGAGAATGGAGAGAGTTCTCGTGTGAGTATGTTTAATCAACACGTTTTTTGGAAAGAGAATGGAGAGAGTTCTCGTGTAAGTATGTTTAATCAACATGTGTCCATTATCATAATTAATCTTATATTGTTCATTTTTGGGTGATACTTGGGTAGAATTGAGAGAAAAAATTATCATCGTAAATCATAAAGCGTACAACTATAGGGTTGTTGATTATTCTTTTAGGTTAGATGGTGGGTAAATTTTAGAGGGTAACATGTATAAAATTTGACTTTGTGTGATTACTTAGGGAAACATAGTTAGTTAGATGTAAGTGGAAGTGAAATAAATAGATTAGAATTTAAATAGGTTTAAAAAGAATAGTGTATTTATAAAGTTAATTTTAAACTATAATATATTTCCATGTGAACATAAGTTGTGTTAAATATGATCAATTATTGGTTTCTTGTTGTTTTATATAAGATATTAAAATAACTTAAAAAAATGATATCAAATTTTTTTATGATTCTTTAAGTATTTAATAGGTTACATTCATAAGAAGTATTTGAATATATTTTCATAAAAAATGATGTTTAAACAATCATTTGTTGATATTTATATTAGTAAGTTTCGGTCAAGACCTCCAAAATTGCATTTTTCAGACACTTTCAATTAAATTGATTATTTCGACAATTTGCTGAGTGAGTGGTAGCCTCAAACCTTAGTTGAAGTTAGTTAAGTGGTCATTTCACATTTCTAAAAAAAACGAAAGTCCTGGACATTCGGTTCTAAAAGCGACATTCGGTTCTGCGACATTCGATTCTACAATTATGTGTTGACAAAGTTAGCCATCATGACTACTGGTGCCTCTCCCCTAGTGATGGGTAATAGGATGAATAAATTTCCTGAGTTTGAATTAGGCAATGTAAAACGAAACTACAACCCCACCTCGCCAGACCGGAGGATCGAGTCTCTACATGACACAGTCCTTACATATTTTTTAAGGTTTTAAAATGGAAACTGAAATCCCACCTTGTTTAATGCCAAAAAAACCTGAAGAAACGGAAGAATTCTAGGGCCCACCTCAGAAGTGAAAACAAGCTGCAAACAGTATTCTTTGGCTCTTCTTGTTATTGTCAACAGTACGCTTCGGTTCATCGGATGCATTCGAACTATTTCGTTGGTTAACAGTTGTGCTCTCTGGGCGTATCTCCAATAGGGTCGGCAGCTTTCACTTAAAGCGGCAACGCGAAGCAGGACACTTTACTCGCGTTAACTCACACACGCTGCGAGTCAAGCAAGCTCTGTAATTGAGCACCTGAAAATCAAAGGCGGAGATGTTTAGGATTGGACAGGTTGTGCGCATTGCAGCGGTAAACTGACATATAGGCCATGATTATTAGATTTCACTAGAAAATGTTCAATAGCCCATTTTCATGGATTTGCAATTTTGAAGACCATTTTCACTGGATTTGCAGTTGGCCATGGGTGTCAGGAGGGTCAGTCCGGCGTCGCCCTATTTTTCAGTGGCCTTGAATTATGTATGGAACGCTCAAACCATTCTTTTAAGCTTTTTATTTGTAAATTAAAAATTTGAGTGGTTTCAATTCATTGTTTGGAATGATTATAATCATTCGTATGATGCGAACGCCATTAGAGCATTTGGATTCTCAGCTTAAAAACCCCAACGTTCCATGGGATTTTACCGATCTTATTAACAAGCAGCAGGCAACCTTTTATTTGGTGCCCCAATGCATTAGACCAGCAGCACTTTTATATGGATGTATATTCAATGTAGATCTTATTTCTTTGGCATTTCAATTTTAAAATCTCTTTATCCGTTTTAAGTTGGCCTGCTGGGGAAAATATTTGTATTCCATATAGAGGTCATATAATCGAATCCATTAGAGGTTCGTTTTATAGGTGGAACAAAATAATCGCCGTCGAAAAGTGGGCCTCACTGGTTTCGCGGTTACTAGTGATCACTTGAATTACCTTTGCCTTTCACCCATTTACAAACAGTTGGTGGGAGTTCAAAGACTATGTTGTATTCTGATGAGCATCCAAATGATAGCCCCAAAATGTTGTGATACAATTACATGGCATGATGACGCTGTAGTTGAGAAGAATGAATGAATGGTTTTTAATGATGTTCACGAGGCCATAAGCCTAAGGGACTCACAAAAACTCCTAGTCAGTCTGATGTGATTTCTCCAGCCTATCTCTTTTGTTGTGAATCTGCATAAGTAAAATGGCCCCTTTGAGGAGTCTTGGTCCTTCGAAAAGGTCTTTTATGTTGTTCAATTTTAACGTTTCTTTGTGTTGGCTGCAAATGTCTTCGTATGTTGTACAGTCCTTTAGATAGTGCCACTCTGTTTCCACCATACCCTCGTTGCAAAATCTACAAATTCTGTCCTCCTACTCTTCCTTAGGGACCTTCCATCTATCAGTTTCACATCTCAAACAGTAGGAACCAGATCTCAATTGAGCGATTAGGATTTTTGCCTCTCCTTTGATCTCGGCTCCTAAATATTCTTTGTGGTCATGTTTGCATGTGGGATTAAATTCTTTGACATAATAGGCTTTTTTTCTACCTAACTGGTTTGCCCACATGACAGATCTGATTTTTCCTGCCACCCATTTTATTATTTTAGAATTGTTTTCTGGGCACTCTTGGTAGACAATGTTTCACTTGTTGAACTATTTATCATTTTGTTTCTTCCATGTCTTCTTCCGACGAGCTAGTTCTCCGTCAACCACCCTACTAGGCCAGCATTGTGCATCCATTTTACTCACTTTTTTTTAGATAGCTCAACAATCTAACAATTGCTGAGGCTTCCACTGGGAACATGCCCGCCTCTGCTAAACTAATCTCGTATGGAACTATGGATTTGATTTTGAGATTAGTTGTGATGAAGTGTTTCTGAATTCTTTCAATTTGTCGCCATTTATGGTTTGATACGTTGCTCCCCCATACCTTGCTGCCGTATAAAATAACTGGTATCACCAGCAACCCAAAGAGGGTTTTCTTAGTCTTCCAATCCCATAACTCTGTTGTCCTGCACCTGTTTTGAAGAAGATAAGAAGCCTTCCATCCCCCTTGTATCCTTTTTGATCTGCATGTTTCCCAACTGAGCCGATAATGGAAATCTATCCCCAGATACTTGTATTCTTCTACAATTTCTAACGCTTTGTCATTAAATATGAAAGTGCATTGTTGTTTTCTCTTCCTCAATGAAAAGACCATAACCTTGGTCTTAGAAGTGTTGACCTCCATCCTTACTTCCATGCAAAAGGTTTCTAAGTTCTTCAAATGTTCCCTCAGCCCTTGTGCTGTTTTAGCAATGAGAATGAGGTCATTAATATACAAAAGCAATCTGATCACATATTCAGCCAGCTGAATTCCCTCTCCATTGGCTTTGTTTATCCTTTCCTTTAACTTGTCAATATACAGGCCAAACAAGGTAGGAGATAGCGGGCACCCTTGTTTGACCCCTATGTCATTGCCAAAACATTCCGACATGCCCACTTTGGTTCTAATTTTCGCTTTAACCTGTTCGTAAAGTTTATAAACAACAACTCTATATTCTGTTGGGACCTCCAATTCTTCCATCCTATTCCATAACTTATCCCTAAGGACGTTGTCGAAAGCTTTCTTAAAGTCAACAAAGCAGCAAAAAGCCTCTTCCCCCTATTTATCCCACTCTTTTTCAATGAGGAACCTTAGGGTAATGCAGCGATCAATGGTGGAATGTTTTGATTTGAAACCCGCTTATCCCATAGCTCTTCTCCCGTCTTTTTCTGCCCATCCGCCGATTCTCTGCTCTACCATACTACCGAAGAGTTTGCTTAATTGGGGGTTCACCATGATGGTGCGGTAGTCGGAAGGGTTGTTGACATTCCCACTCTTATGGAGAGGAATGACAACGCTGGTGGTCCATTCCATGGGAAAGCAGCCTTGCGTGACCATATTAAAAATGTTCCTAATGTGTGGAGTCAACAAATCTGTCCCCCACTTCAGAAATTCAGTCTGCAGCCTATCTATATCCTGAGCTTTTCCACTTGCTAATCTCCTTATCCCTAGAGTAATGTCTTCATCAGAGAATAGTTCATCTGCATTGTTGGTTGTGGGGAGTGAAGCTTCATCCTCCGGTCTCTCATAAAGAGATTTTGCATACTCTAACCGTTGAGAATCCGTGATTTTATTTTCACTAAAAAAAATGTGGACACATCAAAAATATAACCTGTAATGTATTAAGTATATTATTCAGAGTTGTGTGAGGTTGCAAAAGAGTCCTTGGAGTACCAAGAACATGTCACGGAGGAGTAGAGGCAAGGATTGATTCAACAAAGATTATCCCACCCACAAATAGCCAAAGCCTTCTGATGTGATTGAATAAAAACTATTGGAGGTACTGTATGTTATTTGTGGAAGTTCATGATGTCATTATCTTCATTTATATGCCATTACTCCAGGGGTATGTCATTATACAGAAGCCTCCTGTCCAACAATTTATCAAAGAATCTTAACTCCCTCGGCAATATGACTGTCATGGGGCAAGCCCATGCGATAAATTTGAACTTAGGTGACTGTTGATGATAGAATAAATTTCATTCAATGGGCAGCCACTACAAGGAAGATAACTGATGATGGAAAGCTGCTTCTAACAACTGATATAAAGTAGAGAGCCTGACAAAGAGAATGCCAGTCACAGGGCTGTGCCTTGGGGAGCTGCCACAAAGGTCTGCAGCCACACATGAGAAAAAGACAGACATGAGTTTTTTGAATAGGAGTATTCAAGTATATGGAACAGAATAAAATCTACATCTGTGTTACTCTCTCTGTGCTGTGTTAATCATACAAAAAACACTCGTCAGTTCCACAACCTGATTATATGTCAACAGTAACCAATGGTGAATCTCCTTTTACATAAAAACTACAACTTTACATAATAGCCATTATCACATAATTGAGTAACACTTGGTAAATTATACTTTTGCTTCTAGCATACCGTTGGTACTCAAGGAACCTTTACCTCTTATCGGTATTGAAGATTTATCCCCAAATTTCACTGGACTAGCATTCCATTCTGTAAAATGTAGAAAACTTGCTTTTATCACTTGTTATGTGGTTTGAACAACCACTTTCGATAATCTAAAGATTCTCTTTCATAGCATGCAGTGTTGTAACAACAAGAGATTTGTTCTCTTTCTTTCTCCAATTTTTGGTGTATTTCTTCTTTGATAACTTGTTTCTTTAATCAACAAAACTCAACTAACAATTTCTTGTAGTTTTTTGAACATTTTGACATTTAAAAAAAATCAAGTTGAAATTCTCTCAACTAACAATTTCTTGTAGTATGTTGAACATTTTGACATTTAAAACAAATCAAGTTGAAATTCTGTAAGGCATTAAAGTTTTAAACAAATTTGGACTCCCAAAATTAAACCTGTTTTTTGGTATAACCCTACAATTTATTGCTTTATGACCAAAATAGTTGTAAAAGTTGCAATAACCATAGAATGAGTAAAATCTTTTAAGAAACCACTTCTTAGCATCAACAAAATTCGTTTTACCTTTTGCACTATTTGAACTTTCTACCTTTTCAAACCCTAATCCTGTTTTGATGCTAGTGTCTTGCTGTTGAGCCAAAACATCACTTAAATTTCTGAACTTTTTGTGAATTTCATTTGCTTATCAAGGATCATAGTTAGTTTCTTAATTTTATTTCTTAAACTGACTATTTCACTTTCCAACTTAGAGCAATTTTCAGTTTTAAGAACAAGTTCATAATTTTTGACTTCTAACTTTCTTTTAGTTTCTTCAAACATAACTTTGAGATTTGTAATACTTTCATCTTTAGTTTCAGCATCTTTTGAGAGATCTATATTACCTTTTCAGACTGATGCCAACTCGTTCAATCAACTTATTTCTCCCAATGCACATACCAACACTGCTTCAAATTCAACTTCATCCTATGAATCACTATTTGATTCATCATTGCTCTGATCTGTAGAACAAGGTCCTAAAGCCATAAACAAAGTTTCATAATCATCAAAATGGGAATTATCAGTACTATCATCCTTGACACAAACTTTACTTCTTTGCAAACTTTTTTTTTTACTTGTCAGCAAATTGTTCATCACTGTTAGTGTAGGGACACTTTGCCACAAAATGACCACTCTTTCCACAATTAAAACATTTCACAGGTGATTTTGCTTTATGTTTACCAAACTTCTTAAACCTTTTTACTAGGTTTGCTAATTGTTCTACTAGATCTTATGATTCCGAACTTTTGTTCTTTTCCTTCTTAGTTGTTGTGAAAGCAATTTCCTTTTTTGTTTCTGCATCACTTGACATTCTCATCTGATAAGCTGTTAGAATACAATGTAAATCATCTATTGTTAATTAATAATTTAGTAAGATCCCTGACTTCTTCTATAGCAGAAATTTTAGCATTATATCTGGAAGGTAAAGAAAGTAAAATCTTTTGTACAACAGTTGGTTCTTTAACTTTTTCACCCAAGCCTTTGATTGCATTAACAAAGTCAACTCTTAAAAGATAATCAACAATGCATTCTTCCTCTTTTGTTTTTAATTCCTCAAATTTGGCATTAAATGTTTGTAGTTTAGCCTGTTTAACCTTATAATCTCCTTGACAGACACACTTTTACTTATCCCAGATTTCGTTATCTGTTTTACAATGCATAACCTTAGTAAATTCATTATTAGTTAAACCGCACAATAATGCATTTTTAGGTTCAGCATAATTCTCATGATCTTTCTTATCTGCAAGATATGTTAGAGGAGCTTTGGGTAAAATGTAGCCATTTTCAACAGACATCCAAGCCTCATAACTTATTGAAGCAATATAACTTTTCCATTCTAATACTCCATAATGCATAATTCGTTCCATCAAACAAAGGTGCCTTATTTGAAAATGCCCCTTCTAGATTGGCCATGTGTTCTAATCACAAAATCTGCTTAGACTGATTAGGACTTTTGACATGCACTTGGTTCTGATACTGGTGAATAAATATTAGAACCAAACTTCAATCTAATCCAAACCTCTTCAAATCAATCAGTTTGCACTTAGAGCATCAAATCAGAATATTAGAAAGCACCATGAAATCAATAAACAAGACACAAAACACTACACAAAAATATATGACGTGGAAACCCAGTGCTGACGAAAACCATGGTGAGAATCACTGCTAGGATCAACTGTCCTAATCCAGACTCATAAATAAATCCAATTACAAATTTTAGGGCTTTAACACAGGAATCTCCAAATCCCTTTAAGAACAACAACTTTTTCAAAATATGAGCACCCACTCTACAATATTCCGGGCTCCAACCCACTCAACTTCACAATTTGTTAACATTTTGATTCAGGGAAATGATTGTCGAAATCAACACAAGCTTTTCTGTATATCAGGTAATGACAAGAATTGAACTGCCTGAACAGATCTATGGGCACCTTTATATAATGGAAAACAGATCTGTAGAACCATGTACTGATACACAAATTAAAAAACACTCTGAATGTCTGCAGAGATATGTACTAAAGCAAAACTGACTCTCCTTAAGAATCTGTAAACAGATGTTGAAATTGCTAATTAGAAATAATATCTCTATGCATCTCAGAACATATATGGACTATGACAGTCTGGATTTACTTTTCACTGGTTGCTTATACACTGTGTTCCCCTTCAGTCAAACAATAAGAGTCATAATACTTCTGTAGTTTCAGAAGGCTAAAAGCATTGCTGTAGATATGAATTTAAAACTAAAGTACCAAATTAAATTTAGATACCTGAAATAATAGCAGATCAATGATCTTGTCTCAGTATAACCTGCAGAAGGTGATCAAACCAGATTCTCATCACTTTATTCAACATGGCAATTTTCAGTCAACTGCCTCAGTTTCTTCCCACGTCTTCTTTTAATTTTCTTGTTGGCACTGACTTTTTCTTTGTTTAATTCACATAATTCCCAGACTGTCATTATTCTTATTGCAAGGTATATCTGTCTCACACTCGTACACATTCTGACTTCTCAAATCTTCAATGTAATGGATGATTTGTAAGTATACGTTTCGGATTAACTAAATCGCAGTTGCAGCTACCCTTAGAAGTTCGAATTCTGTTTGTTATTAGAATTAAATAGGAAATAACTGATGTTGCTCATTAAAATTGTCTCTTGTAGCATCTCGACATTCCAGTTTTAAAACCAAACTGCTTATGACATGGCTGTCCTTCCAAAGTGTTTCTGGATAAGACAATAAAAAATTGTCTTTGTTGGGCTGAAAAATATCTGTTTGGAATACGACTTGTGTAAAAACCTTGTAAACCACAGCAACTTAACATTTCATTCGGTGATTAAAATAAGGAATTCATTGACACCTGTTTCAGTTGTTTAAGCCCAACAGATCCGATTTTCAATATTCTATTCTTTATAGGTAACTTGTTCAAATAGAGGATTATTTAATTTCAGACGATCACTAACGAGATCAATTTCCTAATAATATTGGCGCCTGAGGACTCTGTCTTATCTGTGTTCATACGTTGATTGCAAACAGTTCAGTCTATTGACTTTTAGACTTGTGTAGACCTCCATGGTGCAGAAACAATCACTTCACAGTTCACAGTATTCTTCCGCTGAGCAACAGACACTGTTTGATATGTGATCCAAACAGAGACAAATATTCCTCCGGAGGCTCTGAAATCCATGAAGTAATACAGAGATAAAATGGCATTGCTGTTTGTCTTTATTATCTCCCAAAATGTCATTACTATGGGTACAGTGTTAAAGGAATGTTACCATGATAAATAAATCTACTGTATTTCTGTATATGTGAATCTCAATATATAATGTTAATCAATATTGAAAAACTGTAAGTTTGACATTTGCAGAATGAAACATGAACATTTTGTAGGCTCTGTTTATCAACAATGTCAAGTGTTTTCATTTGTTGCATTGTATTTTGACATCAATGACACTTTGATCCAACACACCATTCTTCCAAGTTGACACGAACATGAAGATGATCAATATCTCAGCTCAAAATAATTCATTTTTACTTCAAGATTCAGAGGGGGTAAAAATTATCAGAGTTATTACACTTATTTTCTAAACCTATTATTAGTATTTATTTTTTTAATTTAGGGTGTTTTATCTTAAAATTTAAAAGCGATTATAAATAAATATTAAATACCCTATATATGTATTCATTAATTAAGATGTAATCACAAATGCTTGTGTTTAAACTTTATAACGTGTGTTCTAATTATAATTCTATCAATGACTTTGTTGCAGAGGGTGGGGATAAATTATCATTATTTGAGTCACAGGGCATTCAGTCTGTCATCTGGAAAAGTTATTAGCAAGGAGGAGAAAGGAGGCCAGGATGCCTTCATGAGGTCACTCAATGAGGTTTGTCCTTCCCATTTCTGAATAATTGTTGATGTTTATGGTCATTCCGTTTATAACTTTATATGGAAAATTCTTTTTATTTCTGAATGTTGACATGTCCATTTTTATTCTGGTTACACCAAGGAAGAATTAAAGAACTTAAAAAAAAAAAATTCATTTTCCCTGTAAACTTTTTCGGCTCAAATTTTTGAATCCAACAGTACACATTCAAGAGTTCCAGGCAAGTAGATTCAGAATTTGAACTATGATTTTTTGTATGTCAATGCCCTTTATCAACCTCTAGACCACAGGCAAATGCTTTAGACTTGTATATTGGATTACCATCTTTTGTAAAAGTTTGTTATTTTTCCTAGCCTAAAAACTTAAAAGCTGGATTGAAACAAAAAACTACAAACTTATTTGAATAATCTGTAAGTTGTAACAATGCACTCAGTTTTGGGAAAAGAAACAAGTGAAACAGTGGAGATGTATAGTGGATTGTGGAGGAGACCCAAAAGTATGCATCTCATTGCCTCAATTTTCAATACCGTGCATTGGAATATTTCTTAAAAATTTCTAATCACAATTTGTTTGACCTTCCCATTACTCATCCCTCTTTTGAGGGTACATGCTTCTACAATTGTGTTCCCCTTCACACAAAGAATTGTGTTCGTGTGTTGCAGAAAAGATGTCCAATGCAGCTCACTGATATACTCTTGTCCTTGCATATACTGTCATTTGAGTGCATTATCTTCCTTACAGTAAATACTATAGATTTGGGACTTGAATTCTTTCTCAAAATCATGCCACTTAACTGTACATTTTGATTTCTTCAAAGCTAAAGAATGTGCATAAGTTGTCCACTAAGGACATGATTAGAAAGATTTAAATGTGGAAAATAATCTGTTCTTCATTAACATTATTGTCGAACTATATCCATTGTCGAGCTATTCTGAATAAAATTCTCCTTTGTAGGCTGGATGTTCTTGTTCATCTTAGCTTCCACTTTATTAGGGGGCAGGCTAGAACTGCTTGAGGGCTGCTTCATTTATTGGCTGTCAAGGTCTTTAGTTTTGACCATTTGCACTTTGGGTGTGTCCATCCACACTGGCAGCCCAAGCTGGCTGATGATTGCCTACATGATCTGATTTTGTCCATTTCATTGAGCTCTCTATTCATTGGCTGGTTGGCTCAATTCCTTGGCTTATGTTGGCTTATATCATAAATTATCCTACACTATAATATTCATTGCCTCAAGAATATAATGTTAATATTGTATCAGGGTCGGTAAGGAAAAAACTTGCTTAGGTGTTTGTGACAGACACTACTGTGAAGAGGAAGCATTGCATGCCATTGAGTGTGGCACACCTTTGTGGGGATCTGTCAGAAAATTTGGCACTTAGAAGTATGGCAGATTCTTTCATAAGCTTTCTCAGCAGTATGACTTTGATGCTGCATTTCATTTGGAATTGATAATAATTGGTGGGATGAGAACATTGTGAATCGCAGAGAGGCAGTAGCTTTTATGCAGGAGGGGCTGTGACAATTGTATTCCAGTTTTTAACATACCATTTGTTAAATCTGTCTCAAGGTTGTACAGCAAGGTGTTGTAATACCAGACAAAAGCAAGACAAGGAAGTTGAAGTGTTGTGGAGGCAATGGCAACTAGCAAAGGCATCAGACTGGTTGAAATGCACTGTACAAATATGGGGACAGCAAAATAGAGGCACAGCCATAGCCTCAAACAGAGCTGAATCAAAGGTTCTGTATATGTTTCCCATACAGGACATCTTCTTAGATGTGAAACCAGAAGGTGGATGATACCTAAAGAAGAGTGGGCAGATAGAAGATGTTTTTGCACTCAAGAAGTGGTGGAGACATAATGACATTACGTGATAGAGTGCTCAGCCTACAAGAATATTCAGATCAACTGCATTTATACGCGAAACGTGAACAACTTGAGTAAGTTGTTTGAAGAAGAATAGATTAAAAGAGTTGTAGCTTTCCTAACCAAGATACAGAGCAGAAGATCAAAGTTGCAAAAGGAAAAAGAAATTGAGATGGCTGGTGCTCTCTATTTTGGGTTTCGTTTGCTAGCTATCCCTGGGAACCATAGGCTGTTTGGTCTCGTGGATGTTATTATAAGATTTGATTCATTCATATAGTTTTTAAGTTTAAAAAATCCAGGCATGAGTATAATTTGTGATAATATTTAGTTTATTTGATATTTCCGAGTTTGCAAACTATTAACTTTGTGGAGAAATAAATAGTTACCTTAAAAGGAGTGCCTGAAAAAGTGTTTATTCTGCAGGCTATCTTTGCTTGAAATTTGGCCACAATAGTAATCCTGTTAAGAACCCGGCCAATTTGTTTTGCTCCAATATTAGTGCATCTCTAGCTTTGATTGATAAGGTAATTTACTTGAAAAGATAATGTTAATTTGATATCTTTTAAAGTATGAATTTTTAATTCTAACACTTTACTACGTAGTGTCTAATGCATTCCAAAACATCTTCATAAAATGATTTTGTTTGAGCTCTAACAGGTCTGTTGGAAATGTTGTCATTGATGTCAAAGATTGATGACTGTTAACATATTGATGTCAAAGGGTGCTGGGTGTTGTTGTCATTTATGAAGTTGGTGGGAATATGGTTATTTGTCAAAGATTGGTTTTTTTGGCAAAAGTTAAGATCATCTGGAAGAGTGAATCAGGCTTCAATCTTCAATAGTTCAGTGTTCAAATTTTTTTTGGCAGAAGGTATTGTTGGGCAAAGGTTTTCATTAATGTTAAAGGTGCAGGTCAGCTTTATTATTGATGTCATGGTATTCAATAGGGTGCAGTTACTATCATTTCTATGTCTGAGCATATGGGTTTTGAAAGGGTTGTGACAAGCTATGGTTGATAGCTGTCTTAATGTTATCGTCATGTTCTGGTATTAGTAGTTCCTGTATTTCTATCACGTGTTGCTGTATGGAAGCATCTGCAGTATGTTTTTGAGGTTTGTTGATCAGATACAGTATGTGCACATAGTTACACTATCATGATATTTGTTTTTGCATTTGCTGCATTGGAGAGCTATGGCTAGCAGTTTGGAAGTAGAGTAAAGATACATTTGATGTATCATATTCTCGAGTTTCAAAGGCTATTCTTCAACAACAGGAAAGTTAGGAGTGATAGAGCGTCTATTGTGCCAATTGATTGATTGTGTTAATGTTCGTTAGGGCCAGTAGATAAGATAAGATAAATTTATTAATGTCCAGCAGATGTCCACAAAGAAGGTCAAATGGATTGTAGAACACAGAACAAGTGGCCAACCAACAGCAGGGACACCCAAAAATGGTACTAGAAAAAGCAAACACACACAACAAAAACATCAGCAATACCAAGAGGAGGGGAGTACCCATCAAGGGAACTCCAAAACCCTCACTAAACATTCTGATCAGCAGCGACGACCTCTGGAACGGAAGGGTAAGCCATAGGAAGATCGGGGGTCTTGGACCATTTCTGAATATTCCAAGGGGAAGATAACTGCGGTATAAGGGCCTATGGGGCCTCCCAGACTTGGAATGACTAGAGGGATCAAGCTGGCACTTGGTAATATGCATGGATGAAAGCACAAAGGAGGTAATAAGTTGATAGGACTACGGAGTCATGTGACGTAGAAGATAGTGGCCTTAGAGTCTTAACGGCTTCTTGCAAATAGAGAACAAGGCACCTCTAATCGAAGAACTTGAAAAAGGTGGAGAGAGACTGGGCCTCCTTAGATTAGCAGTAGAATTTCCCTCTACTCTTGTTGTAGATAGGGCAATGGAAATTAAAATTCTCAATCTCAGCCTCCCTAAGGCTGCATAATTGGTAAATCCTGTTCACTTTGTTTGACTAATGATTGTCTCAACTTGGAGTTGGTGGGAGCCTACTATAAAAGAACCAAGGGAGAACATGAGGGAATGTGACTAGCGGCAAGGTAACTTAGAAGGGTAGACAGTGAGCCTGCCCTTCACAACTCGATAAAGTGCTCCGCATAGAAACCCATCTTAAGGGGAAGACCATTGTAGGGATTAAATTAAGTGGTATGAATGAATTGGCTTGTAGATATCCATTCTAATACGCTTGTTCAGCTCATGTTTGGAAGGAGATGGTGAGGGGCACCAAGAGGGTAGTAAAGAGTGGGGAGATGATCCAACTTGATCTTGATCAATCCAAGAAGTGCCAAGGTCTCAACGAATCAGTCAAGTGTGCAACCAAAGGAAATGGAAACAACAATAGGCAGAAAGGAGTAGAAAGCAAGGTAAGATTATTTGTAGCGGTTATTTGTAGCGCCCTCTCTTGAATCAATGAGACCCTGAAGATAGACAATAAGTAGATAAGAATGAAGATTGCCTCAAGTTTGAAGAGGCGAGCCCCAAGCACCACATGAATAATAGTGTAAAATAGATGATTGCTTGCACCCGATGATACACCGAAGGAGAAGGATTTGAACATGCTCAGTAGAAGCCCAATAAAACTCTAATAAAGGCCCCTAGACCATAGAACCATAGAGTACTATAGTTTTGATAAGGGTGTCCATGAGGGTCATCTTGATCGTGGTGTTGTAAGGCAAAAATCCCATGCTCCTTGTTTGTGAGGTTGAAGGGTAGGTCTCAAGTTAAAATAGGGATCAGAGAACTTGACCACCCAAATATATGTGGTAAGTGTTAATCTTAACCTCTTCACTCCCAAAGAGAAAGTGAAGGTGAGGTAAGACTGTTGAAGAGCATCACTTTTATTTTATCTAAATTAAGTTAACTATCACAAAAGGAAGCAAGGAAATCAAGTTGTCTTTGCAAGTTCTCTGGGGAAGAAGCCAAAAGAATAACATCATTGACGAAGAGCAAGATAGAAATCAGAATCCGGTGGAGAAGGTGCCCATCTCCCTCCCAAGAAAGCTCATGGAGAAATACTTCTAACTTATTAAAATGTAGATCCCAAACAAAGTATGGGACAAAGGGCATCTCTATTTAACACTAATGTTACTTTTGATGAAGTTAGAGAATCCACACGTACTTTTGAGACGACGATGAACTCTCTCATAAAGTTGTATAATAGTAGTCAAGGGAATCTCATAAATACCAATCTTGCAACGTCTTTGAAAGAGTGCCACTCTTAGGATAGAATCAAAGGCTTTGCGAAAATCGATAAAAGAGCAATAAACCTTTGAGGAACAATCACAAATTTTCTAAATATTGGCTTGAAGAGTCAGAATATGGTCCAGGGTCTGATTTTCCAGCTCAAAACCAGCCTACCATCTAGCATGAATGCAATGCTAGGCCAACTCTCTGGACAGGAATATGTGGAGAGCGGTGACATAGAGCTTGGAGAAAATGTGTCTAACAATGATTTGTAGTTGTTGGGATTTGAGGCGGCACCTAACTTATGAATTAGATGTATGATGGGGTATATGACCAAGAGGAGGGGAACCTTGTGCATGTAACATGATTGAAGAGGTTAGAGAAATAAGCACCCATAACGTTAATGCCTTGTTTGAATAACTCAGCTTGGAACCTCTCTTTCAAGATTCTAACTACTTCTCTGATGTTTGTGTAGGTAAAAAGATGACAAGGAGGTGGGATGACCAGCGATAGGAGGGGAACCTTGTGCATGCAACATGATTGAAGAGGTTAGAGAAATAAGCACCCATGATGTTAAAGCCTTGTTTGAATAACTCAGCTTGGAACCTCTCTTTCAAGATTCTAACTACTTCTCTGATGTTTGTGTAGGTGAAAAGATGACAAGAAGGAGGTGGGATGACCAGCGATATCATAAAACACAGAAGTGTGGGACCCAATGAGCTGAAATCCAACTCAAGAGGAAGGGGGAAAATAGTGCACTATAAAGCCTCAAGGGAACAAATGAGGGAGGCATGGAGGACTCTTCTATCCTAGGAAATGAAGAGACGTTGCTTGCAATGGAGGAGGTGGTGGTAGGAAGTTTTTAGTTAGATGTACGGAGGGTGGTGATTGGTGAAAGCAAAGTGCAAGAGGTGACGGTGGGCCTCATAGGCCCCATCAAATGTAACGTTCTCGTCCTCCTATACACCAAACAATGTTAAAATAATGGTGCGCGTATTCTGCTGAAGAGAGTGTACAGATCTGTACGGTCTCAGAATCAAGGAATGTTGGTGCAGGAAGTCCGTACGGGAGGCCTGGTTAGGCCGTATGGTTGAAACTGAATGTGCTGTATGGTGGAATTTGCTTGGCCGTATGGTTGAAAAGGTGTAGGCCATACAGTTGAAGGGGAACAGCCGTACGGTGAAAGGGAATGCCGTATGGTGGGAAATGAAGGAGGAAGGTGGAGGATGGAGGAGGGTTATGGGAATAGAGGGAGGATGCTTGGCCATACGGTATAACAGGAGGGCCATACAGATTCCAGACCGTACAAACTAAGACAGGACGATGAGTGGTATGTGTCCTGTGTGTTATGAGTCACAGATGGGGTATGAGTAGATTTGATTGAGATCTATGCTGGACAAGTAAACACAAGTAATCACGAATATACCAAATAAAGCCAACAAACGATGGTGCCTGACAATGACCGTATGGAAGATATTGTCTTATGATTGTATTTGCCAAGATACCTAGCAACACCAGTACAAGTATGGAAGAACATTCACAAATGGATAAGTATTTGCAAATAATGATGGCACTCCAATTTTGCCAAATGCAGACCAAGTGAACACCGACAGAATAGGATGAGGGTTGAATCCCACCAAAACTGCACGAGCCAAATAGGGATGATCTTTCACTTCCGAAATGGCGAGTTACAGGGAACTCCAACAGGTATTCGTAGTACAGAGAAAAATAATCCAAAGCATGCCTAAAGACTTCCTACGAGCTATGCTTAAATACTCGTCAGGAAACTATTCCGAGGGTGTACAAAGATAGCTGATGGCGACACAAACTTCGAACACAAAAATAAAAAATGGGTCCGAGATACATTAAATCAATCGACCCGTTGCAAAGTTTAATTTATTATCTATTTTATTATGGGAATATTACAGTTCTCTCGTCCCAAAGTTTGCTTGTCCTCAAGCAAATGCAAAACTGGGTGTTGGAGAATGTGCTCGCCTTCCCATGTTGCATCATCCAATGGTAGGTGTCGCCAGCGTACCAAGTATTCCTTCACAGTGCAGTTTCGTAGGGTCTTTTCACGTACTTTGAGGATCTTGACAGGTTCCAAAATGAGCTTTCCTTCTTCGTTGAGTGGTGGAAGGTCAGTAGCAACTGTGACGTTTTGCCCAATGGCTTTCTTCAGACAGGAAACATGGAAGACATTATGAATGCGGCTTCCCTCCGGGAGTACCAGTTCATACGCTACCTCACCAATGCTACGAACCACGCGATAGGGGCCATAAAATTTTGGCTTCAATTTTTCCTTTCTTGTTCCCTTTAATGAAGATTGTCGATATGGCTGGAGCCGAAGATAGATCAGATCCCCCACTTCGAAACTCCTCTCTATTCGGTGCTCGTCGACGTACATCTTTAGTTGATTTTGTGCGCGCTGTAGGTTTTCTTTCAAGCTCCTCGGTATGTCCTATCCTTCTTGAAGGTAGTCCCTTGCTCGTGGTGCGTGTCACCTAGAACTGTGTCGATGAAGGAGAGGGGTTCATACCCGTACAGAGCTTTGAATGGTGTTATCCCGATAGACATGTGATACGTGGTATTGTAGCAATATTCCCTCAGATGGATCCATTTTACCCACGCTCTTTGTTGTGCCGAGACGTAGTTTCAAAGGTAGCCTTCGAGTCATTTGTTTACAATCTTGGTTTGACCGTCCGTTTGCGGGTGGTAACTCGTGCTTGGCAATAATTTTGTCCCTGCCAACCAAAACAATTCTGTCCAGAATATACTGACAAATTGTCCATCCCGATCACTAACCATGTTTTGGGGTAATCCATGCAGACAAAAGACTTCTCTAAAAAACAGATCGGCAACTTGTGCAGCTTGAAGGTCTAAGGGGATGGCGAAGAAATGTGCATATTTTGTAAATCTGTCAACCACCACGAAGATACAATCCTTTCCGTTCACCTTGGGAAGACCTGTTATGAAGTCCATTGATATACTTTCCCGCTTATGTTCGGGAATTGGCAAAGGTTGTAGCAGCTCGGCAGGAAGAGTGTGTTCGGACTTGTTTTGTTGGTAGATTGTACATTCTCTTACATATTGCAACATGTCCCCTTTAAGTCCTTTCCATGAAAACCTCTCCTGCAGACTTCTGTAAGTTTTGAGGAAACTTGGGTGTCCAGCTAGAGGTGAGTCGTGTATTTCCTTCAAGATCTTCTGCTTCAATTCGAATTTTGGTACCAAGTATATCCGATCTTTATAGTAGATGATGTCATCCATCACTCTGTATCGATCTTCGTGGTTGTGGCCATCCATTATTTCACAGGCAAATGTATTTTTGGAATATTCCACTAACAGATGTGCCTTCCAGTCAGCGGAAATCTGGTCTAGTGAGCAGATGGTGGGTTTCCAGGACAAGGCATCTGCAACCACATTGTTTTTCCCTTTCACATATTCAATGTCAAAATCAAAAGCTTGAACTTTGCTTACCCTTTTTTGTTGCCGTTCGTTCAGGTCCCGTTGCTCTAGAAAATATCTCAGACTGTTGTAATCCGTACAGACGACAAACTTGGCACCTACCAGATACTGCTGGAACTTAGTTAGTGCATGTACGATGGCCAACATTTCTTTGTGATAGATGGAATATAGGCATTCTGTTGGTGTAAGCTTCCTGCTCTCATAAGCTATGGGATGTCTATCTTGCATCAGTACCGCTCCAATGCCTTTCCCGAATGTGTCGCACTCCAAAATGAACGGTCGAGTGAAGTCAGGTAGTGCCAGCACAGGACAAGTGCTCATGGCCTCTTTCAGCTTATCAAAGGTGAGTTGTGCCTTTTCGTTCCACTGGAATGACCCCTTCTTCGTCAGATCTGTTAAAGGTGCGGCGAGTTGAGAGAATCCTTCAACGAACCTCTTGTAGTAACTGCACACTCTGAAGAGTCCTCGCAAATCCGTGAGTGATTTTGGGGGAGGCCAATCGAGGATAGCTTGAATCTTCTCCTAATGCACTTGAACTCCGTATTTACTGACGACATGCCCCAAGTAACAATATTTCTGTCATACCAAATTCACATTTGGACTGCTTGGCGAACAAAGACTATTCCTCCATGATACTTAGAACTTCGTTTAGATGCTTCAAGTGCTCCTCCCATGACCTGCTATAAATAAGATCATCAAAAAATACCAATAAATACTTACTCAATTGCTTGTTGAAGATGCGGTTCATGCATGATTGAAATGTAGTAGGGGCATTGGTCAATCCAAATGGCATGACCAGAAACTCATAATGTTCGTAGTGACATTGGAAAGCCGTTTTTTCCACATCTTCCCTCACGCGAATCTAATGGTATCCGGAATGGAGATCTATTTTTGAAAAATAGACCACGCCATGCAGTTCATCTAGCAGCTCATCTATCCTTAGAATTGGATATCTGTTCTTTATTGTTTTTTTGTTCAACGCGCGGTAGTCCACAAACATGCGCATTGTCCTGTCCTTCTTTTTGACCAAGACCACAGATGACGCAAATGGGCTAGAACTAGGACGGATCCATCCTTTCTCTAGCAATTCCTGAATCGTCCTTTCAATCTCATCTTTGAATTTCTTGGGATGGTGGTACGGTGTGGTTATGACCGACTTTGTCCTTGATTCCAACTCGATAGTGTGTTCAAACCCTCGGTGAGATAGTATGCCAGGAGGAATATCTATGAAAACCTTTTCATGTCTACTTAAAATATCTTGGAGCTCATCATCCTATGGAGGTGTTCTTTGCCCTTTTATAGGTTCCGCCGAGATAAAACAATGCGCAGCCCACACAATGTCATTGTTTCGAAAGATTGCCTCCATCCGATGCACATAAACTTCCTTCGGACCTTCATTTACCATTCCTTGGAGGACAATCTTCTTTCCGTCAACCACAAAAGTGAAGTCCATCTGTTTGAAACTCTGGGTGTATTCATCAAGGTTCTCCATCCACTATATGCCAAGAATAACTTCCATGTTAGCTAGGTCCACTATGAAGAAGTCCTCAGTCACCGTGTGATTCGCCATTGTGATGCTCAGTTGAGGAACAAGGTGCGTGCAGGGCAGGAAAGTCCCTCTGGCTACCTTGACCTGAAAGCCTACGTGCGCCTCCGTAGGGAGACTTCTTTGTCTTACCAAGGATGAGTTGATGAAATTTAGAGTAGCGCTGCTATCCAAGATCATCGTAACCCTTTGTCCTTGAAGGGTACCCCGTACACGAAAAACTGTGCACCTCGGGCTGCCAGCCAATGCAGTGGCTCCTCTACGCTGTACCAAAGCAACAATTCTCTCTGTACGGTTCAGACTGATGTTGGTGTCATGGTGGGGTTGGTTATCTTCGGCCGACATTTCTTCCTGTTCGTCCTCATCATCGGACACGACCTCAATATAATGGATCTTCCCCTTTTCGAGGCATCAGTGGCCAGGCTCCCAGGGTCCCTTGCAATTGAAACACAATTTCTTCCTTTGGAGTTCCTGTCTGGTAGCTTCATCCAATGATGGCTTCTAAGGGCAGAGGTTTGTCCCTCTGAAATGTCGGCAGTTTAGGATGTGAGTAACTTTGAGAGGATGATGCTGATGACGATGCCATACTCTGTGCTTTATTAATTGCTTCCGACAGGGTGGCAGGATTGAACCCCTTTACCCAACCCTTTAGAGGTTTTGCCCCTCTGAAATGTCGGCAGTTTAGGATGTGAGTAACTTTGAGAGGATGATGCTGATGACGATGCCATACTCTGTGCTTTATTGATTGCTTCCGACAGGGTGGCAAGATTGAACCCCTTTACCCAACCCTTTAGAGGTTTTGTCAGTCCGTCCATGAAGAGCACTACCTGTCTTCTTTTGGAAATGTCTGTGACCAAAACAGTGTCTCTGAAATTCTGCAATGAACTGATCAACCGATCCAGTTTGTCTCAGTTGCGCCAAATCTTTGAAATTGAGCTCCGGATCTTTACCATCAAATCGTCCTATCAATCTCTCCGTGAATTCTACACAAGTATTTATTTGATCATGCCCTAATGTGATGGTGCCGTGGTGTTACCATTCACGCGCAACTCCCTCCAAGTGCAGCGCGACAAATTTGATTGCTTCTTCTTCTGGCATGGGATTCAACTAGAAGTAGGTATCGGCTTTCATTACCCACGCTTGTGCAGATATGGACCTAGATCCATCAAATGGAGACAGATATACCTTACTCAACTTCCTTCTAAGGTCATCATTAAAGTATCCTTTGTTTCTGCCTCCTGAATATCTCATTTTTAGATTTGCGTAGTCTTTGTAGGATATATCTTCTTCAAGGTTTGCATTCTTCCAGTCTTCTCTCATCTCTTCGAGGTTGGTTGTCTCCCTTCGCATTGTGCCTCTGTCCGTGGTGGAAAAGTTGACATGGAAGGTTGAGAGCGTGTTGGCTGAGGATTTGATTTACCCAACACTGAGTCTGCGCTGTGACCATTTTGTTCTCCGGATATCTTGTTCTCCGCCAACTTCTTGAGAGTTTCTTCCATAAGTCGCTACATATTAGTGATCTGTGCCTGATTACTGGCAAGTTCCCTCAGAAGAGCCACAAGTTCGGCAGCTGTCGGTTCTCGTTTGTCAGCCATTCGATCAATGAAATGTGTCCTCTTTCGGCTATAAACTCTCATTCACTGTCCACAGGCTGGTAGGATCAAAGCGCTTTGATACCACTGTAATGTTCCTGTCCTCCTATACACCAAACAATGTTAAAATAGTGGCGTGCATATTCTGCTGAAGAGGGTGTAGAGATCCGTACGGTCTCAAGATCAAGGAATGTTGGTGCAGGAAGTCTGTATGGGAGGCCTAGTTAGGCCGTACGGCTGAAATTGAATGTGTCGTACGGTGGAATTTGCTTGGTCGCATGGTTGAAAGGGTGTAGGCCGTACGGTTGAAAGGGAACAGCCGTACGGTGAAACAAAATGCTGTACGGTGAGGAAATGAAGGAGGAGGAAGGTGGAGGATGGAGGAGGGGTATGGGTTTAGAGGGAGGATGCTTGGCCGTACGGTATAACAGGAGGGCCGTATGGATTCAAGACCATACAAACTAAGACAGGAGGATGAGTGGTATGTGTCTTGTGTGTTATGAGTTGTAGATGGGGTATGAGTAGATTTGATTGAGATCTATGTCGGACAAGTAAACACAAGTAATCACGAATATACCAGATAAAGCCAACAAACGATGGTGCCTGACAATGGCCGTATGAAAGATATTGTCTTATGATTGTATTTGCCAAGATACCTAGCAACGCTAGTACAAGTATGGAAGAACATTCACAAATGGATAAGTATTTGCAAATAATGATGGCACTCCAATTTTGCTAGATACAGACCAAGTGAACATCGGCGGAATAAGGTGAGGGTTGAATCCCACTGAAACCGCATGAGCCAAATAGGGAAGATCTTTCACTTCCGAAATGGCAAGTTACAGGGAACAACAGGAATTTGTAGTACAGAGAAATATAATCCAAAGCATGCCTAAAGACTTCCTACGAGCCGTGCTTTAATACCCATCGGAAAACCATTCTGTAATGGGCACCCCTGGATGTCCCAAAAAAACTAAACCAAATTGCTGAAAGGAATTATGTCAAACAGTTTACATTCAACTTCTTAAAACCCCTTATAACTCCGGAAATCAAACGTTTATTTGTTTGTTGTGTTTCGTGCATGGAATTGGTATCATACAACATAAACAAGAAAGACACTACAATAATATGCAAAGTGGAAATGAACTGCTGCTAATAAAATGTTATTTTCAGAATTCATAAAACCAAATACATGGCAGATTTATCAACTCACTAATTACTTCAGCAATATTGTCATAATACTCCAGTCCATGCTTACGAACTTGCTGCTACAATACTTTGTCCTCCAATTAGTCCACTACCTTCATAATACCATTCCCTCCAAGCGGCATAAGCGTCGGACAAGTAGTGAAGAAGATATGATCAAAATATCAAATCTGCCTGTAGCCGGAAATGCAACTAAACTGCCTGATAATGAAGCCAATAAGAAAGAATTCCAAAGGCCAAACCCCAAGGGAATGACGTCTAGAATGTTACAAGAGAGGATAGACGTCCTCAAATGCCAAGAACGGAGCTACAACTCACACACCAATTTCTTCTCATATTCAACTTGCCTAATGAAGCCACAAATGCTTCCTTTTATTCTATTTCCAAGGGTCCGCTCAACTCATATGGGCAATGTGGGATAAAAGATGTGTAATATATAAAACATATATTAAAATACCCCTTATGTCTCCCTTGGGTACACACTACCATAAAATAAATATTAAAGTAACACTTTAATATTTTACAATTAAACTAGACGTTACTTTAATAAAACTTCAGGCATTAAAATGTATTAGCAATCGGACTCCAAATAATGCGAGTGATAGCTCATTGGAAAGCTCTCACCGAGGAGTATCGAATTCCAATCACCAAAATTGACCTGCACTGTGTCCTGCCGACTTACTAAAAATAGTAAGTATGCCTGAAACTGAGTAAATCAACTTCGTTTTGACCCAAACTGGAAATGACTAGGCCAAAACACTCCAGGATCCCATTAAACCCTTTGTTAGCCCTCGGGACCATGTAGAACAAGGCTAACGCACACACACTTGGTCAACTGCTAAAAGATGGGATCATTACAAATCCGCCCTCCTTGAAATTGCTTGTCCTCAAGCAATTAAGTAACATAATGAACTCCAACCTCCACCTGGATCCCAATTGAAGTAATGTGTGATATCCATATAGACATTAAACAAATTGCAAATGAACATCATTAGGACCAACCACATGTCCTGCAAGTTAGCTCCCAAAACTTGTGTTGATGAAGTATAAGTCTGGATGTCACTAGAAGGCGGCTCCATAGAAGATCTATGAAACCTCTTCCTCCCAACTGCTGCAACACAAAACTGAATCTTTGTAGATAGTGAAAACTGAGCCCAACTCAACTCAGGTGAATGATCAACATCAACCTCAAACATCAGATTGTCATAAGACAATGTTGCATCCATGTTGAACATAGTACTATCCCAAGAGTGAACATTAACACTTTGTTGATCGATAGTATAATATGACTTTGTCACTATATTGCTCACCTCATTAGCAATAACAAGTGTACTATCATCAGAGCACACATCTACAACCGCATGCTTATTACCAAACTCCTCATTGGATGGTTCAACTGACATAGAAGTGGTTGTTGATATGACATTTCCCTTGCATTCTCCTAATTCCACTATTGCTACATCATCATCCCCTGACAAGGCTTCATATGTGGTCTCCTGACTTTGCACGCATGTCTCTACAGACTCTGTCGAAATGCCCACATCACCAACATCATAACTGGCTGGCTCTATACGTGTCTCGATCCCACCTGAGGAATCAACTACCTTCTACTCTGGAGCAGCATACAAATCATCAATGTTGATGCCCATCTGTCTAGCCATAAGCTGCAACATCATATCCATTTGCCTATTCTGCTCCTGTTGCATACGTTGCCCCTTCTCTAATGTACCCAATAACTGTCTGAACAGTACCTCCCCCTGATCTGGACCAGCGTTCCCGCCTCCGCCTAATCCTGTATTCTTGTCATCTCGATCACCCATATTGTTGTCCTGATCAAAGAATATCTCCTCCGTGTCTGTATGGTTGGATTCAATGTCCACCTGCACGGATGTACTAGACTGTTTGCTTTGCAAGTCTGAAATCCTATTTTGTCTTGCTCTGGTATCACGGAAATTATAAGACCCTTGTCGCATGCTCAAACATAAATGCTTAGCCTATGTGTTTTACTTATTTCTGATTTTAGTGTTTTGACATTTCGTCAAACACTTTTTCCCTCTATCCGGCTGTTCCAAATTCCCTATAAGACCTCCACAGGATGGCAGGACTTATAGCTCTGATACCACTGTAATGGGCACCCCTGGATGTCCCAAAAAAACTAAACCAAATTGCTGAAAGGAATTATGTCAAACAGTTTACATTCAACTTCTTAAAACCCCTTATAACTCCGGAAATCAAACGTTTATTTGTTTGTTGTGTTTCGTGCATGGAATTGGTATCATACAACATAAACAAGAAAGAAACTACAATAATATGCAAAGTGGAAATGAACTGCTGCTAATAAAATGTTATTTTCAGAATTCATAAAACCAAATACATGGCAGATTTATCAACTCACTAATTACTTCAGCAATATTGTCATAATACTCCAGCCCATGCTTACGAACTTGCTGCTACAATACTTTGTCCTCCAATCAGTCCACTACCTTCATAATACCATTCCCTCCAAGCGGCATAAGCGTCGGACAAGTAGTGAAGAAGATATGAGCAAAATATCAAATCTGCCTGTAGCCGGAAATGCAACTAAACTGCCTGATAATGAAGCCAATAAGAAAGAATTCCAAAGGCCAAACCCCAAGGGAATGACATCTAGAATGTTACAAGAGAGGATAGACGTCCTCAAATGCCAAGAACGGAGCTGCAACTCACACACCAATTTCTTCTCATATTCAACCTGCCTAATGAAGCCATAAATGCTTCCTTTTATTCTATTTCCAAGGGTCCGCTCAACTCATATGGGCAATGTGGGATAAAAGATGTGTAATATATAAAACATATATTAAAATACCCCTTATGTCTCCCTTGGGTACACACTACCATAAAATAAATATTAAAGTAACACTTTAATATTTTACAATTAAACTAGACGTTACTTTAATAAAACTTCAGGCATTAAAATGTATTAGCAATTGGATTCCAAATAATGCGAGTGATAGCTCATCGGAAAGCTCTCACCGAGGAGTATCGAATTCCAATCACCAAAATTGACCTGCACTGTGTCCTGCCGACTTACTAAAAATAGTAAGTATGCCTGAAACTGAGTAAATCAACTTCGTTTTGGCCCAAACTGGAAATGACTAGGCCAAAACACTCCAGGATCCCATTAAACCCTTTGTTAGCCCTCGGGACCATGTAGAACAAGGCTAACGCACACACACTTGGTCAACTGCTAAAAGATGGGATCATTACACATTCCGAGGGTGTACAAAGATAGCCGGTGGCGACACAAACTTCTAACACAAAAATAAAAATGGGTCCGAGATACATTAAATCAATCGGCTCGTTACAAAGTTTAATTTATTATCTATTTTATTACGGGAACATTACACCGAACTAGTCTGTGTATATTATGTAACATAGTGTGTATGTTGAACATGCCGAATAACTGAGAGAGGAGGGAATTAGTTATTCCCACACAACCAAATAAAACTTTTCAATTGTCGGCAAACACTTAACATACATCCACTGCTGCTTAAGATGTTTTGGTTAAAGCACAACAATACACCATCAAAAGATAAGCATTAAAAGAACAAGTACACCGACACAATGAACACCATATGTGGAAAACCCAATTTTTGAAAAACCACAAAGTAGCTGATTCTCATGAAATGCATAATAACACCGGTTAAGGTGACATAGAATAGGTAATTTTGTACAACAAGGCTAATTGTCTGAGCAAAGGGTACTGTCGGTAGGCTAACTGCTTGAATAGCCATGCCTCAAATATACAAAGGTTCACTGCCAACATAATGGAAAGTGAAACTAAACAGAGTATAGTGTCTAGCCTTTGTAAATTTGAGTTAAGAATTGCCTGCACCTCCTTGATCAACTTGTCTGAGTAGTTCACACTTTCATTACAAATATGAACGCACTTACTTGCTTACATGCTTGCGTGCATACTTTGCATTCATGCATGTACACCATACATCTTGAAATGAATCAATACATATACCAAATTGTTGCCATAAACTTGTTGGCCAAAACAGATATAAGATGAGACATCACCTCGAGCAATACAACAATCCTTGAGCACATCAACACGCTACCACGATCTTTGGTCTCAATGGATATTGAAATCATCCACATGCTTCACAAAGGATCAACCAAAAATACCAAGACAATCCAATCAACAATCAAAGCATGAAATTTTAGAACAATTAACACTCAACCATCATGAAAAATATACTAAGCACAGGTTATTAGTGAGAAAGATAATTAAGGCATAGCCAACTGATACACTTTATCTGTTGGAAACTAATCAATTACATGCAGTAATGCAGTAATGAACCACTAGAGATTGTGATAAGGATGTTGACACTAATGACAACTATGTTGACATCAATAACAACCAAATGATAACCATCAATCTCACAATCCAACAATCTCCCCCTTTGTTATTGATGACAATATTCATCAATGACAAAACCAAGAAAGCAAATTGCTGGAATATTGCATCTGAAATTTCTGCAAAAACTCTTCAAAGAAAAGCTCTACAAAACTCTCCCCCTTAACTGTGGAAACAAAAACTGCTCCTTATTGCTATACACAGCTCCCCTTGCGAGGAAGCTCCTCAACATCGATCTAGAAGGATTTGAAGTGAAAAACACTAGATTAATGCACACATTGATGCTCATCAATAAGTGCCAAAGGGGTAGAATACCTAACTAACTCCAATGATACTCAAATGTATTTTTGCACAAAGGTTTAGTAAATATGTCTGCTATTTGCTCCTTTGTGGGTGCATACTACAATCATGCTTCATCTGCCTCAACCTTCTCTCTGATAAAGTAAATCCTGATGTCAATATGCTTTATTTTGCAATGCATTATAAGTTCCCCTGACATACTGATAGCACTTGTATTCTCGCACATTATCGGAACCGGTTCAAGAGAATTGATCCCAATATTCTTTAAGGTCTCCTTCATCCACAATACCCATGTACAATATGAGGATGCTGCAATATATTCTTATTCAGCTGTAGAAAGTGTTACATTCCAACTTCTTGCTAGCCCAAGCAACTAATTGAGAACCAAGAAAGAATGCTCCTTAGGTACTCTTCCGGATATCCAAAGATCCTACCCAATCAACATCCTGTGTATGTTGTCAGTGTAAAATCCAAACCTTTTGGGTCCCATAAACCATAATCCTTTGTTCCTTATAGATACTTGAAGATTCTTTTCACAACCATAACATGTGATTCTTTCGGTTCTTGTTGAAATCTTACTGCCAAACAAACTGCATCTATGATATCAGGTCTAGATGGTGTCAAATACAATAGGCTTCCAATCATTGATCTATACTTGCTTGCATCAACCTTCTGCAAATTATCTTCTTTTGTCAACTTACAACCAGTAACAAAAGTTGTACTAACTGGTTTTGAGTTCCCCAACCCAAATTTTATCAAAAGCTCCTTCACATACTTGGATTGAGAGATAAATATACCTTTGTTGTTCTGGTTCACTTGGAATCTAAGAAATAAGTTTAACTCACCAAACATGGAAATCTCAAATTGTCATCTTCTTGCACATGTCATCTTTGCCTCTAAAGCTAATATTATCAACATACACAACCACTATAAAAATTCTGTCGGTATCAACTTTGAAGTACATCTTGCTGTCAGTCGAACCTTTCTTGAATCCTTGATTGATCAAATATTTGTCTAACTTTCCATACACTAGGCCCCAGGTGCGTGCCTCAATCCATAAAGTGCCTTCTTTAATCTGCAAATTGCATCTAGATTTGTCTCTAATTTGAAACCTTGAGGTTGTTCAATGTAAACCTCTTCCTTTAGGGACTGTTTGGTTCATGGGTTTGAATAGGAATTGGCATTTGTAATTCTTAAAAAAGTTTAATCCGTTGTTTGGGTGCGTAAAATCGGAATTGGAATTAGGAAAGAACAGAATTTGGTATCCCTATTTACCCTCAAATCTAGGATTTGGTATTCCATCTAAATAGGTGGAATTGCTCCAATTCCCATTTTAATTCCAATGTCAAAAACTTGGGTTACATATGAATTGAAATAAAAAAATTTTGAGATCCACTTTTTCTTCAATCTAAATGTTCTTGGTGAAAAATTCCCAGGAATGCTTACGATCATGAAATTGTAGATCGTTTTAGAAACAATTTTATTTTAAAGGATATAGAGAATAGTGGTTCTCCTAACATTATACAGGCCGAGCACTAAAATGTGAGCTTCCTTGTCTCCAAAGAGCAAGGAAAACAGCCTGGAAAAAAGCAATCCCATCCTTTTAAATCCTCAAATGCATCGACAACTCCTCTCAATTGGACAATTAATAAACTCTCTATAGAACAAAAATCCTTCAATTGCACATTTTGAGCCTGTAAATACACTGTAGCTTAAGTCGTGTAATGTAACAACAATTTTTCGTTTTAATTTTAAATTGAATCTTTGATTGAGTGACAATCCATGAAAACGATTTTACAGAAGGATCTCTGAGGATGACCTCAACATACAATGGTGGATAGGAAATCAAGGAGAGTGATAATAAATATTCAAGAGTTGCAGAGGATTGCATTACAAAGTGGGTATTACAAGAGCGTAGAGTTGGTTTTTGTATGCCAGATTGTTGGATTTGAACCAAACATGTCTAAAATAAAGAAATTCAGAATATAAAATATTTCTGGGTTCAAAGTTCAAACCAAACACTCCCAAATTAAATTCTAAAAACTGTAATCTGGATTTCAAGTTCCAGAATCTCAAATTCAGGATTTTGAATGCCAATTCTCAAATCATATTCCAACAACCAAACGGGTCCTTAGCTCACCATTCATAAATGCTGATTTGGCATCCATTTGATACTCTTTGAAGTTTCTAAAAGTGACAAATGCCAAAAACATTCTAATGGTCTCCATCTGTAACATTTTAGGGGTAACATACCTTTGTATTTTAGGTGAAACATATTTTTATTTTTTGGTACCTTTCCTCAATCTTATTACAAAACTAGCTTTAAGTTCTTCATCTTCATCATGATCAGGTTCTTCTTCAACCTTTGTTGCTTGGAAAGCTGTCTCAAGTTTGCTTTTGTTGGTGCCAAGCTTTCTCAGCTCAAAATCCAATAAAGCACCAAACAACTGTTCTTTTGTAAGAGTTTCCGCATCATACACTTCTTTAATAGTCAAAACCTTATCACTGTAACTGTCAAGTAATGTCATCAAGATCTTCTCCATAAAGCCTTTATTTGTTATATTGCCACATGGATCCTTGATATCATTAACTGCACTCTCAACTCTTTGGAAGTAACTCTTGATATCTTTACCATCTTCCGTTCTAAGATTCTTATAATGTCTTTTAGCTGTCAACTTCTTAGATAAATTTACTTTTGCATTTCCTTCATAGATCTCTTTCAACTTTTCTCAGACTTCATAAGCAGTCTTCAAAGAAATAACTTTAGCAAGTTCTGTCATGTCCCCAATTTTCGGTGGCAGTCTGATTAATTAATTTGATTAACTTGGTTGTCCAAAATAATGAATATTTTATGAGGACGACTAATTAATCATTTTAATTAAATAAATAAATGATATTAAGTTAATTACTTATAAAGTTATCAAATAAATAAATATTAAAAGATAACTTTATATTTAATTAATTTAATAAAGTGACTTGGATTATAAAATATTTAATAAAGTCACTTAAGAGATAAGATCAAAAATGTTCTAGAAGTCTCTGGAGAAGATGGAGAGAAAAGAATAAATAGGCACCCCGAGGCTCCATTCGAATCAGGCAGTTGTTTTATCTCTCTTTGTTTTCAGATTGTAATTCAGTCACAGGTGTATTGTAGAACCTAGGATTTCTGCAATTGTCACAACTGGCCATTGAGAACAATAACTCTCAATCGGTACGCAATTTTGAGGGTGTGAAATATCATCTGAATTATTGCAGATTGGAGGTGACATTCAGTCATTTCATCAGGGCGATTATTTGTGGCCTAAGGTCAATTTGTGGTTCTTGCATCACTATCCTTTGAAGGATTCGCTTCAGATTATCAGGTTAAGGGTAGAATTGAGGAGTTTAGTATTAGGGCAAGTTTCAGAAGGAGTTCGATTGCGGATTAAGAAGAGTTAGGGACATTTTTCAGCGTCCTATATGGAAGCTCGCAGCGAGAATCGATCAAGGGTAAGAACGGGTTTCCAAGCCGTCCTTCCAGCCAGCATTTCCGGACATTGTTAAGGATGAAGTCTGAACCGAGGACGATTATAGAGATCAGGTTATAAAGTGACATCATTGAAGTCGGAACTGGACGTGGGACCAACTCGAATCGATTTAGGCGCAGTCGAAATAGTTTGCACAAAGCCTAGCGGAATTTGGCAAATCTGTGAGCCAGGCGCCTTTCTCTTCACGCATTCCATCACTATCCATCACAAGAAATTGGGAACTTGCATCATTTGATTTGTCCGACGGCTAGTTAATTACACCCATCGAATTATTGAGAAGACTGGAGAAATCGGGTCAGGATTTAGATGGTCTGCCACACAAGATTGAGTAACACATCTGAACCGACAGATACTTTGCGACCCAGTCCGGAAACCCTCTGTCTTCGGCAGCAATTTAAGGACAGATAGTGTGTGGGACGCACTAATTATCAAGTGCCCCCAGACAAGCATTCTTTCGCATAAAAGGCGTGTTGCAACTGCATAGCTCGGCTACCGCTCCAACGTTGGAAAAATTCGACAGCAGTAACACACACTGCCACAAGTAACAATAATCTTCCCGTCAGTTTGAACATTCGATAAGAGGGCCTCACTTAAGATGGGACAGAATAGAATTTAACACCTGAGTATACAAGGAACTCATTTGAATCAATATCAGTACTGAGGACTGCGAATCGGCCTCCGTTCAGAAGATGACAAATTAATGGGTATGGGTGTCAGTTGAGTAACAGTAGTCATTCGGACACCATTGAGATAGCAGCATATATAAATTCAGACACTGTTGCATAAAGTGCTTAATAGGAACGACGGTTGTCAGGCGTCTTTTCCTGAAGTTGTAAGTCGAAATTATTAGTTATTCAGATTATTATTTGCTATACCATAATACTCGCAATAAATTATTTTTTTGTTACTTATCCACTGCATTTAGTTACAACTATGACTGGGTGAAATAGACATATCATGAATTAATCATGTTTCAAGCCAAGTGTACGACGAATTGCCATACTCCGGTATTGATATTTTAATAACTCTTGGTGAGGGTCATCATAGTGTTATCAAAGCTTGCCAGCGAAGTGTTTGACGAGTTATCTAACCCTTGAAGTTTTAAGATTTTTGGTGCTTAAAGAGTCGATAATCCATTGGGGTTATTTCAGTGGTATCAGAGCCTGTTTGCAAATTATTTGACGAATTGCCACAGTACAATATTGGGATTTAGTGACCTTTATAGTAAGGGTCATTTCAACTTCTTAGATAAATTTACTTTTGCATTTCCTTCATAGATCTCTTTCAACTTTTCTCAGACTTCATAAGCAGTCTTCAAAGAAATAACTTTAGCAAGTTCTGTTCAGATAAAGCACTAGTAATAGCATACATTGCCTAATCATTTTCCTAATATGCTTCAATCTCATTTTCTGTCTGCAAGCCATTTGTATGGAACACATATTTTGCTCAACATGCATCCTAGTTTTGTAACTTCCAGCCGATACCAGGCATCCTTTCATCTGATCTTTCCATGAAATTTAATCTGATCCATCAAACATAGGCATATTCAATTTGTGCACCATTGGATCTGCCTCAAGTGGTTAAGCTCCAAACTGAGGAAACAAGCTCTGATACCAATTGTTGAACAAGCTGAAAAATAGAGAGGGGGTGAATCATTTATTTCTGCACAACTAATTAAATTTTTTAAATTATTGGTAAACAGTTAACATACATCCACTGCTACTTAAGCTCTTTCATATAAAAGCACAACAATACACCATCAAAAGATAAGCATTAAAAGCACAGGTACCTTGACACAATGAACACCAAATTTATACATGGAAAGCCCAATTTGGGGAAATTGCGGAGAAGCTAATTCTTATGAAATGTATAACAACACAAGTTAAGGTGACACCAAATAGGTGATTTAGTAAAAGGCTAACTGCCTGAACAAAGGGTACTGCAAGTAGGCTAACTACTTGAATAGCTACACCCCAAATATAGAAAGGCTCTTTGCCAATACAAAGGCTTACTGCCAACAAAAGGAAAATTGAAACCAAAACAACGTATAGTGTCAGGCCTTTGCAAACTCTAGTTAAGAATTATTTGCATCTCTTTGGTCAACTTGTCTAAGTAGTTCGCACTTATTATAGATATGAATGCACTTGCTTGCTTTCATGCTTGCTTGCATACTTGCATTCATGCATGCTAATGTTGAGTGCACAACCAAAAGTGTGCTTTATGGGCCTCTTTTTGGTTTAGTCACCAACAATCAACTCTTGACTCTTACCTTCTCCAATCACTTCTTTCTAAAGCATATTACCCCTCCAAATGCTCTACACACCCTACACAACTTTTTTGACTCCCTAGGGCTTTGATCAAGTTAGAGCAATTTTGGACAATTTCTCTCAACTAGGTCAAGTTAGGGAAATCTACCCTACACCTTTCTCTTGTTCAATCTAATGGTTTGAACATCATTCTTAGGGCATATGCATGAGGATTCAACCATTTGTTGGGTTCTAAGATACCCACCATACACCTATTCCTTATTGGGCTAGTAGGCTGACTTGGAAGCAATTAGGTTACCCTTAAAGGAAATTTGACCTTAACTCACGAATCTCCCAAATGACTTGGCAAACAAGTTGTAGTTTGGAGTACCCTTTTGGGTCTTCTTCAAGATTCCAAAGTGGCAAGATCTGACTCTACTCTAGCACCCCTTAACTCCTACTACGGTCATAGACCTAATGGGCCTAATTAGGCTTGGTTAGCAAAGCAAGTGCTAAGAAATGGGTACATATAACCAATTCAACTCTTCAAATATGTTCTTCTAGCTCTATATGTTCCAAATCCACTCTTTACCAAGTCACTTTGTTGCTAAACACATGGTCTAATTTAGCCTAGGACTTATGGGAAAATTAGCAAACACGCACTTCCTGTCCTAAGCCTTAGGAATCATAAAGTACATATCCCTAGCTTCCATTTCCCAAGTGGCCATGGAATTTCACTAGCAAAATGTCAAGTTAGGGCTCCATCTTTGCAAAACCCTGATTTTATGAGGGATTCAAACTAGTCTTTGCAAAAACAAATGGATCTTCCTTCAATCTCGACCAAATGAACTCAAGTGCATATGAATGAGAACTCCATCTACTATATTCCCATGCAATTTTATCTAAGACACCAATCCGTACATGGCCATACAATCATAGAAAACGGAGCAAATAGACAAGATATCAATGTTGTTTCATTCAATAACCATCAATTATGTACAATCTCCAACCCATGACCCCCTGGATGGGTCCCATATGCCTAAATAGACTTGCCCCAACCAAAACTGATTTTTGAAAAGTTATGACTATTTGGGATCAAGTTGCAACTCCCCTAGAAACTTTTTGAAAAGTTGCTTGACAACAATTTTGCAACTTTTTGAAAATGTTGCATCTTTTTGCAATTTTGTTCCTATAAACCCTTTATTGATTGAAACATGTTCTAGGACCTTTTCTAAGGCCTTTATTAGGCAAAACATCATAAAAACTCCTATGACACCCTATTTTAGACTCCTACCATGGTCCTATTGGTCTAATGAGACCCAAGGTTTACAAAGCACCTTTGGGACCCTTAGCATTACAAAGTGGACCCAATGACTTCATAGGTTGATCCGGAGGATCCAAACCTCTTATTACATACTATTAGCCTCCTAGACGCCCAATTTGCATGAGGTGCCCTACACCATACTCTTCTACTCAAAAAGAATTCAACTCTCTTGAGTTCAGATCTCTGCCAATTTTGCTCTAGTCTTTTCAACAACTTCCTTTGCCATTCATGTGGCATCTTCCAAGGGTTTGTTCTTCCATTTGATTAGGTACTCATAATAGGCTCCCCTCCTTGTTTTCTTGCCTATCCTCTTGTCCAAAATGCACTCAATCTCAGGCTTGAGTTGCTATTGGAGATCTTTCACCAACATTGTTTGATCACCTGCATCACAAACATTATGTTGGTTAACAGTTTTTCCCTCTTGCTAACTTGGCTTTACCTTGACTCTAGATGACCAGAATGTGAGGAACAAAAGGATGTCGCCAACAAATGGGTCAGTGTATGTGTTGTATCACTGCCTTCTGAATTATAAGGTATAGCTCCCTTATATGCAGTATATGCAATGAATTGTGTTTTTAATAGATCATTGGGATGGGGGTATGCTATTAACTTTAGAGCACAAGAGGATAAACCAGGATGCTCATAACTATAAACACCCCAGGCAAAAATTGATTTGGGCAACCTATAACACCCCATGGAATGGATATCACAAGTTGCCTTAAAGCCCTTCTAATACTACTCCTACTTTAATCTAAATGCAGATTAGTCCTACTGAAATGTAATCTAGGGAGAGAGCAGAGATGCACATGAAAGATGAAATGGAATCTGCCTTAACTGATAGCCCTTTACCAAAGTGGAATTTGACAAGGAATTAACAACTCCAAATGCATCTATCTTACAATCCCATAGAAACTATTCTAAGATGCAAGGTTAGCTCAGCTGAAGGAGACAATGAAAGGAACCTAGGCATGCTAGTCCTAAATGGAATCAAAACATCACATTACCTAATTGTAAACATGATACAAATCCTTCATTCCATCTAACTTTTCGATTCTCACTCAACATCTAGAAATGCAAGGGGAAAAGTTGGACATAATTGTCTATCCTTTCTATTAACTGAGAAAATTACATATATAGGCCCCCTCTTAGGGTTCTTGGCCAGCTACAAATTCATCAGTTCTATTAACAGAGCGCAGGAATCGCTCAGAAATCCAATAGTCATCGATTACAATTCAATACATCAAATAAAGAAAGCATAAATGATTAGAAATCCTCAAAATGGTTCATATTCTTCTTTGATTTGTTGGTGCCAAATTCATATAATTTGAATCTCAACAATCACAACAGGTTTAAATCTCCACCGCCTATCTCCTATCAACGATCACTATCAAACCCTAATAATCCTCTTTATTTCTCCCTTGTCGCTTCTTCGCAACTTGCTTTCATTCATTATCTTTACTTGATGCGATGATGCAATCCAACAATTATTATTACATTTCGCAATTTTGCAGCCTAAAATGTTTTGAATTCTTTTTATCCTGCAACCTTGCGATTCCTCTTATTCGCCACTTCGCAGCTTGACATGTCTCCATTTTACTAACTGTAGCAAGTTAGCAACAACTACACACTAACATGATCGCGCCTTCGCAACTTGAAACAACTTCAATGTATTCTAATCCGTAAGCTTGTGATGACTGTTTGAGGTTGACTGTTATCACTTTCGTCAAGTCGCAACCTAAAAACCTTTAACTGTCTGATTACCTGCGGCAATGCTGTTTGTTAACACTTTCTCTAAGTTACAACTTAAAATGTCTTGAGTGCTCCTTAGTTGACGACCTTGCGAAAATTGTTTACCTTAACCGCTGTCGTCTTTCACACTGTTGCAGCCTTAACTTCACGTTGCCCTTAACTGCTAGCGACCATGCGACCTTTAGCCTTCGCTGAATCGCAGCCTTAACCATAGGTTACTCTTAACCCTTTGCGACGATGCAATCATTCTGTTTTCACTCTGCCATTGCCTTAACTCTGGGTTTCTTCTAATCGCTTGCGACCATGCGATCATTGGTTTTCGCTTGTTCACCACGTTAACCCAAGATTGACTTAAACTGCCTGCAACTCTGCGAACACAAGCTTTTCGCTCTATCGCGACACTAACCTTAGATCATCTTTAACCCCCGACAACCCTGCAAACAATGGTTTTCGCTGCTTTGCCATGTCAACTCTAGGTTACCTTAAATCGCTGAAGAACATGCGACTATCGTACGACTAGGAAGATACATCTCTAAGGACCATTATAATTCAATCTTAAAATGCCATCCGTTGATTTGGTCTTCATCTGACGATCTTATATTTAATCTCTAAGCCATTTGACTTGTCAACTTTGCAACGTAAACGCGCGGATTAAATATAAGCCATTGATTGGATTTCAAAGAAAGTCATACCACCTTTGACTAGGTTCTTTCATCATTTCTGAGGATTTATCTACTTCTCTTGCAATCGATTCAACTTCTTTGATTTTCATGACGTTCTTGTGATTTGCACCTTGGACTTGAGCTTCAATCCAAATGTTTTTAGTCGTCATCTGTTCTGAATGCAATGTGATCTTTTAGATGTATCATGCCTTCAATGAAATACTTGATCATAGAATTAGGGTTTTTGAACAACTTTCTTCTCATCTAGGAAATGCATAAACTTACCCTCCCTTTCTTAATCACCTAATATGGAATAATGCATTAGATTGCTTTTGAATGCCCACCTAGGTGTACAAAAAGGAATAGATGAGAAGAGAAGTTCCTTAAAGACAATCTAGACACAAACATGAGATCACGTTGACTCAATCCTAATCCTAGAAGTTTGAAAAATATAGGGAACTGAAATCATGGCAACACATCACTAATAAGACCTTTATATGCATAAATATCAGAAACATTGAATATTGGAGATAAGCCAATATCAACGGGTAAATTTATTTTGTATGCATTGTTCCCACACTTCTTAAGGACCTTACAAGGACATATCTTCTTCATCATCAACTTGGTGTACTTCTCCTTAGGCAATTTCTCCTCTTTGAGATGAATCATCACCATATCTCCCACTTGGTACTGCGAGTCTCTTCTTTTCTTTTCTGCCATTCATGTGGCATCTTCCAAGGGTTTGTTCTTCCATTTGATTAGGAACTCATAATAGGCTCCCCTCCTTGTCTTCTTGCCTATCCTCTTGTCCAAAATACACTCAATCTTAGGCTTGAGTTGTTATGGGAGATCTTTCACCAACACTGTTTGATCACTTGCATCACAAACATCACTAATAGGACCTTTATATGCATAAATATTAGAAACATTGAATATTGGAGATAAGCCAATATCAGCGGGTAAATCTATTTTGTATGCATTGTTCACACACTTCTTAAGGACCTTACGAGGACCTATCTTCTTCATCGTCAACTTGGTGTGCTTCTCATTAGGCAATCTCTCCTTTTTGAGACGAATCATCACCATATCTCCCACCTGGTACTACAAGTCTCTTCTTTTCTTGTCAGCAACTTGTTTATATTTGTCATTACTATGCTCCAACTTATCCTTTACTTGTTGATGGATATCTTTGATCACTTCTGCAAAATCCTCTACCTGTGCACTTCTTTTATCCATGTCGCTTACATCCCTTAGCTCCAAGACGCCTCTTAGGTGTGTGGCATAAACAATTTGGAATGGACTTAGACTAGTGCTCCTGCTCACCGAGTTGTTATATGAGAACTTTGCTTGTGGCAAGATAGCATCCCAAGTGGCTCCATGTTCTTTTGTTAGGCATAGAATAGGTTGCCCAGAGACCTATTGTGTAACATGCTATTTTCCCATAGCCAATCTAAAACTATAATTCAAGATACATCTATTTTCATAATAGAATGACAAAGTGATAGTTATAAGTTTATAACAACTACTTCATATGAAAAAGGAATTTAACGAACTTATTCAGATATTGCCATTCACTTCAAAGAGAACAATAATGAACTAATCTGAACTCACAAGAAATACAATTATAACTACCATATCTATTTCTTTTCCATTCCTAATACAAACTTTCAAATGATAGCATACGCAAAATAACAGAACTAAGTATCATGATTACATAATATTATGCCAAATATAAATGATAATAAAAAGAATCAAGTACCAGATATGAAGTAGATAATGGTGATTGTGTTGAGCAAGCCTTGACATTTGGTGGAGAGGAGAAGCATTGCCATGGACTTAAACTCCCAACCATGGACCTTTATTTATCCCCACAAAATCTCATTCGAGAAAGACCCTCCCTACCCCGGGGTTAGGCTTGGGGCACCACGGTCTTGCCACCTGAGTGGATATCCTCCATCAACCTATCCTCTGCCAGCTAGTACTTTGACCTCTAGTGATCACGGTGACAAGCATGCAACTAACCTACCTTGGCCAAGGATTTCAGTGGGTTATTAATTATGCCCGATCACACACCGCTTGACTTGACAACAAGAGTTATATATTGGACAATCATGAGCTGACTTAGTTATTTAATGTTGTGATCTATATATATATTTATTACTGATTCATCTTGTTTTTACTTTTATAGGGATGTTCTCTCCTCCCACCCTTTATAATGACCATTTTGGTCCTTATGGGTGCTTCCTAGGAGATCTATCTATCTATCTATATATTACTGATTCATCTTGTTTTTGCTATTATAAGGATGTTCTCTCCTCCCACCCTTTATCTTGACCATTTTGGTCCTTATGGGTGCATCCTAGTAGATCTCGTGTAAAGTTTCAGTTCTGGTATCAATTTGCATTTCTGATATCATATTCATGTACAATTTTTTTACCATGGCAACAAATACTGTACTTATCTCAGAGGCATATTGCCAACACCTCTATGTAAGCCAACTTATTTAAACAATATGTGCAGTAAAGTGCTTCGATGCTTCAAAACATCATATCTTACACAGAATTTGTAAGGAACATATGCATGGCGGATTACTTGCAGTAATACATTGACAACATATGAAGTTCACATCTATGATATCAGCATTCAATTTTTCTGCTGTAGCATAAAAAGAATAATGAAACACATAACCTTACTGTACTGCTAGAAAGAGGTGCGCTGCCTTGTACGGGTATAAATTGATATCCTCGTCTGGTAGACGAAATGAAATCTGAAGAAGTTGGATGCTAAAAAAATTTGGCATGTCTGAAAACCACAAATGCTTAGCTCATGAAAGATATAAGAGCTCGCAGTGTGACATAATTATTGCAGGAAGAATGAATAGAATTCACAGAGCTAAATCTGGAAGGATGCTTGCAAAGTTATGACGAGAAGATATATAAAACAGTCAGCAAATGGATGCTCGGTCACAAGAAAGGCCGAGGTGGTGGACATATAGCCAGGCACTGGTTCCATAAAGAATTACATTTCCATCAGCTCAAAAATAAATAAACTCCATCGGTTGAAATATTTGAAAATAACATTTGAGAAATATAAGGCTGATGAAAAAGATAGGCAATCGTGCAAAATCAACTGGGAACAATAATAATGATAAAGATTTTGATGGAGCCCTAATTTTTAATAATTACTAGGGCCTCCATTTGGGAACTAATGATTTGAGACTTTATATATATACACACACACACGCACACACACATATTTATTTATTGATGTCAAAGATCAATAGAAAATGATGTAAAGAATGACAGAAGTGTAAAGTCATAGAGTTGGACATTGGAGGCAATGATGTGGACACATTACTGGTCATTCTCCTCTGAACTTGATGCTTTACAGAAGATGATTTTGAATGAATGCAATAAACTGAGGAGTTTTCCAAGACCCTTTTAGCTCCAATGTTTGAAGATGATGGATCTAAGCTACTGTTCAATTTTGTGATTTTGGGTGGTACCTTTCCTATTGTAGAAACTTAAAGAATACAGAATGTTATAAGAGTTCCTGAATAAAAAATGAATTGATAACAAAAACATGAAAACTTCTCGAGAATACCTCCGGTTCCCCAACAAATCATTGGGTGCTAAGTAACAAGAAGGTGCGGTTTTGAATGCTCCTCAACAATGTTTCAATGATTATCCCATATTCAATTTTGGACCATGACTATAATAATCTCCCACTTCTGAATATACACAAACAGATTTACCATTCCAAGGTTCACGATCCTAGAGTCTCATATTCTCAAATGATGACAAAATTTGGTTTGAAAAATTCGCTTGATGTGGGAATACACTGCAAATCTCACGCTCCATATTGACACTATCCACACAAACTCTTCATTCCATTCGAATATATCAAGCAGCGTTAATCATATCCGGTTGTTCAGACAAATTCCATCTCCATGCTTCATATGCGGTATGTCTTTAACTTGCAAACCTGGTTTCCCTTTGCCACGATATCCATTTGCTTATATTAATCAATCCATTAAAAAATTTGCATAGTACCTCTGAATACATGACAATGCTTGCAAAGATCCTTTTGTGAATTTTCAAACTGTATTTGAAGTGTAATGAGAATCGGAATCGGATTGGAATCAGCAAGGCCAAATTGAATTGCGAATCAGCCATGAATTGGAATTGAATCGGCCATGAATCGGCAAATTTTAAAAAACCCTTGAAATTTAGTGAGTAACTTATTTCATAAACCCATTATCGCTGATTCAATTCACATATTCACAAAAAATCATTTGGTTTGAATCGAATCGCCGAATCGTGTGAATCGCCGCTATTCTCGTTACTATGATTCAAACTCACCAGTTAAACGTTTCATGGTTTGCTCATGTCAGGTTGCTATTGGAGACTCAACCTCAAAATCTTAAATGATATCAATGTCAAGTTATCACCGATAGTCTATTCTGATCTCTGTTTGAGGCTGGAATCATGGAAAATCTAATACAGACTCACCACTCCAAGTGATCTCCACAGCCGCCTATTTCCAGATTTTCCAATTATCAACATATAGGACCTTTTACCACAAGTTATCTGACAAAGAGGGGCACGTGATTCTTTCACTATCATAGATACAGAATATGTTCGACACTTTATGATGATATCTACTTATTTTTTTCAGATATATATTTCCACTAAGTATGACATATATACTGCAATTATTGTTTTTGAAATCTCTGTCTTCTCTGGATATGAAAAATAAGTGTCTAGATGGATTCCAGCTTGAGTGGTCGCATAGAGTTTTAAGACTGGTATTGAATAAAGTCTGCGATGCTTTAATGATTGTTGATGTCATCATGCATGTAACAGCCCATTCTCTTCGACACTTTTTAGCATCAACTCCCAGTTCTTGTATGACTAACAAAAGTGTAGTATGCAATCTGATTTTAGAAGCTCTTTCTTAAAAGCATTCACCAAACTATAGTCACAGAGTTCCATCTTTATCACTGCCTTACAGATTGTTTATATTTTCAATTTTTCAGTGAGGTTCAACCTGTGTATATCTTTTACTGATTACTGTGAATACTGTATACTGGTGTTTATTTCCATTCTTAACAGGAACATCAATATTGTGTGTCCTGAATCTTCTGATATATAGATTGATCTTGTAGTAGACTATTGGGAAATGGTTCTAAGTATCGCTTGATACCATCAAATAACTGGTAAATATTTTCATAGTCTGAACTGTTCATTCTGATATATGCAGATGTCACTTCACACCAAACTCCTGATTGAATTTCGCTACCAGTTCTTTTGCATAGCATTCAAATTAATGTCAATCTCAATGTGTGTAAAATCAGATTCCTGAAAAGAAAAATTCATATTGTGCTCTCTTCCTTCATTCTGTTTCTCAATATTATCATTTGTAGGATAAGATTTCAGTCAGAATAATAGTGACTTTAGGATTAAAATAATCTGGCATGGACCATCTGACTTAGGAATATATATTGGATCTAATCTTTAATGATAAAAATATGAGATAAGCTTATAAGGTAAAAAGATTAGAAAAGGCGCTCAAATGGAAGTCCAGATTTTTTTTGAAATTATGGGCTCCATCACATAATCTCCACGTACCTTCTTCCTTTGGGGCCAAGACTGCAGGAACTGCATAAGGGCTTATGAAGCCTTAGCGGAAAAGGAATTTCAACATCTGTAATCTATTAATTGTATCTTTATACATTCTTCCCTTTGAGAGAAAATTCTGAGGTGAAAGTCCTTGTTTCCACCCTCTAGGATGAGCCATGGTGGATCCACCCTTTGATATGTTTCATGGTGGATGTCATGTGTGTGAGAATATGACTTCATTTGTTCAATGATTAATGGGCCTCTGTGAACACCATTAAGAGATGACAGTTCCTCAATGATGAACACTTATATATCTTACCATCATTATGCGGTGACATCTCACAATAAAGGTGGATATCACATAAGGCGGTATCTATGAAAATCCATAATGGTGGGTATCACGTGAAGTGATATTTATGGAAAGCCATAAGTGGTGGATATCACATGAAGTGATATCTATGAAAATATATTATGATGGATATCATGAGATTTGATATCTGTGGACATGTCATGATAGTTGATAACTTTGTATCTCTTAAGAGATATTAACTGAGTGGTGGATATCATGAGAATTAATAATTATGGATAGCCACAATGAGTATATAACTAAGATATTTCATGGTGGATCTTATGTGACGTAATATCCATGGATATACCATGAACATATATCCTTATGATAGGCATCATGTGACTTGATGCCTGTGCACATACCATAATGGCTTTTGTGAATATCATGTGACTTGATATTCATGGACATGCCTGTACTCCTGATATCACCATGAGGTGGTATCATTTATCGTGGATATCATGAGACTTGATGTACGTAAATATGCCATAACTCCTAATATCACATTGAGGTGATATCTCTCTTACACAATATCCATTGTGTTTACTTTAGGATAGTAATCATGCTTCCTAGCTAAGAGGGAGTGTTAATGAGTTCTCGCTTTGGTCGGATTATTTCTATCCATGAAATCTAAGTAACGAGAATCGGAATCGGATCGGAATCAACAAGGCCGAATCGAATCATGAATCGGCTATGAATCGGCAAATTAGAAAAAACCCTTTAAATTTAGAGATTTTAACAATTTAAAACTTATTTCATGCACCCTTTATTGAATATAACTTAAACACACTGTAACATCATCAAAAAGAAGTTAACATACATAAACATGGAACATAAATGATAAATCCATCACATACATAACTATGTTACACGTAAAATGTAAATTGTACGCTCTAGCTGAAGTAAATAGAAATCATATGATCATAATGATTCAAATCATAGAATGTATGTAAGATGAAGATCCATAAGACATCAAATCATAAATGTAATGTAAGAATCTAAGATGAAGATCCATGAAACGTATGTCTATCAATATCTATAAACAAAATGAAAAAACAAGGCTCCAGCTCAAGCCACGTCGTCATCTTTATCATCATCCTCAAGTTTGGTCGCAGCCTCAGCTCCAGCCTCTCAGTATCTAGCCAGCCTCCTAGAAAGGCGTCTAAGGTAGGTCCTAGAGGACTGTCGAGCCATTGGCCCCACATGTAAGATGGGCTCACAAACAACATCACTATGACCTATGTCTGTGCGTGCGCGTTTGCGTCTACCAGTGCCTGAACGTGCTCTAGCTGCCTCCTCTGCCATGGCCACAGCCTTAGCCTCAGCCTCTCTATCCACTTGGTCAACCCACTCATGGTCTTCCTCAGTGAAGACTGGATCCATAGCCTCAGTGAGCCATTTTGATTCTGGATCAATCTCCTCCAGAATGATCGGAGAGGAATCAGTGCCCAAAATCTGTCTAATCCTAAGACGAAGGTTGTATTGAACAAAGACAAGATTATTCAACCTCTGCACATTCAACCTATTTCTCCTCTTCGAGTGGATGTGCTCGAACATGGACCAATTGCGCTCACATCTAGAAGAGCTGCTTGGTTGACTCAAAATACAAATGACTATTTTTTGAAGTTTTGGGGTTGTGGGCCCAAACATTTGCCACCATCCATCTGAAATAAGGGAAAACATAAACAATTAGTCTCATATTCAATTTTAAAATTACATAATCAACAATTAAAATGCATAAGTCATAAACTTTAGATTCATGAATATATTATTAAATTTTTGCCTGGCTGTATTGTTGTCCGAGCATCTATGGCCATCTTGCCAAAGAAAAGTGGCCCTTCTTTATTATTGAACTTGTCGAGCTCAATGGTTGCAGCTGTGCTATCCTCATCACTACTCAACCTTTGGATCATTGTATATAAGCCAATGAGAACCTCCTCATCTGCCTTGAAGTCAGGACAAAAACGAAATGTCGAATTCAAAAAGTAAGTTGCTGCATGGATGGGTCAATGGAGCTAATTCTACCATCTCCTATCAATGATATCCCAAATAGGGGCATACTTCTCTTGCACTCCTGTATATTGGGCTCTAATGGTCTACTTGGCCCTATCCATCCCCTCATATATGTAGCCCATAGAGGGCTTCTCCCCATCAACAGTTTGTAGGAGAGATACAAGGGGCTCAGTGACCTGCATATAATGTAAAAAAAAACATTTGAGTCAAAACTTAAATATAAAATAATATAACTAAAAGTAAAACTAAATCATTAAATAATTAAATATTAAATAGTAAATAGTAAATAGTAAAATACTAAATGTTAAATTGCAATAAATTTACCTTATGGATTTCTTTAGCAGGTTTTCAAAAACCATCATCATCAAAGATGCAATTCACCACATCTACCCCTGCAGTGGTCGTAGCATAGGAAGAAGTAATCCACTCCTGTCCAACAAACAAGCTCCTCAAATTGTCTCTTGATGTCAACAAGGACTACAATGTGATGAAATTCGAGGCAAACCTTGTGATGCTTGGATGAGCTAACTCCTTGCCTTCTATGTAGTCCCTCATTGTGCTAAGGACGAATGAATGATTATAGATAAACTTGCATATATTTTTTGCCCTTTCGACACATGATTTGACCCACTCAAGCTTGCCAATTTCCTCCAACATGAGGTCAAGGCAGTGTGCCGCACAAGGGGACCAAAATATGGTGGGGTGCCTTTCCATCAAAAGTTTACCTACAACAATTTAAGTTAATTAGAAATTCAAACATGTTAGAAGTTAGGAAACTTAGAATTAGAAAAAGTTACAAAAATTCAAATAAATTTATTTTCAAAACTTGAAAAGTTAAAAGTTTACCTGCAACAACATAACTTGCTGCATTATCCGTCACCACTTGCACCACGTGTTGTTCCCCCACCTCTGCTACGATTTCCTCAATAAACTCACATAAGTATGTGGTGTTTTTTATGAGCGGAAGCATCAATGGATTTGAGGAACATGGAATATCCTACAAAACAATGAATTATCATCGATTGTCAACAAATTAGCAATATACAAATCAAAATTTGAAATATTCAATCACAATTCACAATTCACTACGTATGTAGGAAAGTAGAATGATCAATCACCTCCACAGGAAACAAGAAAATTGAGGAGTGTTCTATTCCTCCTATCTATCCAATCATCAATCATGATGGTGCAACCCTTTTTGATCCACTCCTTTCAGTGGTCCTCAAGCTCAACCTTCATATCCTCTACCATTTCATCCAAGAGGTATCCACTCAACTCAGCCTCAGTTGGGGCTTTAAACCCCGGACCACAAATAGCAACTACATCTATCATGTTTTGCCAATAAGGAGCTCTATCACAAATAGATTATGATTAGAAATTTAGATGTCAAATCATTATGTAAGCTTGTAAAGTGAATCTATGATTAATCAATGAATCATAAAACAAGTAGATATAATTAAAGTTTTACTTTAACCTTAAAAAAAACAAAGAAAAAAGAATCAATTACCTAGCTGCAACAAATAGAATGTTGTGAAAGTACCAAAATTTGCAAATCTCTTTTCTTGTAGCATCATGAATCTCCTTGTTCAAACCCATGCCCTCAAGCGTGGCTTGTGAGCCAGGAGTAGTGCGGGGGCACAAAGTAACTATCCACTCTGTTTTTTTGCTCTCTAGGCCGCAATAGGTTGGAGTTGGACTCAATCTCAGTATAAGACCGACTAGCAATAACACTAGCACTAGCATGAGCATGAGCACTAGAACTAGGACGAAAATGAGGCCTAGAAGAACCCTCTCCAACACAACTTATGGATGCGAAAGCTGATGCAGATGTAGATGCGGCTATGGGAGCATGGGAGCCAATAGCCCTTAACCCTTCAAGTTGGCTTTTCTTATTCAATTTCTCTTGTTCATATTTTCCTAATGCCACTAAACAAGTGTGTTTTGCCTCAGCAGTTTGTTGAGTGCAAATTGTAATATCATGTCCAGGTATAGTTGCAATGTGGTATTTGAATCTATAAATACCACCATAATTCATTTATTTACAAAACATACATTTTGTTTGAAATTTGTTTCTTCTAGGAAACTCTTTGGTATATTTCCAACATTCATCTTTTTTACCCATTACGGAAAATGAAAGCAAAGGGCTGCTGCAACAAGAAAATTCAAGTAAAATCTCAAAGTTTGAAACTAATAAACAAAAGCTAGAAAACAACAAACGCTAGTTTGCAATTTAGTAAAACTAAAAAATATTCAAAATTTGCAAATGAAAACTAAAAAAATTAACAAAAAATGCATAATACATGAACATGCAAAAAACAAATCAACACTTACCTCTTGCAAATGAGTTGAGGAGTGTTGCTATTGACTCCTTAATGCTCCCAATGCAATCTTATGGCCTCCCTAAATGGACTTTTGATCTCTTTGGTGCTCTTCCTTCTTGCTGGTTGGAAACTTGTGGTTTTCCTTTTCTTCTTCTCTCACACTTTTCCTCTCCTTTACTCATGCTTAACAATTAGAAGGCCCTTTAGGGTTAAGACAAAGAGGAAATGCCAAAATGAAAATTAAAAAAAAGTGTTTTAATTAAAAAAAAAGTCCACTTTATGCTTTGTTGCGCAGCCGATTTAGGCGATTTTTTCCGTGAATCACATGAATCGGCAATTCGTGAGAAAAAATTGGCTGACCTGATTTATGACTCATAAAAAATACCCAGGTTGAATTGAATCGCCAAACCGATGATTCAGGTGATTTCATGGCAATTCTCAGAACTATGGATGGAATTAAATGCATAAGTGGCCTATCAGCCTTTGAACATTTGATTACTATCCTTCTATATACTGTTATGATTATGGTTATCACAATACATGATTAATAATTAACAAATTAGCAATCATGTATATATATGTGTGTGTGTGTGTGTGTCTATATATATCAGTGTTCCACGGGGACAGGTCCCCTATGATTTTGGGGCCCTACCTGTCCGAGAAACGAAACAAGGACATGGGGACGGATTTTTGCCGTCCCCAAAGTTGTCCCTTTTTTGTCAAACTCAAAAATGTCCCTGAAATGGGCCTTTTTTTTTTTTTGCAAGAAACTTGGGGATGACCAACAGTACCGGGGACTGCTTTCCTATCCTCAATCTGCCCCCAAAACTGCTGTTGTCTCCTTTTTTCCAGCCAATCAGGGAAAGGCAAAACATAACAAAAATATGCAAATTATAATTCGTCCATTAAAAATTTAAAGTTTAAACCACTAAAACACTAACTCTTCTACTTTTTTAAAAATTTGGCATACTTGCTAAGAGGAAAGATTGCATTGAGTATTTACTACTTACTATTTAAGGTGGACTTCTCTTTATTTCATTCTGATTTCATGCATGATACTTAGACATTTTGATCTTTGCTATATATGTATGTGATATTGCTAAAATGGAAGTACTTAGTATTTGTCATTTGATAATTTTCCATGTATCGATCTTCTAAAATGTCTATGGTGAATGGTTTTTCAATGTTATGACATGCATATTTGAATTTCGTCCCTATATATAAAAATAAATCTCTTTTGTTTTTAATCGCCGTACCCTGAGAGTTCATCCCCTAAATCTTTGCTTCGACCCGTACCCGTATCAGGAAAATGTCTCCGTCCTAAAAACTCCATGGAGCATATCTATATATATTTATATTATTAAATATGCATATATACATGATTGAGTTTGATATAACAATTATTAACCATGCTATTGATATTAAATCATATTGTTCATACTACGGATATTAATAATGTTGTTAATATAAATCATAATGTTGATATTAGTTGTAACTTGAATCAATAATGAGTATCGATTAAACAACATACATATCAATTAGTATATCGATTAGTTAGTGATCGGTCATGGGACATGTCACTACGTGAACTATGTTCGTGTAGTGACATGTCCATACCGGAGACAATGCTCCACCAAGGTTGCATGAGTACTCGTACCCCTGGTACATGTACCCAAGTACCAGGTACATGTATCCTAAGTACTTAGTACTTGGTGGAGAGCATCATAGCTAAGGACCTTGATTAAGATTTCTGATTTATCTTTCAGTTTTTTGTTTGCGTATATTAGCTTGTTGTCTATCAAGCTTAATTCAATACCTAATCAGTTTCTGTTCAAGTCAGAAGTTTATCATTTGCAATATGTCATTGTCATATGATTTATGATCTTCTTGTTCACGTATAAAGTTTTCCTTCTCTATTATGCATCTAAACATTTTTTATATCTTATTATTACAAACATATAGCAAATCTGAAACTGAAAACAATGCATTACACCTGCAAACTTTATCACTGTTCTTGTTTGTAAAAACCATTGTCATGACTCATAATATCAGATATTCTATAAATATTAAAGTATAAATAAAAACAAAGTTTGACATACCCAAGTACCCCCGTCCCCTATTTTGGAAAATAGCTGTAGCTGTAGCTGTACCAGTACCCTAAGTACCTCAAGTACCCCCGTCCCCATGCAACCTTGGTATCCGCACTATTATACATATAATGATCAATTTAAGTATCTTGCAATGTACAAAAATCATTTAGTGCAAAGCAAGATAGAGGAGCAACATATCACATAGAATCGGCATATACTTTTTAAGAACAGTTATTAAAATTCAAATTCCTATAACCCATAAATCTGATTAAAATCAACACAATTTTGCATTCAAATCAATCAAATTCAGTAGAAAACATTTTTTGTGTGCATTGGATACATTTTATCAGTGAATTTTGCAAAAGAAAAGTTAAAACATGTTTCCATAGAAATCTAAGCAATTTTTTAAGTTGCTGAGTTTTTTCTCAGTTACAAATTTTGGGTCTGCCAAGTTTTTGGCGAGTCAGATTCTGCCAACTATGGTTGACCCATTTATCATCTTAAGATAATCTGGTTTAACTTTTTCCACTTTAAAGTAACTCACTTTAATAGAATTGATGGATGACAGTATTCAAATGTTTAATAATAGTAGGAGTATATACCCGTGCTGGATCATTTAGTTGATTTAGTGGCTTATATTCTTAGCAAATTGTATAAAAGATTTAGTATTTGTTGTAATGCACCATACAGACTGCAATTTAGTTGTAATAATGTTTACAGATTATTAGAAAATTGGAGATTTTGTTGCGAATTGTCTTTATGATTATCAGGCAGATGTGTTTTTTCACTTTTTTTAATGTTTGATTGGCTGAAATGCTGAAATATGTACTGCTAGTTTGTTTTGATCTGGGTAGAATGCCTTATGCTCTGGTGGTGTATTGTAAGAAATCTAAAATCAATAAAGGTTTCAATATTGTTTCTTCTCTCTATTGCAGCTATTTTTTAAGACATTTGGAGTCGCGACTTATTATTTATGTGATCCCACATTAAATACTATTCTGGTGTATTCCATATTGTCTGAGTGGGATCTTGAAGAGTTTCTGTGCTTATGTTGGATTTCTCCATGCTTTTTTCTGTTTTGGCTGTGAATAAATGATTTGTATTCTTCTTCTGCATCAATGACCAATATCTATTATATGGCAGATTGATAGGCATATTTTTTTTTTACATCCAAGGATATTTCTGGTCTTTTATGCTTTGGAGTGTGTGCATGGAAATAAGCAATGCAGTTTATGCAAATTGATTTCTTTAGAACCACTATGTTCCCAGAGTGATGGTTTGTGCATTCTTCAATCTGGGATTGGAGCTTCAGAACTACCAAGATTTTTAATTCAAAATGTTGCTTGGTCTGACTTGTGTTTGTTCTTGGTGTATGATACTACTTCTAGGTGTGATATTGTAGGTCCCAATGGTGGTTTGCCTCTCTGTTCTATGGCATGTTTATGTAGAGTAACAATGTCAAGAGTTGCATATTGATGATTTATGGTTGTAATGGTAAACTATTAGCTGACAAAATATATCTTTATCCTTGCAGACAATGAATCAAGTGAGCCTGGGGAAACTTGCGCACAAGGTATAGTTATTGTTTACATAATTTTTGAAAGATTTGAGATGAGATCTTGTTATGTTATTGTTGGTCTTTAGCACCTAATATTTTGTTATGAAACATTCAAACATGTAAAGTTGGAAATTATTAAGCAGTGAATTGGAAAATGACAATAATTGATTGTCCTAGGGTATGAGATTACAGTGTTTTATGAAATCAATTATTTTCTATTTTAAATTTTCCTAAATCATATTTCTAGTTATTTATTAACCAGATGAATGATTGGAAATATATATTTTAGGATGTATAGCATTCTGCTACCAGTTAAGCAAACTGCGGCATCAGGTGTACAGCTAACTGCCAGGTCTGAGGAGTCTGTACTTTTCAGATTTGGTTGGAAAAAGATCTTAGCTTCATCCCTTCTTATTCGTGTCGGAACAAGACTTGATCCTATGTGGATTCTTTGTGAGCCATTCAAATGCACCAATGGGCTAAGGGCTACCAAACAAATCAGACAGCTTTGACTGTTATACGTGTCTAAGAAGTTCAGGATACATTTCTTTGACATCTATAGGTAGGTGGGAGGGAGCTATGTGAAAGCTAATCGATATTTGGAAAGCGATTTTGTTTTTTTATTGTTGAAAGTTTTTGACAATATGTTTATCAATATTTATCAATTTAACTAGTAGGATTTTTTTTCCATGGGTAATGAGCTGAGGCTAATTATCAGTCCCTGCCTTATAAGGCAGCAAACTAATGTTCCAATTTCCTAGTATCAAATTTCATGCCCAAAAAAAATTGTTCCAAGCTAAGGTTTGTAGACCCAGTATTTTTAAATTCATTTTCTATGATCTAAATTCTTATTTCCTATTGGCCTGTGGCCAATTTCCTCGAGAAAAATCATTTTTTTGGAATTAAAAAAAACCGAAAAAGCTGTAGATGAGAATGTGAATAATGCTTGTCAGGAAATGGCCCACCGCAAACATTCCATATTTTACCACTTTGCACGGTTGGCAGAAGTTTAAATACTTGTAAAACAAACTCAATTCTGGATCTTTCTGAAAAGATTAAGAAAACCTGTTTAGAATATGAAAGTTCATAGTGACATTTTTTAATTTTATTTTTTATATCTTTACATTTTTCTGTTTCAAAGTTTTAATTGATTGAATTTTAAATGTAAAAATATATTTCCAATCTACATGTAAATTTAAAAAAATATAGAAGTTAATTTTAAATTTTAAATTTTTTTAATATTTAAATTTTAAAATATTGATATAATTTTAAAACAATACATATATAGCAATTCATATTTTAACTAATATAAAATATTCGTATGTAATTTTAACATAAAACTTAATATACTAATAATTATATTTAGAAATATTTAACCATTCTAAGCAATGAAGTGAATGACATGTTTTAGCTATAGAATAAATCTATCCTCCAATTTTCACTAAGGCATGGACTCTAGCTCTAAAGGAGCTCTTGTTATTATTTGTTAAGCTCGAGTAGACTCGAATGAATTGGGTTGTATTTTTTTAAATTTATACTTAAAATAAATTAATTGAACTAGTGGTACATTCATGTGTAATAGCATTAGAATAGAGCCTATAAACTGTACTACTATCCAGAGAATCAAGAGAAATAACAAGGTAGAAAGCTGCAATTTCCTAGATTGCAGTCTATTAATAATTGTCACATTAAAGAATTGAACTTACAATTTGTGGAATCCTCATTTGTCAGAAATGGTAGTGGCGTGTGTTTTTGCATTGTAATCTTTTAGTCAAAGCGTCATTTGTCAGAAATGGTAGTGGCGTGTGTTTTTGCATTGTAATTCTTTTAGTCAAAGCGTTATTTTCTATTGATCATGCATCTTACTTGTACCATTTATAATCCTTGGCGTGTGTTTTTGCATTGTACTCCTTTTAGTCAAAGTGTTATTTTCTATTGATCATGCATCTCACTTGTACCATTTACAATCCTTGTTAACAGGATAAGGAATTTCGGTCAGTTGGCAAAGAATCATCCGACCCACTATCCACCAAACGTAATGGAGCTGTTTCTGGCAATGATACCACATTGCTGTCCAGGTCCAAGCAAAAGATGGTTCACAACAAGAAGGTGTACAAGTTGATCGAGCAGTATGATCAGTTGTTAGTATGCTCGGCAGACAATGTGGGACCCCATCAGTTACAGTCCATCCGTCAGCAGCTGAGGCCTAACTCAGTTGTTTTCTTGGGCAAAAATGCAATGATGAAGACAGCCATACAGGCCTTTGCAGAAAAGTCTGGGATTACTGTTTATCAGAACATAAAACCTCTGCTTGTGGGAAATGTTGCTCTTATTTTCACAAAAGGTGGCTTAATTGATGCTGTTGTACCCCCTGGAAACACTGTTCTAGAGCTTATGAAGAAGGGAGAGAAAGCCAGTTCTTCTGAAGCAGATTTGCTGGCCAAGCTTGGTATTCTTGCGTTGTCACATGGACTAGTCGTGAAGGCTATGTATGGAAATGGGTCAGTATTTGATCCTGCTATTCTTGACATTGTAGAGGAAGAATTAAAGGAAAAATTTTCCGCTGTTTTTTCTTTGTGGCAACCATTTCTATCCCTCTCAACAATCCTACATTAGCGGTTGGCCCTTGTTAATTCATCAATGCTTAAAGAGTTGTTCTAGCTTTTGCCCTTGCAATGGACTATTCTTTCCAATGTGGAGGGAGGAGTATTTGAAGGATCCATAAAGTGTGCAGCGACTGCTGTTTCCACAGCCGATCGACGTGAAGTGGAAAGGAAACCTCAACTAAAAGAGGAGCCTGATGAAGACATGGGTTATGGTCCAGTTTATTAAGAGTGCATTGGGGCCCATACATTATGGCTTGTCAGTAAAAAGATAACTTTTAGTTCCAAGGAACTCCTATATTCTTCCTTGCGAGATTATGAATTGGTTTAACAGGGTGCCATCGCTAGCTTTGCCTCAGATACATTGCTTTCAATTTAGTTTTGTATGTTCCCCAAACAAATTTTGAACACGACTATGAAAGTGAATACATCTTTTCAAATGGAATGGGATGACTTGGGGCGTGCTCAATATTTCTATTTTATTTTCAAAATAAGATGAGTAGGCATTTTAATTTGTGGGATTGAACCCATACAGGGGTGAAGTCATCATCTCAACATAGAGATATTATGTTCTCTTCACCCTCTCTTCCCATAACTAAGCTTTCGGAGTGTATAATCTTATAATTCACCATTACTATTCAATTCTAACCAAGTCGAGAGATCAAGAATGTTAAGATTTTGTCTAACATATTAAGGCTCTCGCATGCATTTTGTAGTGCAATTTATTTTTTATGAAGTCCCAAAGATTAGGAATATGGTGTAGAAGGCAGCATGATGCGATAGTTTACGAACTACGTGTTCTTTCTTCACGTTGACTATTGCAATTTGTGTGCTGAGTTTAGCATTTCAACCATTAATTACTTGTAAAAATGTCTGCTGCTAAATTTCTATCCCATTCAATTTAGAATTTTTACATACGTTGTAAAGGAGATGGAAACATGCAATTGCATTATTCTGATTTCAAATCGACACACGAGTGCTCATGTTTAAGATTATAGTAAATTATATGCCCAATCGTTTCTGTCGAATAAAGCTGATTTTGGAATCAGAAGACAGGGTTTGATCCCCGGAGATAAGGCAGTCAAAAGTTTCATATCATGACGTGTGTTTCTCACAAAGTTGTATAATTTAAGTATCAAGTAATTAAATATATTTTTGAAGGACCCTATGCTTCCATGTTAAGGATGTGCTGGAAAATATTTTTGAAATGTGATCAATAAAAACATCCTTTGATCCATAACAACCGTGCTGATGTTAAAATGCCATTGCATCAATAATACTATTTAACATCATTGGAATTAAAATAGTTTAATAAATATTTCAATAAAAAATATTTTCTCGATACATAAGAGAAGATTATATTCATAATAAAAAGCGAAATTACAAATTAGTAACTTAATGGGCATTGCCACCGGAGGCTCATGGCTGCCACAGAGACCTCTTTAAATTGAACTGTGAAGCATCCCAGCCAGACTCTAATGAAGCTTGCACTGATCGTTCGCCTTTGGTGACAAACATTAGGGCTGGTTACCAGGTTATACTATTTAAAATCATTGGAATTAAAATAGTTCAATAAATATTTCAATAAAAAATATTTTCTTGATACATAAGAGAAGATTATATTCATAATAAAAAGTGAAATTACAAATTAGTAACTTAAAGGGCATTGCCACCAGAGGCTCATGGCTGCCACAGAGACCTCTTTAAATTGAACTGTGAAGCATCCCATCCAGACTAATGAAGCTTGCACTAATCGTTCGCCTTTGGTGACAAACATTAGGGCTGGTTAGCAGGCATGTTCCTCGGGTATTTACTGTTCAACAAATCACGTTTACCAGTCAAGAGGCAGTTTGTTTTATCAGTGTAGAGAACAGAAGTGCCACGATTGAAAGTAGAACACTAGTTGCGACAAACCAAAACATTTTATGTAAAGTTTTTTTTGCGAGGCCCAAAAATGATTCACCCTGTGCATTTGACAAGAACTCCTTATTTTACGGAAATTGTTATTTTACAGAAATTATTATAGAATTAGTAGGATGGTTGTCTTTCATATTGATAAGTAGGAGATCAAATTATGATTTTGCTATCAGGATTTAACTCTGTAGTTTCTTTGAGTCAAATTCATTGACCTATGTTTCATGATATTGCTATATGGATCATCTTACATATTTTTAAGATTGCTGTAAATGACTTTAGAAAGTCTTGTATATTTAGCATAGGTAGAAGTTAGAACCATCACATAATATACCACGCATTAAGAAAATTATAATTAAGAATTCCCTACTGCATAGTTATTCCCCTTGAAAGGTTTCCCAAACGAAAGTGGAATAGATGGTCCAATCAATCTGCATATGATAGAACATTTTGCATTTAAATTCAAATATATGGAACACTAAAAGTGAATATAAAAATTCAAACAACGACAAGCAATATGAATAAGCATAGTTGTTTTCTAGAATGAGATATTTTATACTTTTGTGGAGTACATCATTTCTATTCATTGGAAGTAAGTTTATTTGATTGGATATTGAATTTAGGCCATGACTTAGTTTCTTGGAATATCTTGTTCTTAAGTTTTGACATGCAGGGCTTGTCTTACTTGATTCCAAGACACTCATATGTTGTATTTCCAACTTAGAAATACAATAATAAAAATATAATATAATTGTAATAGATTAGAAATATAGAATAATAAAATAAGAAAGTTGAAAAAGAATGTTGGACAAATCTAGAGGAAGGGTGGGACCAAAATCAACTTTGATGGAGCTTCAAAAGGGAATCCAGGACCAATTGAGATAAGGAGTGTGATGAGATAACATAGGTAACATATTGAGGATGAAAGCTAAATAAAAAAATGAAAAAGGATGAACATTGTCGTGGAAGAATTAGCTGTTTTACAAGCCCTAAGAATTGGATGAAAAATGGGAGTAAGATAAGATAAGATAATAATAGTAATGTCCATGGAAAACCAACAAGGTTTATGGGACTGAGCATACAAACAAAAGAGCTCGTCAAAGCAGAAGCACCAAACGGTGGCAAAATAGAAACCAAAGCAATACACAAAGCAAGAAAGAAACCAAGGTAAGGACTAATGGTCCTTCCTTAATAGAGGGGTAAACTCGTGAGCTATCTATAGTCTTAGAATGTCGTGTAGAGCAACTATAAGATTGACGTTGCCTGAAGAAAATGATACAATGTCTGACCGATCTGGAATGAGAAGTATTGGAAGACCTTTTCAAACCCTGTGGGGGAGACAGGGGAGAGAAAAAGGTAGTAATGAGCTAGCCCAAAGTACGCCTCTGAGGTATAAAAGACTGCAGGGTAGTCTCCCGCAGATGGGTGGCCTCTTGATGATAAAGTGCAAGACACCGTTGAACAATATAACTAAAGAACATCAAAAGAGAAGAACACTCTCTGAAAAGGTAGTAGAATCTCCCTCTGATCTCATAGTAAAGAGGACATCAAAATATGAAGTGGATCTCAGTCTCAACCTTAACCAAAGTACATAACTAACAAACCCTATCAGCCTGATCCATATGGTGATCAGTCTGAGCCCTGAGGCAGTGAGAACCCACTCTGAATGAGCCTAAAGAAAATCACAAATCATGGTTCCAACGCCAATAGAGATGAGCAAGATGAATAGTAATACCATCCTGAATCACAAGAAAATGCTCAACATAAAAGGCCATCCGAGGTCGCAAACCTCCGGGGGGATTACTCTAGGTAGTGGTAATGTACTATTTGTAAATATCCTATTTGACATGCTCATTCAACTCTTGACGTGAGAGGAGAAGATGAGTAGGAGCATCAAGTGAAAACTTGTATGGAGGAAGATGATCAATATCAATACCAATTGAACTCAACAAAGAGCTACCTTGGGCGTACCAACAACAAGGCCTAGTAGAGGTGTCAGATCTCAAAATCTCAACAGAAGAACAATATGCTAAATGAGAGTATCTCGTGCCAGTCAACACACAACTCCATAAAACCACGAAGTCGATGAAGGAACCAAATCAAGTAAAAAATGGCAGCAAGTTTGAGAGGATGAACTCCAAACTCAACTAAAACAATGCTGTGAGGGGTGAGTTTGTGACATCTTATGATACGTCGTAACATCAACATTTGAACCCTCTCTATAGAAGCCAATCTTAAGCAATAAGAGAAGGCCCCCAAGCCACCAAGCCATAGAGAACAGTTAGACGAACCAAGGAATCAAAAAGGGACAACTCGGACAAAATATCCTAGAAATGATGCCTGAAGCACCGTCTTTCCTGTAGAGCTAGAAAACCCATGCCCTTATTAACTCTGGACTAAATAGCTGGTCTCAAGCTAAAGCACAACCCTGGAAACTTCACACCAAGATACATATAAGAGGAAGTCATCTCAACTTCATGACCCTGAAAGAAGTCATCTCAACTTCATGACCCTGAAAGAAGAAATGAAGATGAGAGGTCTTTAAACAATTAAAGACCATAACCCAGGTCTTAGATAAATTGACCACAAGCTGTCACTGATCGCAAAAAGAAGCTAGACCATCTAGAAGTCTCTGAAAGCTGTCGGGAGAAGAGGCTAAGAGAACCACATCATCAACAAAAAGGAGAATAGAGATCAAAACCTGATGTAAATAGCATCCATCCCCCGGTTGGGAGGAGTTCACAAGGAAATCCTCCAACTCATCAATATACAAGTCAAATAGAGTAGGAGAAAGAGGAAAACCCTGCTTCACCCCAATGGTGCTCTGAATTGGAACAAAAAAGCCCTCTGGAGTCCTGAGCCTACCGGTTACCCTCTCGTAAAGCGTCATAATAGCAGTTTGCAACATATTTGAGATCCCAATCTCATAAAGTCTCTGAAATAAGGCCAACCTAGGAACAAAATCAAAAGCCTTACAGAAGTCCACAAAACAACAATAGACCTTCTGAAAGTGGTGCCTAGCAACTTCAATGATAGCTCACAGTGTGAAAACATAATCCATAGTCTGATAATTTTCCCGAAAACCAACCTACCCTTTAGCTCTATAGACTCTTTTATCTAGCTCACTAGATAACATGGTATTCAAAGCAGTGGCATAAAGTTTGGCACAAGTATGTCCGATCATAATAGTTCTATAGTTACCCGGATGAGAAGCAGGCCTAGACTTGTGAATAGGGTAAACCACATGCCTAGACAAGGACTCAAGAAACCCAGTACAAACAACTCTATTAAAGAGTGTAGGAAGGTATGATCCAAGAACCAAAGCACCAAGTTTGAAAAGTTCTACCTGAAAGCCTTCTTCATCAACTGCTTTGCTGCATCTCAAAGATCTGATGGCCTCCATAACATTGGAGTAGGAGAATAAATGGCAGTGGGGAGGTGGAGTGGAGTGAAGAAGTGGCTGCCCAGGAATGTCATATAGCGTAATGATATAGGAGGTCAAAGAGTGGTAGTCGAGAGTGGAGGACGAGGGGAGCAACGAGGGAAAAAGGTACGCCAAAAGATCTGGGGATTCTGAATAAGCATGGAGCAAAGGGTACTGCACTGAAAAGAGGCAAACAAACGCTTCTTGCGACGAAGAAAATAGAGGTACGCGAGGCACATATGGGTGAAGGTAGGAGACTGAGTCTCAAAGGCAACGTGAACAGAGTGATGGAAAGCTTTGCAATCGGTATCAAACCATTTATTCATAGGGAAAGTATTTTGATGCCTAGCTTTGAGAGAGCTAGGTGAACGGTGAAGAATAGAAAGAAGAGCAGCATCCCAGATGGCAGAGGCCAGTGAATCAAACATGTTAGAGGTAGCAAGCGACTCACTAAACCTAGCAGGTGTCAAAAGTCTCCTAAGGTGGTAGATAAAAAGCTCACCATCGCTCTCGGGGTAATGGAATCGAGTAGGAAAGGAGATGGTATCAGCTGGGTAGTGAGAAGGCTAGAAGGAGTGTGACGAGTGAGATGAAATGCGAATACTAAGAAGAGTATGATCGGCCAAGGGGAGACGCAAAATGGTGAAGCTGTAAATGGAAGGAATGAAGGAATGAGAGGAAATGACATAGTCAAGAACACTAGCACCACCACCGTGTGGCCAGCGGGTAAAGAGGTCTGATCTAGGAAGGAAGGATAAGTCGTTCAGAATCAACAACCCAAAAGACTCACAAAGTTGGAGGAGGTGACGGCCATAACTTGAGAGTAGTCCAAGGACATCCTCCGAGGTGCGTTGAATTCCCATACTAGTTGGGTCTAACTCAAAAATGTAGTGTGAATTAGAACCATGATCATACAACAGAGTTTGAAGATCCTTGGTTCGAGCATTGAAGTCACCAAGAATAATAATGTCACCCAAAGCCTCAAACTGTGAAATGCTCTCCTGAAGGTCACCGAAAGGATCTCCATTCTCCAAGTCATGAATGGCATATGGAGAGGAGGTCGGAGGAAAATAACAAACAACAATGAAAATATCTCTCTGTTGGTATTTCCGCCAACCAATCTAAACCCACATAAATTTAGCAATGACATTAGAGTGAACAACTGAAGTGAAACTGAAAATATCATCCCAAACCAAGCAAGCCACATCCCCGGACCCATAGACTACACTAGAAGTCCTGACCTCATCTCTACAAACTGATAGCCATTGATAGGCCGGATAACCTGGAAGAGGGCACGTGGGGCTCTTGTGAGTTTCAATAATGACCAAAATATCTAAGGACCCCACCACATCCTAAAAAAGACCCGATAATGACCATAAAGAACCATTACCATTCTAGCAGTTGATAAGAAGAGAAAGGGGCTTCCTCTTGTTAGACTGTTGTCAAGATCGTCATGCTGATTTGGAGCTTGTCCTCTCTAGCCAGCTAGTAGGAGAGTCACGAACCACTGCTCTAAAATTCCTAATAACAACCAATTTCCCCACATGCCTAGCATCTGCCACAATTCTCTGAGCACGTTTAAGTTCTGTAACCTGTGCCTTTGTAAGATCTTCACCCAGATAAATTTTAGAGGGGAGAGAGAACAACTTTCTCTTTGCTCTAAGGGCAGGAAGCCTATTTGAAAAAGAGAAGAACCTGATGAAAAGGGTGTCCCCCGTAGTGAACCAACATCTATCCAAGTTAATATCTGAGATACCAAGTTTATCAGAGAGAAAGGAAAGTCTAGCAATAGGAGGATTGGAAGTGGGTGTAAGACCACAAACACACAAGTTAAGCTCACGTGCATATTGTATACGCTCATCATCAATCTTACAAAAGATGATCTTGTTTATACTCAACTTAGGTGCAGTAGTATCTGTGTTAGTGCAAATCGAAGCCCATGATTTCACTTTCTGTTTAGTTTTCGCAATCAGAGAAGAGTGTATAGTAACCATTTCGATTTGTTGTTCCTTGAGTAAAAATATTATATTTGGAAGGTGATTCTTTAGTAATTGTTGAAGCAATTATGGCAGGATCAATGCCCACTTGAAATTTACAAACTTACATCAATATTATTCTTTTTTTTTTAATGAATTCAAAACTTTCCACATTAAATGAGTAGGTAATTATGTGGCAAACACATTATGAAAATGGGCTTTAAGGTTGGCTATTGATGAGACAAAAGGGGGAGTTTTTGAAAATCTCAAACTAGTTGGTGAGAAAGATGATGAGGTAATAGAACCATGAAGTATCATGGCAAAGGAAGATTATCATCGTTAATGATCAACTACGTGAAATGTGTGATGGGACAAAGGTGTGTGTGAAGGGCTTTACAGTCAGAATGTTTGTAGAGAAGAGTTTTGCGACGCCAACTGGTGTTTTGAGAGGAGAATTGGCAAAACACATGGAAGCCAATTTTTATTTGTTCATGACACAACAAAAAGCCTTTTTGGTCAGGTAAAGAGTAGACTACTTCAATGAATATTGAAATGCAAGTGCAAGAAGATGATAAATGTTGTGTTGGAAGTGTCAGTGATGAATGCATCAAAACTAGACATTGATATCACATCAATATGAATATGGTGAGTATGGTTCTTGCATGGGAGCTAGAATTGGCAGAGGGTGAGGTTATCATTAAATGTGTGCTACAAAAATTGGAGGATGACATGTTTTGGGGGTTGGACTTAATTTGCAAATGTGAGATGCTAGGTGTAGGATTTGATGTCTCAAAGGGTATAGAGGATGCAAAGGAGGCAGAACAATTCGACATTGTGCCATTCATCTGTTGGCCAAGTTATTTGAATGAAGGCATACAAAGAGAAAATGAGGCTGGGAAAATTTGAAGTGGGTGCTACGTGCAGAGGAGTGAATTCTTGAGGAACTCAATGTGGAAGCATGAAGGCAAGAGTTTAGTAGAGGACAAGTGCGGAGGGCAAGGCGAGGATGTGGGAGGAGGAACGAGGTTGCCCAAACGTAGGGTATTCAAGTTTAACAATGGTGTTTCTATGTCTTTTTTTGGCTTTTTGGGTCAAGACACACAAACTGAAAGTCCCTGGTTAAGGGAAAATAGATGATGTAACGAGAGTTTAGTATGTAAATGTGGTTTTTGAAGTGTATAAGGGGGTATGTTGATCATGTAAATCTTGTTTCATTTTAGTAGGGGAACTGTTGATTCTGTAAAGACAAAATTTTGTAGTGCAAAGTCTAATGGTAGAACTATGAAGGGATGGATTGGAGTTTATGAGCCAGTGGTATTTTGGTAGGTAGATTTGGGTTTTTTTTAAAAGTCAATGTACTTACTTTTAAATATTAATAGAATAAAAATAAATTATCAATAAACAATGATCAATAAAATACATAACCAATAGTAATAAAATAAGAAAATACAATAATATATAATTACAATTGCAATATAATACTATGTAATAATGTACTATGTTGATTTTTCCCAATGATTCCATATAAAGGGTATGGTTTGCTAAAGCTCATTCATTTTAATATATTATATTAAAAAATGTGGTTGACAAAAATCAATTTTTATGATCTTTTGTATTTTAGGATTAGTATTGAGTTTTAAGTATTGAATATAATGTTTTTAACTTAAATTATACTAGTTGTTGCATGTTTTTGTTTGTACAATGATTAGTAAAAAAGAAGTTTGATATGAAGAGCTTAGGAGTTCTAAAAGTGATATATAACAATTCTTAGGTAGTGAGATTTTATTGTAAGTTGAATGTTTGTTTAGAACCATGTCAATTTCTTCACAACCACATCTATCATTATTAAGTAATCAAAGTATCACTACCTCCAACTATTAAGTCACTATCACCTTTGCCTCCACTAATAGAGAACTATTAAAAAATTTGACAATAACATCATTCTTACATCCATTGTAAAAATATTCTAATTGCAATTTTTGAAATAATTAATAAGACACTAAATTCTTAATAAAATCAAGTTTGATGAAATTAAAAGTTTATCAAACCTTTTTAACAAAGTATAGAATAATAAAATGTATTGTGCAATAAACCATCTTTGTGCTACACAATGTCTAAGAATTAAAGAAATTCAAATCATCTAAACCACCTTTAATTTCTGAGTTAAGTTTGTCTTTAAATATTCCTTTCACCTACTGTGTGATTATCCCAATGTACAAATAACCTAGGCTAAAAAAGTATTTTGTTTAGAAAGTAAATGATGAGGTTATCTGCTTTTTTTTGTAACAAAATGTTGTTTTCATATATGAAATATTTGATTTGATAATTGGTGATAAATATAGATTAAATAACCTAAAAAATAGTTTATATAAAAAGTAATATATGATTAACTTTTTAATCAAATTATATTATCCATCAATTTTTTTAACTAAAGAATGGTTTTAAAAATTTGTGTTGTATGGTCTTATATGTTCCTTATGTGAAAATAATGATGAAACTATCAATCATATGCTTCTTAATAGCCTCTTTGTGCAAAATTTTTGGCAATGGTTATGTTCCAAATTAGGATGGTTTACAGGGCTACCAAATGGTATTATGACACTAATTCAAGTTGGCCAAGGATATATATTAATAGCTTGTTTGAAACTTTTTGGGCCATTTCTCCTTCATTAGTGGTATGGAAAATTTGGAAGGAGAGAAATAATAAAATATTTGAAGGAAGATATTTGATTAAAAAATGTTGACAAATAAGATGGAGGTTTCCATAGTTGAAGTGGTCAGCTCAAAATTACTTTGTTATGGTAAAAATCAAGGGACTTACACTAGATGGGATGCTAATATAAAAATGAATTGGTATGGTCTTCAAATTCTTCCATTTGTAGGAAAAGGAGGGGCGAGCAATATATAGGACAAAAGCCAATACAATTAGATTCCTCTAAGGTGGACATGGTTTAAACTCAAATTTGATGATGCTTCAAGAGGAAATCTAGGAATCTTAGAAGGAAAATGTATAATTCATTCATGGAATGGTAATCTTATTGCAGAATTGGCAAAATCATTGAAAGTTTTACTCAATGGACTAGCCTTTCTATAGAGTTGGACTTAAAAAATGTTAAGATCGAGGGTGATTCAACCATTACCGCAAATGCTCTCAGAGTTGGGAATACTACAAATTAGAGACTGTAATATTTTCTTGATAAAGCCTTGAAATTGATTGATCGATTTCATAAGTTACAATAAATTATATTTATAGGGAAAGAAATGAGATAACATATGAATTAGCTAACTTAGGGGCAAATAGAAAGAGCCTCAAACAAGTCAAGTCTCATGAGTAATAGATTACTAACAAACAAAATTAATCTCCTTTGGATATTTGGATTTGGATAATAAAATTTAGGAGATCAAACAGGGTTCATGTAGGGCTAGAACTTCAAATGATAGAGGACACCTAAGGATATCACTTCCTTATTTCATATTTCTTAAATCAAATAGGGGTTTAATACAAAGAAAAGCAGGGCATTGATATATATAACATAAATAGTATTCTTTAGTAGCTTATGGAGGCTAACCCAATTTCCTCCTAACAATTAGTGGCTAGATTGTGTCTCATCCCATTTGTATTCTTGAAATTTTTTTACTGCTATCAAATTGAATTCCAGTGAAGGTGGGTAAGGAAAAAGGATGATATAGAACATTTATGATTTGATTGTCTAACAAGAAAGTTAAATAATGGGAGGGTATATAATATCATAATTCACCGTTTCGCTAAAAAAAATGTCAAACTTTTCTGAGGGAGACAAAATGAAGTGCGTACAATTTTGAATTTGAATAGTTCGAAACAGGGCATTATTTTAGTAGTAAGTGTTAATAGGTAGGTGATATATGGAGACAATTTTGCAAAGGGAATGCATTTTTAAAAAAAAGTTTGCATTCTTGTTTTGAGTTTCTATGAAGGTGGCCAAGAAAGGAAGTTGGTATTAAAGGAGAATGTCAAGTAATAGGAAGACATGAAATTTCATAATTGTTTGTTTATATGAAAAGAAATAAGGAACTCTACAAAAGGTAGTGAATAAAGTACATGCAACATTGAATTTGAATGCTATGAAGACATTATTTCAACTATAACTCTTAATGTGATAGTGATAAACAAAAGTGTTGGAGTTTGTTAATCCCTAAGTCATGTTGTCTATTAGTGTCAAATACTTAGTCATTCACTAGGCACGATTATTCGGTCATTGCTATGACCAAGTCATCCTATATAGGCCAAGCTAACTATTGAAGACTTGTAAATATTCTAATTCATGTGCTAAGCAGTAGTTACTGTTGAGCAAGCTAATGGTCATTGAGTACTTTAATGATTGTCAATTTTGTTAGGGATAGCAATTGACACCGAGTAATATAGAGGCTAAGTTATACAGTTCATGTCGAGCACAGTTAAGGTTGAAGGACAACACGATGAAACAATTTATGCCGAGTGTCAATATGATGTAAGTATTAAGAAACACAGTTTCACATATTTGTTTGGAATGACACAAAATCTTATGTTAATCATTTTTATCAAGTTGGAAGCCTGTTTTTAAGATCAATGAGGTAATCAACGAGGTGATTATGCATCCAAAGGAAGATCATTAATCCTTAGGTAAGGCAATCCACCAATTAGAAAAATGCAAGGATTAAGCGAAAAAAGGATTGATTCTAGATTGTTGATTTGGATCTAGAAGTTGGTTCACTGGAAACATCTATTAAAGGAGGATCTATGACCTAGTTCAAAAGTGAGAGTATGTATGGGCATGTGTGAATATATGCAAAATTTTGGAGGTGAATCAAAGAGTTAAGACCGAGAGGTGTAGTGAAGAGTTTTGAGTGCAAACAGAGAAGATTTATCACAGCAAGGTGATATTATATTGCATAGAGGAGATCTGTTACCAAGCATTGAAGAGATAATCGAAGGATTGGGTACTGAAGATTCTAACAGGTGTTTCAGGGTTTAAATCTCTTAATAGAGTATCTTTAACAGGCTTATGTAAATCTCCTAATAGACTACTCACTTAATTGTGATGTAAAAATCCTTTAACCAAGGTATAACCTAGCAATTCCTTTAGCCTTTAATAGGGCAAACCCCTCACATGGTAGATCACCAAAATTGATCAAATCCTTGTAGCCTTAACATGGACAACTTTACTGCTACAGTAGTGAAGATTTTGTGGGTATCATCCCCACCACAATTTTACATTCACCTTGGAGGGTTTCCACGTTACCAAATCATTGTGTTAATGTGTTATGTGTTAATGAGTTTACATTCATGCATTTAGAAGGTGGATATGATATTATGTTGATGTGAATGGTTACATAAATATGAGATGAATGTTAATTTAGAGTTTATGTGGTGATATCAAATATGTTTCATGTTTGAAGTGAAAGAAATTTTATAGATCCCAATTTACCCCCCGCCCTCTCAGTATCACACTTTTCCTAAATGATTTTCAACAATTGCTATCATAGCAGTGTACTCTTGGCAGAAGTCTAACCACTTGGGAGTTAAAGATCTTGAAGATGGAAGTCTATAAATTGGGAAAGATCATTGAGAACTAGAAGATTGATGTTTAACTTGCTTATGAACAAGTCAAGGCCACAGAAGAGACATTAAGGCAATCCTTGAAAAGAAGGAAGGAGATGGTCCAATACAACAAAATGACACACAATAGAAAGAAGAGATTGTTGAAGAACTATTTGATGAAGAAAGATCCAGTGAATCTAATGCAACAATTGTATATTTGTTGGATAGGAACATTAACCTAAATGAGGAAGTCAGAGCATTGAAAAGAGAACATGCAATTCAAGCAGTAAGGCTATGTGAAGTAACTGAACAAAAGAAAACGGTTGAGGAAGATAAGCAAAGCCTAAAGATGGCAAGGAATTTGTTGATGAAGACAAGAGACAACTGGTTACAAGACTTGATGAAAGGATCAATGAGGTGCAAAATTTGACGCACAATCAGTTTGATAAGGTCAATTTGTTACTAAGTGAAAATCATGAGATTGTAAGAAAAGAGTTGGAGATTACAAATCTGAAACATGAGAATGACATATTGGTGAATGAGTTGAAAGCTGAAAAGGAATTTGTTGAGAGGTTGACCAAATCTAAAGAGGCTATGTGATTTCTTAATACACAATTGAATGCACCAAGGAGACCTCATGACACCTTTGGATTAGGCTATGTCAAGTTCCTATCAGGTGCCAAGAAAGGATAATCATCAAAGGAAGGAGAAAAAAGAAATGTGAATGGGAAACCAAAGAACAAGAAGCATGTATGTTATCACTATGGAAAACCAGGCCATACAACAAATGTTTGCAGGAGAAAAATTGGTAAGTTAAACCTTAAACCCAAATTCAATGGTTATTGCTTCACTTGTAATAAACAAGGTCAATAAGCACATGAGTGTAGATCAAAGGTTAATAAGGCACCAACTACTTCTAGATTTGAAAGTTGTTGTTATACATATTAGAAATATGATCATAAGGCACATGATTGAAGATATAAAGCTAAGAACAACTAGACACCTAAAGTTCAAGGTAAAGCACCTAAGAAAGGTAATACCATAAATTGGGATTATAATATTTGGGTAAATTGTCAATAGTATGGACACATTGCAAAAAATTGTGCTAGTATGGACTGTATGAACCAAGCACCAACACCAAGTGTTGAGGTAAACAATGGAAAGGAAAAGGTCAATGTTGAACAAGTCAAGAGTAAAATGCATCAAACATGGAGAAAGAAGTCAAATGAAGACAATAGTGCAAATGTAGAAGTTGTGATCATCGAATCCAATGGATTAGGTGATTCCTCCACCTTAAACTAAATAATAAGGTATGTATAGAACTATGTTTCAAATTCATATATCATACACTAGTTCCTAATGCTATATGCATGTAAGTCCAAATTGAAATAATGATAGATGCACAAGGACAGAAGTTAATGTTTCAGCTAAGATGAGTTTTGGTACCAAGTTAAAAATTTGGTAGAGACCGAGAGCTAGTTTTCTATGTCAGTATGAATCGAGACATGATACTGACCTAGTGAAGTTGAAGGATATGTGTGCATTGAGTTTCATTCAATAAGTTGAGACAACTATTATACAATCAGTGTACACCTTATTGATCTTTGACTGGTTTTGACAAGTGAGTGTCTACACACTTATGTCATTTACTTAGTTCATGCCGAACAAGTAGTACATGTCGAGCACAACATTTATACAATAGAGCATGCCGAGTCCACAATGAGTGTCGAGTCACTCAAGTGCCGAGTAGATAGTGTATGTCAAGTGATTCAGGAGCCAAGTAAGAAGAACATGCCAAGTGATACAGATGTCGAGTCACAGTATAGAAATTAGTATATGCCGGGCATCAAAGACTTTAGATGTCGAGTGAGACAATTTTGTCATATTTGTTTGTAATGGCACAAACAACTATGTAAACCATTTTTGAGCCAACTTAAAGGTTGAATTATGATATTTTGGAGATAAGGACAAATCTTAAGTTGGATTCCCAATGCATTACATGCAACCAATTAGGTAAAGGGCACCGGTTTAAGCGACAAAATGGATGAATTACAACCATTGATTCATTTCTAACCCTAAGTCACCTAAGTCTTCTTAAGGAGGAGAAACCCTAAACTTTCTAAGATGTATGAAGGGGCGAAGAGAGAAATTTGCATGCACAAACAAAAGCATTCATGGTGACTAAGGAGTTATGATATGAGATTACATTGTAGAATCAATTAAAGGAAAATAGAGGAAGAAGATAGCATACATCAAAGAGACATCTGATCAAGAAGGATCAAGAATACATTAGTTTAGAGGTGATCTATCATTAGGCAATAGAGTGCTAACCGTAGGATCAATGCTGAGTCATTCTAGTAGGTGAATCAGTTAAATCTCTTAACGAAGTAGTCCTAATAGGTTGTATTGAAATCCTCTAACAAGATGATTACTTAATTGTGAGTTGAAGTCCTTTACCAAGGCACACTTCTAACAGGGTGTTGAAATCCTTTAACAGGGTGAGACCTAACAGTCTTTGTAAGCCTTTAATAGGGAAAACCTTTCACAAGGTAGATCATGTCTCATGATCAAAACATTGTAACCTTCATTGGATACACTTTATTATTGCAGTAGTGAAGATTTGTGGGTGTCATCCCCACACCAGTTTTACCTTCTCATTGGAGGGTTTCTAGGTAATCATATATGGTGTCATACATGTGTGAATGTTTACTTATTTACGTGTTTTAAATGTACATGCTTTACATGGTATTTCAGTTTAATTAGTGAATACATGAGATGGATGTGTGGTGAATGTTTTATTGGTCAAAGTTTAAACTACTGATTCACCCCTCCACACCCTCAGAAGTTTACCTTTCCTATTTGTAATTCTAACACACCTAACAAATGTATAGAGCATTTAATAGAGACCCAATTCAATCATTTGAACCTATATAGTGGATTTTGAAGCTCATTTTGACTCACAAGGTTTTTGAGTTTGTAAAGAAAAAAATTCAGGCAATTTGTAGAGTGATTTGTGTGAATTTGCGAAGAGATAAGTGTGTGCCATCGGATTAACGAGTAAGTTGTGCAAGGTTGTGTTTAAGCTAAGTTGTGAAGTTATTTGATTTTTGAACCCTAGATTATGAAAATGGAATCATCTACATCTATTAGTGAGAAGGAGGCATTGAACGATATCAATACACAGATTGTTTGAAATGATGCACGCCCTCAACCAAAGTTCAATTCATATCAAGATATCACATTGGCATGAGTTTCTTTAGGGGCATTCTCTGCGATTCCACCTAGAGTGATTATGGTACACCATGTTAGATCATGTTATATGTGCAAGATTAGAGATATAGGTGATTTTGAGCTGAGAAATGCTTATAAGTTGTGTGATAATGGAAGATTGAAAGACGAAAACAAGATCATGGCCAAGGAAAGGTTAACTCTTGACCTAGCATTTCCAAATGTATTTAAAGTTGAATGGATAAAGATTGTGCTAAGCTGAATACATGACATGAAATTGTGGTTGGAGAATGGACTAGTCATAATCAAAAAGACTATTATTCATCATGTGACTAGATACCCTTTTCTAGACAGAATGAAGGCAATGCGATGTCAAGACAACGATTTAATTGAAAACCTCACAAAGGCAAAATGGAACAATAGAGGCATGTTTACAATTTGAGTTATTGCTCACAAGTTTTATCAATTGACCCCAATGAACATCATACCATGTGTAGATGTTGACACGGGGTATAAAATTATTAAGAAGGATCATAGTTATGATTTGTCTGAGTTGCAACTAACCCAATCGGAAGAGAACCTAGGAGTGATAAGGAAGGAAAAGAATACATCATGTAAGTTTGGTTCTCTTATTATGTGCATATTTTTATAAGTAAAAAATTTGTTTTCCATTGTTGGAGATGTAGTTTGGGACAAAAATATGCCAGTCACTGAGAAAATAAATGAGTTCATCAATCAAATGTGTGAAAATTTTGAAACCATAATGGATGGCTATTTTGAGGATTTCAAGCAGAAAATGAAGAACAAATTTAGAATACCTAAGTCAGTCATTGACCAATACTATGATCACATATTCTTTCTTGTTGATATGGATTACACATATGTTCAGGCTGTTATTCCTAGAGTGGCATGGCTAATACCTCTACACTATGAGGTAAATATTGATGAAGTGGTAGCCACCGTCACAACATTGTTACCTGAAGAGATTGATAAGAATGTCAAACCCTTTGGCACATATGAGATAACTAAAATAAAAATGATGATGCAAATAAAGGTCCCCAAGATGGACAGAAAAAAGTAGAAGATGATCCAAGATTTAGAAGGTAAACATGGAGAAGCACCACTGAAGATAACTAAAGGAAAAGACAAAGACCTGAGCAGTGACGAAGGTGGCGATGAAGAAGAATATGAAGGAAAAGGAAAAGAGGTAGTTGTTTCCAAGTCCAAGGAAACCAAAGGAAAATAAATTGTTGTGCTGGAATCAAAAGTGAGGATAATTTTGAAGAAAGTGGTAGTCAAGTCCACAACCATACCATAGAGGATCACTAGGTAGAGATCCAAGGCAACAAGTCTTGTAACTGTCGAGACAATGAGAAAAGGAATTGTGAAGATCACAAGGCCAATCAAAGGAAAAACTCTTGAGAAGAGGACATCGAATGCAACAGGGGTCGAGAAAGGCCAACAAAAGAAGAAACTGAGGAGAAAATTAGTTGTTAAACCTAATGATGAGGAAGATGAGGTAGAATGGACCAAGTCTAATGACCTAATTCCAAGTTGTTCCAAGGAAAGAGCCTCAAGATATTGAAAATGTATTTAAAATTTTGAAAAGTTCAGCAAGTTTAGTAGGATTTAATTATATTAAATATGAAAACTTAGAAAAGGTAGATAAAGAGAAAGAAGAACAAGTTTTATTGACATGATGGTGAATTTTGAGTATACACCAATTGAGCTAGGCCAAGGATTACCAAAAGATTTGTATAATAAGATAGATGTAAAGTTGAAATGGGCTCTAACTATTGAAAAACATATGAGAGAGGCTACATTAGCCAAGGTTATGCATGATTTAGGAAAACATCATATGTCATTCACCATGAAGAACTATACTAAGAAGTTTGTGCCAAAGAGGACATATAAATTTTTGAAAATTGAAGAAGTTGTACATGAGGAAACTAAAATAGTATGGAAGAAAGTCTTTGGTCTTATGCCTATAGATGAGGAAAAGGAAGAGAATGAAGAGAATTTGAGCTAGATAATAAGAAAGACATCTACGATGATGCCAAGAAATTAGTTGAGACAATTCATAAGATGACATAGGAGAGTGAGAAGAAAACATAAGTAGTCACCATTAAAGATGAAACTATAGAAAATACAGTGCCTGATGTGACTACTACTTACCAAGAGTCAGTTAGGATTATGTATTCTAAGAAAAAAAAGGAGGAGCAACCTCCTAAATCACTCAAAGATGAATTGATGGAAACCAATCCAATGAATCAAGGAATATCTGAAGATTGGTGAAAAAAAAAAATCTCAACAAGTAATAGTTAGTCTAATAGATACATCTATAGTTACTGTTGATACTAATGTGCAAATACCAAGAGAGGGAAAATGATATGTTGTTGTTGTTGAGCAATAGAGTGGGTCCACAAATTAAGGAAGAGATTAGATAGATGTTTCCAGCAAGGGCAATCAAGAGGAGAATAAGGAGAAAGAGAGCCAAAATGCACAAGGAGCAATCTATTATTGGTAGTGAGAGGAAAAATGTCTTAGCATCTCACATTGAGGGAGAAAAGGAGACGGTTCAGGCGAGTTCTAGTGTTGAACTCACATTGATCGAGAAACAAAGATCAATTGATGAGCCAAAAGGTGTTCAGGGAACACAAGCAATTATTCAGAGACCAAGTCTAGAGCTCCAAACACAAAGCTTACAAGTATCCATGTCGAGCTCTAGCACATCAAGTAAAAGGACTAAAAGGAAGAAAGTCCAATGCCCTATTTCATTTCAAGCCAAGCCTATTACACTTGAAGAGGATATCGCTATACTAGATTAGGACAAGTCAACTTTGACTAAAGAGAAAATGAAAATTTTGAGTGAATTATTTTCCAGGAAAGAAAAAAAGCAGAGCTGAGAAGAGAGCACCAACATAAAAAAGCACAAAAATAGGTACTATATGATACAAAATATATATTTCTTAATTCTTTTGTTATTGATAATGAGAATGCTTCCATTGTTGAGCAGTTGATTGAAATTGTAGAGAAAATAAATGACCTCAATGTTGATGCAATTGAGAAATTGATGCAATGGTCAGAAAAGAAGTTTGAAAAGAAAGTGATAGAAAAGGTAGTAGCAGAAATTGTTGTACGACAAGTTGAGTTGTTAAAACTTGTGACCAATTTGGAACAATTTTCAAATAACGTAAATATAATGTTTAGAAAATTGTGTGATAGCTCAACTTACACAAAGGATATTAGAGAGATGATGGATTAGTTAGAAGTCGACTCAAATTACAATGGAAATGCACTAACCACAGATGCCAGTTCTAGTGTTGCACACTTATCAAAGGTAAATTTTTAATATGCAAGGGTTACAAAATTGATTGTTGAGTATAGCCAAATAAGGGAAAACTTAATCTCTATATAAGCCATACTGGCACCTCACCTTGAGGTTATGTAGTTGCATTTGAAGAATGTAAAGGAGTTAGTCCATGTTGATCCAAATTTGGCATTAGTTGATAGTCTAGTGGATCTTGCGGTAAAAATGGAGCTAGAGATCCAGGCTATTGAATCCATAAGGACTAATTGGGATAACACTTTGAGTAGTATTTTGCAAATTCATAAACCATTTTTGGATAAGTTTTTCTTGACATCCCCACCGCAATAGACATATGTGACAAAAATAAGGGGGAATTGAGAAGAAAACAAGGGGGATGTGAAGGTAACAAAGGGGGAAAGACTGAGAGTTTGCAAATTTTGAAGTTTAAAAGTTTTGCATGTATATACCGAGTGGAGAGTTAGAACATGTATACTGTATACCAAGCTAAGGTATGGAAGGATATTCTAAGGGGGAGTACTTGTGTGTCATTTTTGTAATGAACAATTTTTTTATCATGATGAAGTTTTTTTCCCACTAATGTTAAAGGGGGAGATTGTTAATCCCTAACTTATGTTGTTTATTAGTGTCAAACACTTAGTCATTCACAAGTTAGGATTATTTGGTCATCACTACGATCAAGTCATCCTATATAGGTCAAGCTAACTATTGAAGACTTATAAATATTCTAAGTCATGTGTCAAGCAATAGTTACTGTCGAGCAAGCTAATGGTTGCTGAGTACTCTAGTGATTGTCAAGTTTGTCAGAGATAGTAGTTGATGCCAAGTGGTACAGATGCGGAGTTATTCAGTTCATGCCAAGAATAGTTAAGGTTGAGGGACAACCTAATGAAATAGTTTATGTTGAGTGTCAGTATGATGTAAGTATCAAGTAACACAATTTCACATTTTTATTTGGAATAACATAGATTCTTATGTTAATCATTTTTATTGATTTGGAAGTGTGTTTTGAAGATCAAGGAGGTAATCAAGGAGGTGATTATGCATTCAAAGGAAGATCATTAATCCCTAGGTAAGACAATCCTCCAATTAGAAAAAGGAAAGGACTAAGAAACAAAAGGATTGATTCTAGATCATTGATTTGGATGTAGAAGGTTCACCCAAACATCTATTTAAGGAGGGTCTATAACCTAGTTTAAATGTGAGAGTATGTTTGGGCATGTATGAGTATATATGAAATTTTGGAAATGAATCAGAGAGTTAAGACAGAGTAGTGCAATGAAGAGTTTTGAAAAGAGATAGAGAAGACTTATCACAATAAGGTGATATTATATTGCATAGAGGATATCTGTTACCAAGCATTGAAGTGCTAACCAAAGGATCAGGTACTGAAGATTCTAACATGTTTTTTAGGGTTTAAATCTCTTAACAAAGTAGCTTTAACATGATTTATGTAAATCTCCTAATAGAGTACTCACTTAATTGTGATGTAAAAATCATTTAACAATGGTAGAACCTAGCAGTTCTTTTAGCCTTTAGCAGGGCAGACCCCTCACACGGTAGATTACCAAAAGTGATCAAATCATTGTAGCCTTAATAGACACAACTTTATTTTTGCAATAATAAATATTTTTTTGGTGTCATCCCCAATATAATTTTATCTTCACCTTGGAGGGTTTTTGCATGACTAAATATGTGTGTTAATGTGTTATGTGTTTATGGGTTTACATTCAATTAGCTAGAAGATAGATCTGATATAATGTTGATGTGAATGGTTACATTAATATGAGATGAATGTTTAATTGAGATATTTTGTAGTGATATCAAATATGTTTCATGTTTGAAGTGAAAGAAATTTTATAGTTCCTGATTCACTTCCGCCCCCCCCCCCCCCCCCCCCCCCCTCTCACTATCATACTTTCCCTATTAGATTTCCAATAGGAGTTAAGTAAAGAAGGGCGAGTAAAGTTAATTGGGGTTAATATTTAATCTCATCTGACTAGTGCGAGACTCTGAGTAATGTTAGCTATGACATTTAAAGACACATTATTTAAGGCAATGGTAAAAGTTTGAAGCATTATTTTAATGAAATGAGAAAATTAGAATAAGAATTTGGCAACAATTTCATCTTATAAAACTATGTTTTGAATGAAGCGACCAATTTGAAATGCATAGGCATAAAATATATATGGGTGGCTTTATTTACAAGCAACAAGTATATTAGAATTTTTGAATGTGAAAAGAAGGCCTTTTTCTCAAAGTATTTCTCTTTATTAATTTTTGTTATCTTTGCTTTGTTTGTTAACTGGTTTTCAATCTCATCAACAAGAAACTAATTAGAAGGTGTCAATAAAAGACTCCCTAATCAAGAATGCCTCCCCAATTAGCAAACATCATTTAGTAGCTCCACAATGGACTTCAAATCCAATGAGGTAATTAAGTATAAGCATAGGTTGATTGTCCATGAGGTTAGGAGAATTTTAGGGTTCAATTTTATTCATATTAATCACATGCATATAGTAGATTTACACATTTCCTTTGAATTTATATCCTCCATCCTTGTGACAAGGGAAAAGAAGTTGGTGGCAAAGGAAATTTGTAAAAGGTTGCTTGAAAAGAACTACTTGCTTTCTCTACATGAGGCCATAATTAATATTAATGGAAATTTAACAGTTTCATTTCCAATGAATTGTGATATGGTAATGAAGGCTAGTGGAATGGTTCCAAACTTTGTGGAAAATAGTCGTAGAAGCAATTATTGCGGTCCTACAAGAAGGTTCTTTATTTTAATGGGTTGGGAGTGTGAAGATAAGGATTGTGAAACAATAATTATGCAAAAATTTAAGAGGTTCTTAAAAGAGTATTGGGTATTATAGATATTTTGGGAAAACTCATAGGAGATAAGATTGAGAAGGATGAGAATTAGGTATACATGTATAGATATGATGAATATTTAGATCGATTAGGTAGTAAAATTTCTTCAAAAATAGAGGAGGTAGGAAGGGAAGATGTAGCATAATACAACTGTGGATGGAGCGAGGGAGGAGGAAGGGCAAAGGAATTGAATGAATTTTTTCGCTTTACTTAGTAATTCCAACTCCTAGTTTCAAAAAAATATTTTTTTGCAATAGAGATCAATCAACAAGGTCAAATTATACAAACTCTTCTAGGATGAGACAAACAAGAAGAGAATTAACAAGATGTTGTTGGTCATCTCTGGAGAAAATATAAATTTTGACATTTACAAAATAAAAATCAATAGGCTTTTACAATTTTTTTGTCTATTTAGGTTTTAGTTTTTTCATAAGACTTGTTTTTTAGTTATCTCTTGAACTATCATGTATCTTTTCGACTAGTTTTGGCATTGATGCAATACAAATGTTTTTCATGTTTAAGGTCAAATTTAGTTTGAAACTATTTATATTATTTTGTGATTATATGGTGGTGCCTAAACTAAATTGAAGTAGTTATATTTAATTTTCATGTATTTTTTGTTAACATCAAGAGTTTTTTTTTGGCTTCATTCTCTTATTTAAAAATAATATATGATATAAAATAGTAATTAATAACATTATAAATCAATATTAATTTGACTCATGAAACATGGGTCAATGAGTTTGACTCACAATACTAGTACATAGTTCAATCCTAACAACAATATCATAATCAATGTTAACTTTACAATACAAATTTATTTTACTATTAAAACTATTATAATACTTTGCATAATATTTATTTTTTCCTTGCATACAATCACAAAGGAAAAATATAAGAAAAAATAATTTTTTTATAAAGTTAATTACTTTATTTTAGTGATATATACACCCTTCACCTATGTTAGGTCTAATAAAAAATACATAGAATCAAATATTTACAAAGATTAAAAAAATTCCAATGTACTTTTTAATATTATTTTAAAATTAAATAATTATTTAGATTATTTTTTTTTAGTATAAACTTGACTAAATCTAATCTAAAAACATAAATATAAATAATTTGTTGTCATTTTAGAAAAATATTTATCTGTACAATGTATACAATAATAATATTATAAAATTAAAAAGATTTAAAAATAAGACTTTTAAAAATGGTAATGATTTAAAAATTGATAAGTAGGAGATAATTTCCACAAGTAGTCAAATTGTTATATTGCTATCAGGATTTAACTATGTGATTTTGAGTCAAACTCATTGACCCATCTTTCATGAGTAGTGATTCAACATGAATCCATCTCTCATGAGAATAAATGGAACACTTAGCACTCATTGGATCTAGGTGATGCTCATAGGGGTGAAGCATTGAGAAGTCCTATTATTTTTTAGTATAAACTTGACTAAATCTAATCTAAAAACATAAATATAAATAATTTGTTGTCATTTTAGAAAAATATTTATCTATACAATGTATACAATAATAATATTATAAAATTAAAAAGATTTAAAAATAATACTTTTAAAAATGGTAATGATTTAAAAATTGATAAGTAGGAGATAATTTCCACAACAAGTCAAATTGTGATATTGCTATCAAGATTTAACTATGTGATTTTGAGTCAAACTCATTGACCCATCTTTCATGAGTAGTGATTCAACATGAATCCATCTCTTATGAGAATAAATGGAACACTTAGCACTCATTGGATCCAATGAGTGCTAAGTGTTTTGAGACTTCCTGATGCTTCACCCCTATGAGCATCACCTAGATCCAATGAGTGTTAAGCGTTTCATTTATTCTCATGAGAGATGGATTCATGTTGAATCACTACTCATGAAAGATGGGTCAATGAGTTTGACTCAAAATCACATAGTTAAATCCTGATAGAAATATCACTATTTAAATATTATTTTGTAATTTTATTTTGTTCGTGTAGCCACTTTTGATTGATATATTTCAATCTTTTGGATGACTCAAGGGCTTTATGCCATTTTTTTTTTTCTAACTTTTCCATTTTAACCCAATTTGATTTTTTTTTATGTTAGCTACCTCATTTATTTTTTGGAAATGACCTTTTGAATACCTTTGACCTAGGTGTGGTGTCTTAGTCAATTTCAACACTTTTATCATGTCCCCAATGGATTTGACTGTAAGGTTTTTCTTGACAATAATATATTTAGATTAAGTTTTATGTTATCCTTGTTGGTCCCAACTATAGGTTAGTATACTGAGGGGAGGGGGGTGAATTAATAGACTCACTACATATTTTTTTAAAACTTTAAATCACACCTCACACTATGCATAGGTTAGTGTGGGCTATAACTCAACCTGTTAGGGCTAAGAGAGAAAACATATCACATGAAAATAACAACACATAACACAATATTTATCTCATGGAAACCTAACTAGGGTAAAACCATGGTGTGTGAGTCAATCCTCACAAGTTTGCACTCTTCTAAAGTGTGCTTGATCGAGAGCTTATCCCTATTAAAAGATTACAATGACACCGTGATGTGTCACCCTATTAGTGATTTTGGATAAGACTTATTAAGATCTTGTCATGTTAAGAGAAACTTGGTTAGAGGACTGAACACAAGTTAATGTGTCACCCTGTTAGGGGATTTGTACAAAGAGCCTGCCAAGGTCCACCCTTGTTAGGATTTACTGTTGCAAAGGTAAGTAGACAATAGGGAAGTGATTTAATGATTTATCTACTAAACTTAGCTTGGTATAGATCTCTGATTGGCTCTCTTGATCAATCTGCAACTATGCTCTTCCTTCTCTTAGCTCTAGAATCTTCAAACTTTGATCATTGGTGCACTTGGCTCTTCAAGATCTTGCACACAATATTCTTATGTTGTTCTATCTTGAAGGCTTCACCCAAGCTTTCCTTCTTACAATAGCTCTTCGAAGATGATTTCTATTGTCACTTGTCTTCTCCTCTTTGAGATTCCTCTTAGCTCTGCTCTCTCTAGCTTTGTGGCTAATCAGTTGGAAATCTAACCTTTTCTCTTTTCATTTCAACTTCCCTTTTAGCTTTACCTAGAAGCCTCAAATTACAAATTCAAATTTTGAATACTTGCCCTACTGCTAACTTAGCTTCCCATTGCAGTAGTGTGCTACTCTTTTTAAATGTGGCATGTTCATACAAGAGTCATGAGTTCCATGTTCCTTTGATGGTTCACTCTAGTTTCAAATTCTTCTAGCTATTCCTTGATCTTTATTCTCATGATCATTAAATGTGATGTAGAGTGCACTCTTACCCTCTAGAAGACTAGACAATCACAAGTTTCTTGCTTGATGTTCATTGTGATATCCATGCTTGATCTTCTTGTTGATTTGCCCATTTTTTTCTACTAGTTAGCTACTTGTTGTGCATGATGACTTCATTTGGAAACCTTTGTCTAAGTGGATCACCTTTATCTTCCCCTTACTTGGGCTCCCATTTATTTTCCTAGTCAAGCTTTCTTAGAGTTGCACATTCTCTTGCCTTACCAATTGTGCCTTTCTATTGGTGTTATTTCTTTTGTCAGTGTTGCCAACAATGACAACACCTTTAATGACTAGGTCTATCAGTCTAGTTACTGGTCAGTCTACAAAACTTAGGCCAACAATATCATGTCTCTTAATGGGCTTTTGTGGGTTCATCTGGTAGGTGTTGGTAGGTTAGAAGTACTATAGAGTAAGTTGGATCAAGGATGAGTCAAAGTAAACTTTGATGTGGTATCTAAATGTAATATAGGTCCTTCTAGCACTAGATTTGTGGCAAGAGATTGTAATGGTGTTCATACTTCCTCTAGAAACAAAAAATCTTGTGGAAGGGATGGATAATGAGGTTGAAGTCCAAGTAGAACTATTGGGACCATTTTTAGAATCTTTTGCTTATGCCTACATGCCTCGGTAAGGATAAATTTATTTCTTGCATACTTAGATAATGTTTAAGGGAATGGAAGAAAATATCTAGAATTCTATAAAATGACAACCATAATTGTTAATCAATTGGATAAACTTTAGAGGGATTCTTAAGTCTATCACACTTTTAATGTCTCACCATTCTCATGATGATTGCATCAATCACTTGTCAAATTTTTATTGGGTCTCTTACTTTTAATAAGCAATAACTATTATAGTAATTGGACCCCCATTTGGTTACTAGGTTTCTTCCCCTAGAAATGGAAATCGTAGATCTACAAGACCCAATTGATGTGGAACATGATCACATGCTTATTTTTGAAATAAGAAGTGAAGATGAAATAAGATATAAATATATCATAAATTCAAAACCTATAATAAATTCTATGTCATATAGAAAATGTAGGGGTGGACTGTTGATAAAAAGACCCAAAATTAGACAAAACCATAAATTATTTCTTTAAAATTCATATAAAGGGTATTTAAGAGTTCATTAAATTTTTCTATCTTTCAAATTGAATCTACATATTAATATTTTGTTTTTAGAACCTCATTGAAATCTATTTCATCTTAGTTAATGGGCATTTGGCCTATTGATGAAGTTAAAAGTTTCTTATTGAGCCTACTAAGGATAAAATCTTATTGAGTGCAATGCTTTGATATTGAAATAAGTCTCACTGATTCAAAATAAATAACAATCAACTCCTTCCTGGGTTTCCCTTAGGCTAGGGTTTTGAAATTGTAGAGGTTACCTTGGAGGAAGGGTCCAAGATTAGGACACAGAGAAAAAGATATATACATAATATGTTTCATAGAAACTCATGAGCATGAAGGGTGAAATACATCTTTGTTTGAAGGGAATTTGGAGATGACAATGTAGAGCACATAAATGGGAAATGACAAAGGATTGGGGTATTTTGGTATTAATGAGGGGGAGGTTGTTAAGTTAAACTAGAAAAAGAAGACTCAAATAAATAAATTTTTTGGTTTAAAATATCTAGAAATAAAAATCTTATAAGGATTTCAACACATTATTTTGCTTTGCCAGTTTTAAAAAGCTATAAAAGTAGGGGGATTAACTATAAAGATCCCTTTGCAATGTTAAAAAAAGATATTGCAAGTTATTCTGATCTATGTAAAGTCCTTTTAGGAGGTGATTTAAATGCTAAAATTTCAAGTGAACTAACTAGCATTATGTTTTCTAAGGAATATTGCAATCCTATTTGGCTCACAAAAGAAAGGAACCATCAATGGGAAAGAGTTTCAAAAGAAAACAAAGGCTGCAATATTTTAAGAGCAAGTCTTACTCTTTGTGGTTATTTGATTTAGCCATTTACAATATTTTGGCTAGATGGACAAAATTTGGTAGGTTTACTTACAATAGATATAATGGAACAAATTTAGTGGATTATGCCATTTTCTCACATGGTTGGCTTATGTGAGAATGTGAAGGAAATTTCAATTGTTGAACAAATTTGGGATTCAAAGTCTAATCACAAGCCTACTTATTTAAGCATCCCATAGACTAAAAATAACCAAATTAAGATATACATTAGTGTAATAAACAATCTTCAACTAAGGGAACAATTCTTTTGACACAATAAAAATAAGATATATTCAAGTTAATTCTTGAGAAACCTTTTGAGAGCTTGAAAGTCCCATTGTATGACCTTTATAGTCACATGCTAACAAATTTTATTAAAAATGCACTTGTTGAGTGCAAAGGTACAAAAAATAAGAAATATTAAACAAATTACTTTCCAGTTAATGTTAGGTTCAAGAATAAATTTGAAAGAGTCAAAGAAAGACAAAATAAACACAAAAAATTACAAGTGGGTATTAAGAAAGAAGAATATTGATTTCATGATCATAAGACAATAAAAGCCCATCTTTCTTGAGAAAAATAACTACAAGTTATTATAGAAAGAGCTACACTAAAAAATAAAAATATATAGTGCCTTAGCAGTTTGATTATATAGGACAACCTTATGAGCAAAATTCTAAGGTTGATAATCCTACTTTGGTCAACACCAATATTAAACTTTTTATTGTTTATGAGATTGAGATGAGTATCAAGAAAATAAATGTTGGTAAAGAAAAAATACCTTGTAGATCTCTAAGCATAGTATCTAAAAAGTAGGTTATATAAACTCTTGCACCTCACATTACTAATATTTTCTACATCATTCAACATGATTTTTCCTTTAGATTATACAACCAATCTTGTGATTTTTCTTTTCAATAATGGTGACATCGACAATATTTTGAGTTATAGAATAACTATGATAAATATTTTGTTTACTATTTGGAAGCAATCTAGAAAATAGGATTATCATGTGAGCAAAAATAAAAAATAAAAATGTGAAATTTGCAAACAAGTTTCAAACCTGAAAATTCCACAATTGATTACAATACAACTTTAAGGCACGTTATTAAAAATATTTGAGGGGAAAAGAAATAAGCATTTTATTATTTTACCAATTGCAAAAAAGCTTTTGACACAATTCCTAGAGATAAATTTTGGCAGAATTTGGAGAAACTTGACCCACGCCATACATCTTAGAGTCAAAATTAGAACTTTAGATGATATCTCTAAAAGATTTAGAAGTGATGTAGGGGTCAAAAAGGGGTGCCCATTTTCACCGAACCTTTTTGGTTTACATATTGACAAATTTGAAGAGTTGTTAAACATACAAGGAAGTGATGGTGTCTGTTTGGATGAGAATGGTATAAGAATTATTTTGTATGCTAATGACCATATTCTATTCTCTAATTCTATTTCTAGCCTTCAAGAACACTTACTTTCCCCTTGAGCAATTTTCTAGTTTGGTGGGTGTGCAAGTCAATATTAGCAAGATGAAAGTAACGATCTCTTGGAATAAAAGAAAACATAACCAACATAAGTTTTATTTTGAAGGTAGCTCTTGAAGAAGTGACCAATTACAAATATCTCATAATTGACTTTAAAAAAAGATTAAGTTAGAAAGGTTGTAGAAATAAACACACTTTAGGAGGTTGGAAAACATTTTATATTTTCTAAAATAGATGCAAAGAAGCAAAGTTATGAGGCTGGAAAGCCACCCAAACTCTATTTTAGTCTTTAGTACCTTTGAATTTTTTTATGGTTAAGTTATGGGTCAATGATACTTTCAATCTACAATGCAAAGAAATTGACAAAATCCAAAACTATCTTTATTAGAAACAAGTTCAAAATTAAAAATTTAGTTCCTTTTGATATCATGTCGAGTGAAATGGGGACTATCCCTATTGAAGAAATTCTTTTAATGTGGCTCATAACACATTTAAAAAGAATTGAGTAAATGGAAGATGGTAGATGACCTAACGTTGTGTTCAGTCACATTTTGTGCAAAAGAAAAAAGACTTAGATGCACCAAAACAACAAATGGTTTGATAAATGAGGTATCTACTTGAATTCATACCCCACAATAAGATGAAGGTTTTTACTATGGACAAGTACCACAAGATTCTTGGGGTAAAATCCCACTTGTAATCATCGTTAAAAAGTGTTCACAGGGATCAATATCTCTTGGAGAGCCAAAAGTATTATTCTCAATTAAGGACCAATTCTCATCAATCTTGTTGTGAAATTGGGAATTGGAAAAGATCAAAAGAAGAATGGGAAGAAACAATGTATTTTATGGACTTATGGAAAAGTGGAAATATAAAATTACTCCTGTTTAGAGTCTGATACCTTCAAGGACAACAAAGAGAATTAAGTTAATGTTTTGACAACTAATTCTTGGATTGATTTATTTAATGAGGGGGTAGTTGAGCAATTGGGGGCATTCATTGTCAAGTTACACAAGAGAAGAGCTAAAACACAATGATAAGTGTGTGAGGAATTTATCCCATAAGCTATCTTTAGCATCATGAACACTAATGAATGAATGAACGAAAAAAATTAATAGCGTACATGAGGAAAAACAACCTATGGGACCCACATATAGATAACAACCAAATGAACGGGTTGAAAATAATTGTTGTAAGCCCCACCAACAATATTTATTTCCTTTTGCAACTTGGATCTTCTACTATATAATTTGGTGAGGAAATTTGGTGCCTTTGCGACATTTGCTTCTTTAAACAAGTTTCTCAAGGTGCTCACTTTTAAGATATCAATGTAACTCTCTCGAATATCTTTGTAGGCTAAGCATTGTATAATGTAATGTCATTCACTCTCCACCACTTGTAGTGCCTACCCCTAGTTTAAATTTTCCTAGTTACATTGTTGCTAGCATTGCCAAACTCTTTTAGGCCAATTTTATGTTCGATAGTTAGTAGCATTGTTTTGAGATTATCAGATATTGTGTTTCAGATTTAGTTGATAAATGATGCGATTACTTGGACCCTACATTTGATGTATGCATGTTGATTATTACATTATTCTTAGTTATTGATGATGTTTAGCTAGATATATTATTATATGTGTTGTCTTATGGATACTTACCCCATACTGCATGTGTATGGTGTGCGTTTTGTTTTCTTTCTGTATGGCATTTCCGATGTGGTTAAGGAAGGGAGTCATAGTCACCTGCTAGTCAGGATCTACACGATGCACCACTTCCTGCCATTGCCTGTTTAGCTTAGCATATATATTGTGTATGTACATGCATGGATTTTATGCAAGTTACAGGTATAGGGTATCGACTTCCCTGAATGGCCAGGATGATTGTAACCTATCGCATTATCTCAATGGTAAAAGAGGGAAGATAAATTCTCATGTCCAAATCCTAAACCCTTAAACCATTTGTCCTAGAAAAATAGGACAAGTATCTGAGTTGTTTTACCTTCTGAATGCGTCAGAGGACGTAATTCATGATTTTAACCCCTTAGAATGATTTTGTATGGATTTTTCTATGATGGGTTTTAATATTTTACTTTGGAGGTCTTTCGTGAATTTTCTATTAATTAAGTCTAAATTAAAAGATTTAATTAATGATTCAATTTAATAGAAAAATTAATATGATATTTTGATATTTTAATTTTATTTAATTAAATGGGAAATGAATTAAATTAAAGAAATTAAAAATTTAAAAAAGTCATAAGTCTACCTAGGAGTATGTGCACCTCTTTTATGCATGTGTGTCTACAACACAAGAGTTAGCACACAAATTAAGCACATGGTGTCTACAACCTTATCATTCTTGTGACTCATCTAGAAGGTTGGAAAAGGCTTGTGCTAAGTTGTCAATTCTTATCTTATCTTCTGGTTGTTTCTAGAGATATTCTAGATGCTTCCTAAGAGGTCCTTATCTACGAGCACTCCTAGTAGCTTGGTATGCATTTTTTTGGTGGAACTGCGAACATTGGAGAAGGAAGGGACTTTTCTCTACAGATTCTAAGGAGTAGCGATTTAGCATCAGTGTCTAGGTAGACACTTGTGAATTTCGCATATATTATTCTGCTCCTTTTTACTTCCTATCTTCTTCGTGTCTTCTGAATGTTTTCTGAGGAATTCTTGAGATGAATGTTTTCAGTTGTATGCATTCCTAATTGTGAATATTTAATTTTCTATATGGAAATAAAAACACCACATGTGTATAGCTCTCTTTAGTAGATCTGAGAAATTTATTGGGATAGGGTTTAAATGTCTATGGACAAATCTTCTTAGGAGGAATAAATAAATAAATTTAAGAAAAGAGGATACAATGTATTCATATCTTAGATTTGATCTTGGTCTTGATATATATATATATATATATATATTCTTTTAACATAAATTTGGTTGTGCAAATTTCGTGATTTAAATTATAAATAAAATAATTTATATTCTTTGGAAACGATCATCATATAAAAATGTTTGTATTAAAAATGTTATAGTGAAAAAACATTTTTTTTAAAAATTTGGTATGGTCAAGGTCTCTACAAATAAAATTATTTATAATTTTTTTTTTTGAAAACATTATTGAGGAGGACGTTTTATTAAAAAAAATATTTATTAAAATGTTTTTGGGAGAGACGAACTCATACCCCAATTGCGCATGGTGGTAGAGTACCTAGCATCACAGGTACTACAACGACAGGGGTACTTTGTACCCGCTATCACCGTAGGCCTTGCGATAGTAGGGTACTACATACTTGCAACAAGCCTATGATTCATAGGTGTAAGGTACAGTATATGTATTATTTTTAATTTATTTTAAGAAGTTATAAAGTACATTATAATATTTGTTATTTAATATTAAATTTTATTAATGTATATATATGTATGGTTTTTAATTAATATTTTTAATAATTGTTGTTTAACTTTTAATAATTTAATTATACCATGGTAAATTTAATTATTAACATAAATTTAACTTAATTAAATTTAATTATTATTATTTTTAAATTATGGATAGATAATCATGAGGGAGAATTTATATTTTCTCATATTATATTTTCAATGTGTCCTATTGAAACACGATGGGGGTTATTTTTAAATGACAAATATATAATATATCCTTGGGGCACTTTGGAAAATTGTTTCAAATGAGTTATGGGGGGAGAAATCTTTAATCCATTGGAACAAATGCATGTGAATAGTTATAAGGAAAATGAACAATATTTCTTCACTTGATATCTAACTCTAAAATGGAAACTAAAACCCCACACTTAACTTAACTATGTGATTTTAATGAACCAAGAAATGTGCTTCATTTTGTGCTTTCTTTATGCTATCTACTTTGGGATTTTTGGGTTGACTAGATTGTTGACCAGTTATAGGACATCTACCAAAGGCTCGGGGGTTATGAGATGTGATGTCATGCTAATGTTATTTGATCTCGATTTCTTTTAAAATCCAACCATGGTAATGCGATGGCATGCTCTATGATGTGTGTGGTTTATTGATTGTTATTGCTTTCTAGTCTTCTTGTGTGAAGCTGAGGTGTATGTATATGAGATACTTGACTTAACCATTTTTGAGTCATCAATCAATTATACTTGGATTACTTTCCAGTCACCTTGATGGGACTGAAGTGCTTGTTTGATCTTGATAATGTCATGTTGTGACATGTATGACTTGATCATTTTGGAAGTCTTCGATCAATATTATTTTTGGGATACTTTTCGGTTGCTCGTTGAGAACCGATGAGTATTGTGATTTACTTTGAGATTTTTTTGGTTGCTCGTTGAGAACCAATAGATATTGTAATTTATCATTTGATGCTTTTCAGTTGCTCATAGAGAACTAATGTGATTATTATGATTATCTTTACGATGCTTCCCAGTCGCTTGTATAGGATTGAGGTGATTTAGTGATTTGTGATTTCATGAGCTTAGGGTAGGTTATCTATATGTAGTGTCGCAAAGTGTCTTGCAATGGGGGCTAGGGCCCTAAGTGGTTGCCAGGGTAACTCATTGTAAGTTGTTTAATAAGTGAAAACATTACACTAAATAATGACTTAAATGAACCTAATAAGAGTTAATTGTATGTTCTCGCCCATGCCTCGAGTGCTAGTATAGACTAGGATGGGAGTAGAGAGAATGCTTGGTTACGACCTTGCATTCCATAGTATGCCTTGTCAGTATGAGAGGATACTAGTGGCCACATAGGGATTAATAAGGGGACAGGGTCTATTAAGAGACTACCATGGTAACTCTAGCATGATTCGTGTGATGACACTTTCCCGCTTACATAGTAGGTTTCATATGTGTCTTGTGTGCCTCTAGGTATAGATGTTGGTCTATGTTGGAACCTTTGAGTTAGTATACTTTTAGGATTCTTGGACTTGGAGAGTACTTATGTTTATGTGATTTGATATCCTATTTGGGACTTGAGACTATCTCCTCAGCACGGTGGGAGTGGGCCATTTAGGTACCACGAAGTCGGGTGGTAGTGCTTTTTCACTCTTACACATTTGAGATCCGTCTGTAGGCACCGTGGCTGGAGCATTCTTGGTAGGTATTTACCTTCATTTTTTTCTTGGATCATTATGATGGATGTTATTTATTGACACGTATCCTTATATTGATGATTAGCAGGTGATAGATGATGTTATCTACTTTGTAGGATCATCTTATGTTTTATTCTAGTATGTTAGATTTCTTTATGCATATGTTGTAGCATGATTTAAGAGTGACATCCTTGTTATGATAGTATCGATGATCTCTTCAATGGCTTGGGATGTTATGCACTGAGGGATAGCTAGGGCCCATGATGGTCTAATGATGTTATTGATGGTTGGGAGGAACCGTGCAATTAGTTAGTTATGTTTTACAATGGTTGTTATATCTTTTATGATGGATGGATGTATCATGTATGGTGAATGTTTTCATTTACTTTATTGCACTTGTATCATGGATCTAAAGAGGATGATGTATTCTATTTTTACTTATGTATATTCATTTAAGCCTTTCATACCCTATGACATGTACGACAGATGATTGAGCATTCCGAATTAATTTTCCAAGAGGCATTTAGAACAAATGTGTATTATTTAAAGGACATTGGACTTTTCATTATTCTTTCATATGGATGCGATATTTGATGGAGTTACTATTAGTTAATTTGAATGTGATTCAACATCATGGGATCCTTAAGGAATGTAACCTATTATGTATGCTTATGTATGCTTTCAGTTGAATGGATGTTATTGCTTCCGCTACTATGTGTTTGATGTGAAAGGTTTATCTTTCATGTTTCAAAAAAAAAAAAATTGCTACCAAACTTAGTGAAACTTTAGGTTAATTCTTTTGGATACCTTGGTGGGGTGTTACATCTAGTATCAAAACCTGAGTTTCAACATTGGGAGCTCTGGGTATATTGGAATGCCACTAGTTGTTAACTAGTTGAACAAAAAAAAGACTTTGAACTATCATGTGTATCTCTTTCAAACTAAAACGTGAAACTAGGTGAACTAAAATAGAACTTAAACTATTACTTGCATATGTTTTATAATCCAACACTTAGCTTTCAAAACTGAAAATTATACTTAAACCTAAACATAGGCAAACTAAAATTGAACTTATTCTATTTGTAAAACATGTGCCTTTTGTATATATATGTTTTACAGTAGCATGCATTATGGTTGTAATAGTATTTTGTATCTTGGATATTGTTGTAGGATGGTATCTGGGATGAGGTTATCTATTAAAGGCCATGGTAGAGGTCGTGGTAGAGGCCGTGGATATGGCAGAGCTATCAGTGTCCATGAGTCTGTCAGCAAAGGGCCTGCTCAGGAAGAGAGTAGGGAAGAGCATGTTAGTGAGAAATAGGAAGAGAACCTTAGAGGGGACCATGCTAAGTCTGAGGAGGTTGATTTGACATAGATGATGTGAACCATTCTTGATTGCCTACCTCCTATTCATGATCAGCATAGAGCACATCAGGCAGAACATGAGCATAGATCCAAGTCTAGGAGCCCTCAGAGGGATCGACATAGATCCATTGTATCTACTTAGATGAAGGACCTTTCGAGGTCCAAGGTCAAGCCCTTTAACGGGAAGGGTTTAGGATATGTGGATGAACAATGGCTTAATACCCTTGACAAGATTTTTTCCATGCAGAACTTTGACAGTAATGTTAAAGAAAGATTTGCTATTACCAACCTAGAGAACTTTGGGGCCACTTGGTGGACAATTGAGGAAAAGAAACTGGGCATAGATATGAACAGTGTCACTTGGGAGCTATTCTTAGAGAGCTTTCGCGAGTGATTCCTACTAGAGAAATGGAAGTAGCAAAGAGCAGATGAATTCCATAACCTCAGATAGTACTCTATGACTGTAGTAGAGTATGAGTGCAAATTCTACAAGCTCATGTCCTTTTCGAGATTTAGTGACAACCCAGCTCAATTGACACAACACTTCATTAGATGTTTGAACGATCATATAATTGGGGGTGTTAAGGTATTTGAGCGTAAAACCCTCAAGGATGCGGTACGATGAGCCATCCTTGTAGAAAAAAGTGTCAACCTTGGACAAGGAGGTTTTTTGGGAGTGCCTATAGCATCAGAATCTAAGGGCAAACACAACACAGGTGGGAATAGGAAGCTTCCTTGCCCTAAGGGGAAATAGTATCAGTAGCAGCTTTAGTAGACATAGAAACAGAAGGGATCATACCCTTAAGCATAGAGAACAATTGCAATGCTCGGTGCAATAAATGAAATCAACACACTTAGCCTACATAGAGCAGCCAATCTTTTGCTAGTAGGGATAGCCGCCACTAGTCAAATGCACCACCCATAGGGAGAGGATCTAGCAGAGGTACATGATGTTTTATGTGTGGGAAAATTGGACACTTTGCAGATCACTATCCACAATGAACACCTCAGTATTCAGGACCTAGGCTAGCAGTATCTGAGCCCACAGTCAGAGATACAAGTAGAGCTCATAGAATGTTTTCAATACTAGATCACTATCAGGCAGACCATCTGGGGACAATGGTTGAGACTACAGGAGCTATCTGAGGTACATTTCTCTCTGTGTTGTTTGATTTAGGTGCTACAAATTCTTTTATTTCTCCATCTCTAGTTGCTAAGTGTAAGTTGGAAGTGGTTAAGAAAAATCATGGTTGGCAAGTGGAACTAGCCTCAAGCACTAAGATCTCCACAAATTCTATAGTTCATAAGTGTGGGCTTAGCATAGGAGGAATTGATACTGTAGTCGACCTTTGGGTTATACCTCTTGGCTCCTATGATGTGGTCTTAGGTATGGATTTTCTTAGCTCTCATGTAGCTAGTATTGACTACAGGAAGAAGACTATTATGTGTCAGGATGACCAAGGGAAGGATGTGAAAATTGTTGGGATACCAAGACCTATATCTCTACGGATGATTTCTGCTATGCAATTGAAGCAGAGCTTTCGTAAGGGATGTTAGATATTTGATGTTACAGTAAATGAGCTAGATGAGGAAGATCCTATGAGAAAGACTTTAGATCATCCTATTTTAAAGGAGTATGCAGATGTTTTTTCGAGTGAGATTTCGGGCATGCCTTTGAAGAGAGATATTGATTTGAACATTGACCTCACTCTAGGAGTAAAACCTATCTCTAGAGCTCCTTACCATATGACCACTCAAGAATTGGGTGAGTTGCGTCTTCAGCTAGAGGAACTTTTGGCCAAGGGTAGTATCTAACCTAGTCTATCACCATGGGGAGCACCAATGCTCTTTGTGAAGAAGAAGGATGGTTCTTTGCACTTTTGTATTGATTACAGACAACTAAACAAGGTGACAATAAAGAATAGGTATCTGCTACCAAGGATCAGTGATTTATTTGATCAGATCAACGGAGCTATAGTATTCTCCAAGATCAACCTTAAGTTAGGATACCATCAGCTTCGCATTAAGGAAGCCAACATTCACAAGACCGCCTTTTGAACTTGCTATGGGAGCTATGAGTTCACAGTGGTACCTTTTGGGCTAACAAATGCTCCATCAATTTTCATGAGCTTGATGAATGGGGAGTTTCAATCTTTACTTGATTTGTACTTGTGTTCCTTGATGATATATTGATATATTCTAAGTCCCATAAGGAGCATGAGAAAAATTTGTGTTTGGTTTTGTAGTGCTTGAGAGATAATCAGCTTTATGCTAATGCAACGAAGTGTGAATTCTTCCAATTAGAGATACAGTACTTAGGGCACATCATGTCAGGTGAGAGTATCTTTGTAGACCCCACGAAGATCCAAGAAATAGTAGATTTTCCTACACCCACTACTATGTCAGAGATTCATAGTTTCATGGGTCTAGCTAGTTATTATAGTAGATTTGTCCAAAACTTCTCCAGAATAACGCATCCTATCACTTCCCTTCAGAGGAAAGGAAAGAAATTTGTATGGATGGAAAAATGCAAGGAAGCATTTTGAAAGCTCAAGGAGCTTTTGAAAATTGCACTAATCTTAGTAGTACTTGATCTAGAAGGTGATTTCATGGTGTGTATAGATGCTTCCCTTGAGGGGATTGGAGCAGTTTTGATGCAGAATGGACTGGTGATTGCATGTGAATCACGCAAGCTCAAGGATCATGAGCTGAATTATCCTACACATGATCTTGAGTTTGTAGTGGTAGTTCATGCTTTGATGAGGTGGAGACATTTCTTGTTGGGGCACAGATTTGAACTACATAGTGATCATCGCAGCCTTTAGTACATTTTTATTCAACCTAATTTGAATGCTCGCCAGAGGCGATGGATGGAATTTCCATGTGAGTATGACTTTGAGGTGAAGTACATTCAAGGGAAGGAGAGCATGGTGGTAGATACTTTGAGTCGTAGGAGACATGTGATATCATCTATGACTCTTAGCATTGATTTGAGGAGTCAGATACTTCAGGCACTTCCTACCGATTCTTGGTATCAGGAGGTGTGTAGAGAGATAGATTCAGGGAGACCTTTGGAGGGTAAGTTTTTAGACTATGTCCTAGAGTCAGATGGCCTTTTGAGACAATCAGGAAAGATCTATGTGCCACTACTGGAGGAGCTTCGCACCTTGATCCTAGCAAAGGCTCATCGTGCACCTTACTCAGCAAATCTAGGTGTCAAGAAGATGCATGTAGACTTGTGATGATTATTCTATTGGTCCAGGATGAAGCATGAAATTGCTGATTATGTGGCTAGGTGTCTTGAGTGTCAGAGATTCAAGGAAGAACACTTTCATCTGGCAGGACTCTTGCAACCAAATCTCATTCCTTCATGGAAGTGGGACATTATCTCTATGGATTTCATAGTAGGATTACCTATGACTGCTCATCGTCATGATGCTATCATGGTCACTGTTGATCGGTTGACTAAGGTGGCACATTTTTCATCAATAAGGTCTTCCTACACTACAGCTTCTATAGCTAATGTCTTCATGCGTGACATCGTGAGACTACATGGTATTCCCCAAAAGATCATTTTGGATAGGGATCTTGTATTCACTTCCATATTTTGGACATCACTATAGCATGAGCTTGGAGCATAGTTGAATTTTAGTTCAGCATATCACTGAGAGATAGATGGTCAGACAGAGAGAGTGAATTAGGCTCTAGAAGATATGTTACGGATGTATGTGATGGATAGGCAAACACATTGGGAGGACTATCTTTACCTAGTGGAGTTTTCTTACAACAACAAATATCATAGTTCTATTGGCATGGCACCATTCCAGGCTTTATATGGACGTCCTTGTTGTACACCTTTGAGTTGGGATAGTCTTGAGAATTTCTTCTTGTTGGGTCCTGAGATGCTTCGTGATATGGAGCAATAGGTAGTGCGTATCCGTGAGCACTTGACTATGACACAGGATAGGTAGAAAAAGTATGCTAATGCACATAGGACAGATAATAAATTTTCTATGGGAGAGAAGGTCTTCTTGAGAGTGCATCCGTGGAAGAGTCTGATCCATTATGGAAAGGGTTCGAAGCTAACAGCTCACTTTGTGGGACCATTCGAGATTCTTGAGTGGATTGGCCCAGTTGCCTATCGCCTTGCTTTACTACCTAGCCTAGCTCGCATTCATGATGTTTTCCATGTTTTAGTACTTAGACAATATATCCCTGATGTAGTACATGTTCTTGATTGGAATGCATTGCAGGTAGATGATGGGCAATTGGCTTTGGAGTCGTTTCATATTTTGGAGCAACGGGAGTTGACCCTTAGGGGTCGAACCATAGAGCAGGTAAGGGTGCAATGGGACCCTACTGATGACTCTTTAGCTACATGGGAGGATGCATCTAGATTACAAGATTTATACTTCTACTTGTTTGTAGGCTTCCAGGAGTAAGCCTAATCCTAGGGGGGGTTGATGTAGTACCTACCCCTAGTTTACATTTTCCTAGTTACATTGTTGCTATAATTTTTGAACTCTTTTAGGCCAGTTTTATGTTCGATAGTTAGTAGCATTTTTTTGAGATTATTAGATATTGTGTTTCAGATTCAGTTGATATATGATGAGATTACTTGGACTCTACATTTCATGTATGCATGGTGATTATTACATTATTCTCAGTTATTGATGATGTTTAGCTAGATGGATTATTATATGTGTTGTCTTATGGATATTTACCCCATACTACATGTGTATGGTGCGCATGTTGTTTTCTTTCTGTATGGCATTTTCGATGTGGTTAAGGAAGGGAGTTGTAGTCACCTACTAGCCAGGATCTACATGATGCACCACTTCTTGCCATTGCCTATTCAGCTTAGCATATATATTGTATATGTACATGGATGAATTTTATGTAGGTTGTAGGTATAGGGTATCAACTTCTTTGAATTGCCAGAATGAGCGTACCCTATCGCATTATCTCAATGGTAAGAGAGGCAAGATAAATTCTCAAGTCCAAATCCTAAACCCTTAAACCATTTGTCCTAGAAAATTAGGACAAGTATATGAGTTTTTTTACCTTCCGAATGCATTGGATGATGTAATTTGTGATTTTAACCCCTTAGACTGATTTTGTATGGATTGTTCTATGATGGGTTTTCATATTTTACTTTGGAGGTCTTTAGCGAATTTTCTATTAATTAATTCTAAATTAAAAGATTTAATTTAATGGAAAAATTAATATGATATTTTGATATTTTAATTTTATTTAATTAAATGGGAAATTAATTAAATAAAAGAAATTAAAAAAATAATAATTCATAAGTCTACCTAGGAGTATGCACACCTCTTTTATGCATGTGTGTCTACAACACAAGCGTTAGCGCACAAATTAAGCACATGGTGTCTACAACCTTATCATTCTTGTGACTCATCTAGAAGGTTGGAAAAGCCTTGTGCTAAGTTTTCAACGCTTATATTATCTTCTGGTTATTTCTAGAGATATTCTAGGTGCTTCCTAAGAGGTCCTTATCTACAGGCACTCCTAGTAGCTTGGTGTACATTTTTTTGGTGGAACTGTGAACGTTGGAGAAGGAAGGGGCTTTTCCCTACAGATTAGCGATTTAGCATTAGTGTCCAGGTCCTTGTGAATTTCACATATATTATTCCACTCCTTTTTACTTCCTATCTTCTTTGTGTCTTCTGAATGCTTTCTGACAAATTCTTGAGATCAATGTTTTCAGTTGTATGCATTCCTGATTGTGACTATTTAATTTTCTATATGAAAATAAAAACACCACATGCGTATAGCTCTCTTCAGTAGATCTAAGAAATTTATTAGGATAGGGTCCAAATGTCTATGGACAAATATTCTTAGGAGGAATAAATAAATAAATTTAAGAAAAGAGGATACACTGTATTCATATCTCAGATTTGATCTTGATCTTGATATATATATATATATATATATATATATATATATATATATATATATATATATATATATATATATATATATATATATATATATATATATATATATATATATATATATATATATATATATATATATATATATATATATCTCTTTTAAAATAAATTTGGTTGTGCAAATTTCATGATTTAAATTATAAATAAAAGAATTTATATTCTTTGGAAACGATCATCATATAAAAACATTTATTTCAAAAACGTTATAGTGAAAAAACATTTTTAAAATTTTTTTTGGTATGGTCAAGGTCTCTGCAAATAAAATTATTTATAAAAAAAAATATTTTGAAAATGTTATTGAGAAAAATTATTCAAATGTTTTTGGGAGGGACAAACCCGTACCCCGACTGCACATGGTGGTAGAGTACCTACTGTCACATGTACTATGACAACAGGGGTACTCTGTACCCGCTATCGCCATAGGCCCTATGACAGCAAGGTACTGCATACACGTGGCAGGCCTACGATTTGCAAGTGTAAGCTGGTACAGTATATGTATTATTTTTAATTTATTTTAAAAAGTTATAAAGTACATTATAATATTTGTTATTTAATATTAAATTTTATTAATGTATATATGTATGGTTTTTAATTAATATTTTTAATAATTGTTTTTTTTTACTTTTAATAATTTATTTATACCATCGTAAATTTAATTATTAACATAAATTTAACTTAATTAAATTTAATTAATTTTTTTAAAAATTATGGATAGATAATCATGAGGGAGAATTTATATTTTCTCATATTATATTTTCAATGTGTCCTATTGAAACACGATGGGGGTTATTTTCAAATGACGAATATATAATATATCCTTGGGGCACTTTGGAAAATTGTTTCAAATGAGTTATGGGGGGGGGGGAATCTTTAATCCATTGAAACAAATGCATGTGAATAGTTATAAGGAAAATGGACAATATTTCTTCACTTGATATCTAACTCTGAAATGGAAACTAAAATCCCACACTTAACTATGTGATTTTAACAAACTAAGACATGTGCTTGCATTTTGTGTTTTCTTTATGCTATCTACTTTGGGATTTTTTGGTTGACTGGATTGTTGACCAGTTATAGGACGTCTACTAGAGGCTCAAGAGTTATGAGATGTGATGTCATGCTACTGTTATTTGATCTCAATTTCTTTTAAAACCCAACCATGGTAATGTGATGGCATGCTCTATGATGTGTGTGGTTTATTGATTGTTATTGCTTTCTAGTCTTCTTGTGTGAAGCCGAGGTGTATGTATATGAGATACTTGACTTAACCATTTTTGAGTCATCGATCAATTATACTTGGATTACTTTCCAGTCACCTTGATGGGACTGAAGTGCTCGTTTGATCTTGATAATGTCATGTTGTGACATGTATGACTTGAACATTTTGGAAGTCTTCGATTAGTATTATTTTTGGGATACTTTTCAGTTGATCATTGAGAACCGATGGGTATTGTGATTTACTTTGAGATATTTTCTGGTTTCTTGTTGAGAACCGATGGATATTGTGATCTATCATTTGATGCTTTTCAGTTGCTCGTAGAGAACTGATGTGATTATTATGATTATCTTTACGATGCTTCCTAGTCACTTGTATAGGACTGAGGTGATTCAATGATTTGTGATTTCATGAGCTTAGGCTAGGTTATCTATATGTAGTGTCGGGAAGTGGCTTGCAATGGGGGTCGGGGCCCTAAGTGGTTGCCAGGGTAACTCATTGTAATTTGTTTAATAAGTGAAAAAATTACACTAAATATTGACCTAAATGAACCTAATAAGAGTTAATTTTATGTTCTCACCCATGCCTCAAGTGCCTATACAGACCACGATGGGAGTAGAGAGAATGCTTGGTTGCGACCTTGCATTCTGTAGTATGACTTATCAGTATGAGATGATACTAGTGGCTACATAGGGATCACTAGGGGGCTGGGGTCTATTGAGAGACTACCAGGGTAACTCTAGCATGATTTTTTCGATGACACTTTCCCTCTTACATAGTAGGTTTCCTACGTGTCTTGTGTGCCTCTGGGTATAGATGTCGATCTATGTTGGAACCTTTGAGTTAGTATACTTTTAGGATTCCTAGACTTGGAGAATACTTGTGTTTATGTGATTTGATATCTTGTTTGGGACTTGAGACTATCTCCTCAGGGTGGTAGGAATGGGCCATTTAGGTCCCACGCGGTTGGGTGGGAGTGCTTTTTCACTCTTACCATTTGAGATCCATCCATAGGCACCGTGGCTAGAGCATTCTTGGTAGGTATTTACCTTCATTCTATTCTTGGATCATTATGATGGATTTTATTTACTAACATGTATCCTTATATTGATGGTTAGCATGTGATAGATGATGTTATCTACTTTGTAGGATCATCTTCTGTTTTATTCTAGTATGTTAGATTTCTTTATGCATATGTTGTAGCATGATTTAGGAGTGACATCCTTGTTATGATAGTATTGATGATCTCTTCAGTGGCTTGGGATGTTACGCGTGGAGGGATGGCTAGGGCCCACGATGGTCTAATGATGCTATTGATGGTTAGGAGGAACCGCGTAATTAGTTGTGTTTTACGGTGGTTGTTATATCTTTTAGGATGGATGGATGTATCATGTATGGTGAATGGTTTCATTTACTTTATTGCACTTGTATCATGGATCCAAAGAGGATGATGTATTCTATTTGTACTTATGTATATTCTTTTAAGCCTTTCATACCCTGTGACATGTATGGTGGATGATTGAGGATTCCAAATTAATTTGCCAAGAGGTATTCAGAATAAATGTATATTATTTAAAGGACATTGGACTTTTCATTATTCTTTCATATGGATGTGATATTTGATGGACTTAGTATTAGTTAATTGAAATGTGATTCAACGTCATGGGATCCTTAAGGAATGTAACCTGTTATGTATGTTTATGTATGCTTTCAATTGAATGGATGTTATTGCTTCCGTTACTATGTGTTTGATGTGAAAGGTTTATCTTTCATGTTTTAAAAAATAAAATAAAATAAAATGCTACCAAACTTAGTGAAACTTTATGTTAATTCTTTTGGATCCCTTGGTGGGGCGTTACACCACTCCTTGAGGTCAATGATGACATCTTCTATCTCTCAACTCTTCTTTAAATATCTTCCATCTTCCAATTTTACCCCTAAATTGATACAAACTTATTCTTATTAGTCCCCACCTGTATAGGCTAAGACCAATGTTTTTGTTTTCACCAAATTCCATTAATCATGCAACATTTATTCTAAAGTTTATGCCATTTCAATTTCTTTTTTCTTTTTCCTCATTTTTACGATTGGTCAATTTGATTTTTTCTAGCATTTAATATTTCTTTCTATTAAATTTTTTGAAAAAATAAAAACTTCAGTAATGAGTAACAAGTTAAAGAAATTATTTTCTAATGTTCAATCTTGTTACCTCATAATGACTGTGGAAAAAAATTAATTGGATACAATGTCCCTTCATCTAGCTCCTTCATGCCCAACCAAATTCCACTTAAATGTTTAGTGCAACTTAAGTATAATGTTTAATTATTAATTTATGTGAAATTTATTAAAACTAGTAGTTGCATGCAACGGTGCACTAATAGATGAATATATTTTTAATCTACATAACTCTCTTAAACATTAAAAAATTTAAAGTATAAAAAAATACTCTCAACATTTGACAATTATTCTAAACGTACATATTGTTTTAAAGACATTTAGGATTATAATTTACTTTAAGATTTATGATTCATCATTAAATATTTAGGATTAGAGTTTCTCATTTAAGATTTAGGATTTGGAATTTATGATTAGGAAAAAACTAAGGATTAAAATGTAAAAATTAGGCATATGACAGTTTTAATAAAAATATTATATATTAAATATTTTACATCAATGCAATAATTACTTTTTGTGATCCACTATGAAAGTAGAAGAGAGATGAACATCAAAATAATAACAAGTCAAAAATAATGATAATTTTTTTAATATAAAATTATTTTATTATTACACCCAATTATTTTTCAAAATACATAAATTTGGTTTAAATATTCTATTAAACAATTGCACTTTCTATTTTATTTTATTATGACTTTAATTATTTAATAAAAATAAATTTCAAACAAATTTACTTTTTAATATAAAAATTAAATTACATTATCTTCAAATATAATTTCCAATAAAAAAGGAATATTTTCTAATATATTATAGGTTTTTAATAGTTTGAAATATATCTAATCCTCTATTATACATATTTATTTTTTATAGTATTATAAGTAAAATATCTCCCAAAATTATTTCTATAAATTTTATTAGAAATTCTTGTATGCTAGGAAATAATTTGTAATAGAATATTTTTAAAAATGAGAAAAAAATTGAAAAAATATTTTTTTGGGATCGGTAATAGGATTATATTTTATTAATATATGTGAAAATTACATCATCAATAAGGTCCATTAACAACTATCTAAAAGGACCATCAAACTACTTTCTACATCTTACTTATATACTATTATTACAAAAGAATCTTTTTCACAGGCTTATAAACATTATTGAGCAAAAAGAAAATTCTTTCACTAGGCAGTAATGATTTAAACTTTTCTCGCACATTGTCTGCATCAAAATCACGAGCCCATCGTAGAGAAATCCAATTTTCCTTCCACCATCCAAAACCATTATTTCAAAAAAATTGTTTTCAACATCTTCCTTAGTCATTCCTTTCTTCCCTTCTTCGCTCACCATCAACCAATCTGAAAAAATCATCATCTAAATCTTTCTTCAAAAAACTGCCACCCACATTGCTTTGCTCCACTTCCATCTAGTTCTTCACAAAATATCCATAATCCCTTCAAAAACTCCACACCATAAGTCAATTGTGATGAAAAACTACATGCACCATCAACCTTCCTTGGTAAGGAATTATAGTTGTTAGTATTACTTCTGGATTAGATTGTGTTGAATTTTTTTATCATCAACGTTTTGAATCAAACTATGTGATTCATCATCAGGATGAGAGAGCAAGAGCTGCAAAATATAAAGTAGTGTGATTTGAAATGTTGATGATAAAAAATTTCAACACAATCTAATCCAGAAGGAATACTAACAATTTTAATGGATTGTGGAAATCTGATCTCTTTGAAGGAATTATAGATCATCGCCTTTGGGGAGGAGCCACCAAAAAACCCACAACCATTATTTTCTTGAAATAAGTGAATTTATTCTTTCAGGTGAGCCCAAGCTTCAAAAATTTCCTCCTTGTAGGTCGTATGGTTAATTTTCTTTGGCCACCATAGAAAGGAAAATCATCCCACTTCATTCCCTTCATCTTCATTTGTGAAGCATTCGTTGTAGTTCAAACCATAGCCTATAAAATCCAATTCTAGCATTCAATCCCAACAATTAAGTCTTTTGAGAATAATGCCTCCACCACCCATTGCACCTCTGGTGTTTCCTCATTCAATTCTAGCTACCAAGTCATTACCATTGTAGCCACATCCATCTTCACTTTCTAATAGTGGTTTGATTCTTGAAACAAATGACGCAATGTTCACTACACAACCCTTATCACTTCATCTATTGGGCATAGTTGAAACAATTTCAATCACTTCTTAGTAAAAGGCCCCAATAAGGCTTTTTGTTGCCAATGCATTTTGAAAGTGAACGTCGGCTCCAAGACTACTAAATCCACCTTCAACCAACTACTTCTTTCTTCATGATTTAAAGGACCCATGTAATTAATAACTAACAATCCTTGTCTGTCCCCATCATTTCCCACCCCTTTTTGCTATCATTTCTAAATCTACCTCACACAAAACACCTCCTCTATCCTTTTAATCATTACCCATGTCAGCATTCCCTTCCCCTTATGAATCTAAAAGATGGTCTTCCACCTTTTAATAATAAAAATCTTTGACGCCATCCCCAATTAAATAAATTGAAAAAGACAATAATTAAATTTAAACTATTCAAAAAAGAAGTTTGTCCAATGGTCACAAATTTAGAATTCTCCTTTTCCAATTTCTTGGAAATTTATAATCCATTTTGACAAAGCATCAGCCTCCCCATTTCCCTCTCTATAAAGATGACTTACTTTGAAATCTAAAAATCTTTCCAACTCCTCCTTGATGACCTTAACATAGTTTTCCAAATGCCAAGCCTAGATTTTATTTGATTGAATGGCTTCTACTGCTATTAAGGAATCACCCTCTAAATGAAGCCTTTGCACCCCCAATTTCTTTGCATATTTCACCGCTATCAAAGTTGCCTTCATCTTTGCAATTTTATTTGATCCATCCATAAATCTAATCTCTCCAAAGGCTAGAGCCTTCGCATGTTGATTTCTAATAATTATTCCAGCCTTAGAAGGACCAAGGTTGCCCCTTGTAGCTCCATCAAAATCTTCCTTGATCCAACCCTCATTCAAAGCTCACCACTTGATTGATCTCCTTGAAATAAGATCTTGTTTATCCTGCTTCTTAAAACCCAAAATTCTAATTTTAATACCTGACCAGAGCTATTGTATAACCCTATCTTCTTTGGAAAAATCCTCTTTCTTGATCCTTTTCTAAAGGATGGTGCACTCATTACCTCCTGAAAAGGGTGATCAATTCTCCATAGTAATCTATCAATCAATTCCTCCTTGTCTTGAAAAATGTGCCTATTTATTTTTGTCTCAATCTCCCATATAAAAAGAGAGCAAATGAATTTCCACACACTTGAAAGCATAACACCTAACTTAATCTGTGGCCAAATCAGAAAGAAGTTCTTTAAAGTGGACATCCATGGACCCTGCCACCCCAATTATCCTTGCACCATTTACCAACATTTGGTTGCTACCTCACAATTTAGAAGCAAATGGTCAAAATACTCTTCATGCCTATTGTACATCACACATTTAGTTGGGCCTTGAAAACCAATTCTTTTCCTCCTTTCACTTGCGAGAATCCTACCTTGCACTACTAACCATGCAAAATCCCCTGCCTTCAATAGGAAGTCCTTGTGCCAACACAACTCCCCAACTTCAAAGGCTTCCAGCTTACCTCTTGAGAACAATCCATAACCCAACTTAATAGGGTATTCCCTTGAGTAGGAGGCACACCAGTGCACTTTGTCTTCTCTATCTATTAGACAAATACCCGTTTCCTTAAAAATATTCCTCAAAGAAGCTTCTTGTTGATCTAATAATCCTTTAACTCTCCAATCCTTCCATCTCCATTCCTTTCACAAAGGACCTTGAAACTCCTGCAAATAATCTCTCACCTTGACCCCACATTTTTCATGTAGAACTCTTTTAAGATCCTCAACCCTAATTTCCTTGTCTAAAACTAGGTAACCATTCTAGAAGTCTTTCCAAAAATTTACCTTTCTACCATCCCCTATTGTCCATGAGACTTGGTCAATGACCACACATCTGCAAGACACAATAAAGTTCCATATCGCTAAGCCATTTTTTGGGTTCCTAATAGTGAGAATCCTATATGCATAATTGGAATCCATATATTTAGATCTTAGAACTTTTACCCATAATTACTTTGTGTTTCCATATAAATTCCAAACTAGATTTTCTCCTAAAGCCACATTCATCAAACTACAATCTATCAAGCCTTCTCCACCATACTATTTTGGCTTACAAATTTTGTCCCATGCAAGAAAAGGAAGTTTATCCTCCTCCCCTAAAGCATTCCAAAAAATCATCATCATTTTTTTCCAACATTTTGATCACCTTCTTAGGGATGTTTAGCCACATCATTGAAAAGATAGGAATTGTAGACATTGCATATTTAAGCAATAGAATACGGCTTGCAGATATCAACCACCACCCTTTCCAACCTTCCATCCTCTTTAAACACTTATCAAGCAACCCCTTCCATAGATTATCTTTATATCTCCCTAGCTATAAAGGGATCCCTAAATATCTACTTGGCAAGGTTCCATTCCTAATATTTATAATTATTCTTATAGTCCTTTATTTACAAAAAGAGGGATGTTAAAGAACACTATTTCAATTTTTGGCCAATTTATTTTCTATCCTAAAACCCTCTTATACAAATCAAGTGTCTACTTCATCACCCTAGCCTCCCTTGTTAAAAAGGTGTCATCCAAAAAATGAAGATGGGAGACTGTCTCCACCCCTCCCGCAACCTTCATCACCTTCCATTGTGTTAGGATTAAACCACGAATAGAAATAACAATTACATGCAAATATAACTAATAACAAAAAATAATAGATCACACAGAAAAGAACACTAGGCACCAAGGTTTAACGTGGTTCACCCAATCCCTAGGCTACATCCACCAAATAGCAAGTCCAATATTATTACAATCTAGTGATTACAACTTTATTACAATTTTTAATCCCTTATAGCTCAATATTACCACAAGAACCAATTTTCACATCACCACTATAAAACAATCCCTAACCCTAAGCTCTTTTATACAAGTATTTTTACCACTTCAGGGTTATACTTAATAATTACATGTCAGCCCAAAACCTTGATAAAATAGGGCCAAATTTTTTTCTCAGGGCAATGCCTTAAGCCCCAAAGAATTTATGAAGTATGTACAATACTTTCCTGATCAGTCACCACAATCTAACAATCTCCCACTTGGAGACTGATCAGGCTCCACATTGAACAACAATCTCCCACTTGGATATTGATCCTATAGCTATGTTGCTACTCCATGAGGCTCCCACTAGATCAAACTACCATGGACTCTTCTATTCTTTTATTCATGTTTAGTCTAGAAGACTAATCAAAGCTGAAGAGGAGTTCAGCTTCTCCCTTGTTACTACCTTTGACAATATATCTGTTGGATTGTCATTTGTATGTATCTTCTCCAGCTTTAACTGTCCATCCTCCAAAATTGACTGAATGAAATGGTACTACAATTGTATGTGTTTGGTCTTTGAATGCAGAGCTGAATTCTTTGCAAGATGAATGGCACTTTGACTATCTATAAACAAATAATTATCCCTCTGAGGGTGTCCCAATTATTTCAAGAAGAACTAAATCCATATCATCTCCTTGGCTGCCTCTGTAGCAGCTACATACTCTACCTCTTTAGTGGATAAAGCATTAACCTTCTGTAAGCTAGAAACCCAGCTCATGGCTGCCCCACCAACAATAAAGACATAACTTGTAGTACTCCGCTTGGTATCAATATCCCCTGCCAAATCTGAGTCAACATAGCCCTGTAGATCAGTAGTAGAGCCCCCAAAGTTTAAACACTTATTAGATGTTCCTCTCAAATATCTAAGAATCCATTTGATGGCATTCCAATGCTCAATTCTTGGATGACTCATATACCTGCTAATGACTCCCACTACATGTGCAATATATGGCCTAGTACATACCATAGCATACATTAAGCTTCCTATAGCTAAAGCATAGGGTACATTGGACATCTTATCCTCCTCTTCTTGTATCTTAGGACACATCTCCTTAGTCAACTTCAAATGACCAGGTAAAGCTGTGCTGACAGCTTTAGCATTCTCCATAGAGAAACGTTGCAACACCTTCTCCACATAATCAGCCTGAGATAGAGCCAATGTTTTGTTCTTCCTATCTCTGCAAATCTTCAAACCAAGGATTTTTTTTGATTCCCCCAAATCCTTCATAGAAAATGCATGTGCTAATTGGCATTTTAGCCCCTTAATATGATCCATGTTAGACCCAACTACAAGCACATCATCAACATATAAACATAAAATAATGTAGCTGTCATCATCCAACCTCTTAAAATAAACACAATGATCTGAATGACACCAAGTGTATCCATGCTCATGCATAAAACTATCAAATTTTAGATACCATTGCTGAGGTGCTTGCTTCAAGTCATATAAACTTTTCTTCAATTTGCACACTAAGTTCTCCTTACCTTTGACCGCAAATCCCTATGGCTGAGCCATATTTATCTCTTCATCCAAATCACCATGAAGAAAGGCTATTTTAACATCAAGTTGCTCTAAATGCAAATATTTAGTAGCCACAAGACTTAAAACAGTATGGATAGAAGTCAACTTAACAACAGGAGAAAATATCTCATCAAAATCAATGCCCTTTTTCGGTGCAAATCCTTTCACAACTAGCCTAACTTTAAATCTTTTCTTACCTCCTTCCTCTTCTTTCAACCTATAAACCCACTTATTTTCTAAAGCACTTTTACCTGTAGGCAACTTTCATAAATCCTATGTCTGATTCTTCGGCAAAGAGTCCATTTCGTCTTTCATTGCAAACTCCCACTGAATCTTAGTATCCACCTACACAACTTCATCATAACATCCAGGTTCACCAACATCTGTAAGTAAAATTGAATACAAAGAGGGAGAAATTTTTTTTGGAGGTCTAATTTGCCTTGTTGACCATCTAACATTCACCGGTGTGTGTGGTATTTTTTGTTGTGGTTGTTGCACATCATGAGGATCGATTGGAACATCAGCTTTTGGGGTATCATCCAACACTTCATAATCATCGTCTTTCTTCTCATGTTGCTACAATAGATATTTATACAACACTTTCTCATTGAATATGACATCCCTGCTTCTTAAAATTTTATGATTTTTAAAATCCCAAAGCCTATAACCAAATTCATTAATGCCATATCCAAAAAATATGCATTTCTTTGACTTAGCTTCCAACTTGGTTCTATTTTCAGAATCTATGTGAACAAATGCTTCACAGCCAAAGGTTTTGAGAAAAGAATAACTTACCTTCTTACCAATCCATGCTTCCTCTAGAATACCATAGCCCAAAGGAGTAGAGGGACCTCTATTAATCAAATATACAGTAGTATTGATAGCCTTCACCCACATGTGTAAGGGCAACCCAACATGCAACCTCATGCTCCTTGTGTGCTCCATTATAGTCTTGTTCATGCATTCAGCCACTCCATTTTCTTATGGAGTCCTTGGAATAGTTTTCTATCTATTAATACCATTATTAGAGCAATAATCTTCAAATTCATGACTGCAATACTCACCACCATTATCAGATCTGAGACATTTTAATTTCTTACCAGTCTCATTTTCAACCAAGCATTTCCATTTCTTAAAAGTTTGAAATACATCAAATTTTTGTCTAAGGAAATAAACCCATACTTTTCTAGTTGTGTCATCAATAAATGTAACATAATAATGAGAGCCACCAAGGGAAGATACCTGAGTTGGTCCCCATACATTGGTATTCACAAGCTCTAATTTCTCCTTTTTGTTTTCCTTCCCAGTTTTCACAAAACTCACTCTCATTTGTTTTCCATATACACAACTTTCACAAAAATCCATATTAACACATTTTAGACCTGGTAAAACTTTATTTGAATGAAGTAATTTCATACCTTTCTCACTCCTATGCCCAAGTCTATTGTTCCACAACGCTATATCAAAATCTACAGCAGCTATTTTTTCTCCCTGCTCAATTGCAACAATTGTTCTTGAACATTCATTTTTCTCTAAAACAATTAAAGTAGAAGGAACAATATTACCTGTAAAAAGATATAAGATGCCTACTTTCACACCTTTTTCTACTGCAAGGGAACCTTTTGAAACCTTCCAATTTTTATCATTAAAAGTAACTACACAACCCTCATCACCAAGTTGCCCTATTGAAATTAAATTCCTACTCAACCTTGGAACATGTCTTACCTCATGTAGTAGCCAATGATTCCCATTCTGCAACTTAATCTTAATTTTTCTCTTTCCAACAATCTAACAAGGTTCATTATCCCCCAAATAAACAAGCCCAAAATCCCCTTTGACATAATCAATGAAATAACCTCTATGAGGTGTAGCATGAAATGAAGCACCAGAATCTAAAACCCATGAATCATCAACACTTTCTAAAGACAGAAGCAAAGCATCCTCTTCAGATTTGTTACTTACCACATTTTCCTTCTTGTCTCCATCTGGTTTATCTCCTTCATTTTTCTTTCAATTCTAGCAATCTTTCTTTTTATGACCTGGTTTCCCACAATACTAGCAGTTGTTCGATCCTCTCGATTGAGACCTCCTCCCCTTTGACTTTCCTCTTGATTTCCCACAATTTCTAGAATTACTTCCTCTCTCAGTCATTCTGCCCCTACTTTGTGCATTGAAAGCACTTCCTGAATGTAGATCCACCTGAGGATTTCCTACGAGTTTTCTCACTCAAAATAACATCGATCACATCATCATATTTTAGGGTACTAGATCCAAGAATAGAATTACTCACAGTCATTACCAAGCCATTCTAGCTTTCAGGCAAAGAACACAAAATCAAGAGAGCCCTAATTTCTTCTTCAAAATTGATACCCATAGAAGATAACTGACTAGTAATAGTATTAAATTAATTTAAATGATCTACAATAGATCCACCTTCTACCATTTTCATATTAAATAAATGCTTCATGAAAAATGCCTTGTTTGAAGCAAAGGACTTTTCATACAGTTTTGCTAGGGTTTGCATCAATTCTTCTGTCATCTTCACTTTTGTAATATTAAATGCCATTGATGGTGCCAAGCATAATTGAATGCTTCCAAGTACCTTTCTGTCCAAAAGATCTCATTCATCATTTGACATAGATCCTTGATTCTTGGCTTTTCCTTCTAACAGCTTCCATAACTAGAAGTTCTGCCCAGTAAACATGTCAACCCTCAGCTTACCCTCATTTTCCATCACTCCCACTCAATCTTGAGACTCGCACTCAACCGTGAGACTTTCCTGTAGAGGATAATTGAAAAAAAACCTCGCTTTGATACCACTTGTTAGGATTAAACCATGGAAAAAAATAATAATTACATGCAAATATAACCAATAACAGAAAATAATAGATCACACAGAAAAGAACACAAGGCACCAAGATTTAACATGGTTCACCCAATCCTTGGGCTATATCCACCAAACAACAAGTTCGATATTATTACAATCCATTGATTACAACTTGATTACAATTTGTAATCCCTTACATCTCAATATCGCCGCAAGAACCAATTTTCACATCACCACTATAAAACAATCCCTAACCCTAAGCTCTTTTATGCAAGTATTTTTACCCCCTTAGGGTTATAATTAATAATTATATGTCAGCCCAAAATCCTGATAAAATAGGGCCAAATTTTTTTTTCAACCCCAAAGAATTTATGAAGTATGTACAGTACTTTCCTGATCAGTCACCACAATCTAACAATCTCCCACTTGGGGACTGATTAGGCTCCACACTAAACAACCCATTGACCATCCCTCCTTTTATTGATCAATCTTCCCAACGCCTCTTCCAAAATAATAAATAGAAATGGGGGAAGAGGGTCCCCTCGACTTACCCCTTTCTCAACCTCAAAAAAAACTTGGGGGCTACCATTAACAAAAATAGAGAAAAGTGAAGTAGAAATATAATTGTTCACCCAAGTCACCCATAAATGATCAAAACCAAACTTCTCCAATACTTTCAAAAGAAAACCTCTATCCAAATCATTATAGGCTCATTTGATGTCTAGTTTCAGCATATTTTTTCTAGATTATTCAATCAAATAGAATGAATCATTTTGTCAGCTATGATCACCCCCTCATAGATAGAGCACCCTAGAGAAAACCCACTTTGTTCAATGGAGATCACCTCATTCAAAACCTTTTTTTAATCTATTTGCAACAACTTTTGCAATGATCTTAAACAAAGTGTTACACAATGCCATGGGTTTGAAATCCTTAAAGTTTTTCACCTCATCTTTTTTAGGCACTAAGGTTGTAAAGGTATTATTCATATCCTTTAGCATAAACCCACCCCTCCTACGTTCCTCCACCACTTCCCAAATTTTTTTTGCAAAAATGTCCCAAAAGTCTTAGAAGAACGGTGTAGGAAAACCATTAGGGCCCATATATTTGTCTTTACCTAAACTTGAAAGGACCTTTTACACTTCCTCTAGAGAAACATTTGCAACAAGTATCTTATTATGATCTACATAGATTTTTTTGAAATACAAGTTATCACTCCTTCCAAATCCACAACTCCCCATGTTCCTTTATCCCTTTCCTTTTGAAGAAAGCTAAAAATTCTTCATTAATCTCCTTTCCATCCTGAAATAGTAAACCCTCCATGCTTTCAATCAAAAATATCTTATTATGAACTCTCCTCATCTTTATTGACTTATGAAAGAACTTGGTGTTTCTGTCACCTATATTTAACCATGGTTCCATTGATTTTTGTCTCTAAAAATAATCTTCTCTTGCCAAAATCTCCTCATATTCTTTACTAAAGGTTTTTTCTTCCACAAAATCCTCGTACTGCATCGCATTCCTAATAAATTTTTCATTGAGTTCCTTTGAATTTTCTAGCTCAAAATTCTTTTGAGAAATTTTCTAGAATTTTTCTCTTTTCCAAACTTTTAGCATTTGCTTTAAATATTGCATTAAAAAAAAAAGGCCTTGTTCTCTTCGAAGGTTGGGACAAAAGACCAATTCTCAATCAACTCCTTGAAACCGTCAACTTTGAACCACATTGATTCAAACTTAAAGAGGCATCTATCCAGAGAAGACTCCTCCTACAGTCTAAGTCCTATTGGAAAATGATCTGATTCATGAATAGAAAGGATTTCATATTTCATAGTCCAAATAAAACTAGCCCAATCTCCTACTAGTGAAAATATATCAAGCTTCCAAGCAATATTAACAAACCCTTCTCTTATGTTTGTCTAGGTAAACTCACCTCTCTTAAAAGGAATCTCAAACAAACCATGTTATCTACCAGAAAGTTTGTGAAATCAACTTGGCTTGCTGATCTCCATCCCCTTCCACCCCATTTTTTTGAGGGATTTAAAATAGCATTGAAATCCCCCTGCTCTCCCCTAAAAAAAAAAAAACCATCTCCTCATTCTGAACTTGTAACACCCAGAGAGTGACTTCCATAACACTTATTTCTCCTGATCTTGAGTAGGCCCATACACATTTAACACATTAAATTTTTTTCCTAATTGATTTGAGCTCACCTTAAACCATTGCAAGTGATGTGCCTGCTCCATCATTAACACATAAATTGACTCCTCTTTCCACATAACACATAAACCTCCCAAAGAATCCATAGCTCCCAACCATGAACATTTCCATCTACTAAAATGTGTATTCATAAAATCAAAGTCATCATGCTTAATCTTTGTTTCCTACAAAAGAACAATATCCAGCCTCACTTGATCAAGAAAATGTGTTCATGGGCATTACAACCCCTAACATTTCACAAAAGGAGCTTCATTTCCTCTAAGAAGAGGCATTACCTCTTCTTGATTTTAGTTTACTCTGACCTTTAGCACTACCTATAATTTGGATCAAAGAATAAATTTTCTATGACCTCTTTTCTATTTCTAACCCACCTTAATATTTTGATCTTTTCCCTCTATTTGTGACAAATTTATTTTCTCCATAAGCACTATATTCTTTGAGAGGCCCAGAAAGTCATCCATTTGTTCCTCTTTCTCATTCATCCAAGAATATGTCTCCTTTGAACATTCACTAGAATCTCTTTCTGAGTTGAAGGAACCCTCCAAATTTATTTTCAACATCTCTTACCCAATCCTCCTCATGCACACCATTAGTTTTCCCTGGACTCACAAAACCTTGTTAAATCTTCTGAGCATAGAAAGAACTCCTCTGACTTTTCCATCCTACCTGAGTGTCTAGCCTCCCTACAAAGTACCTTTTTCTGGTCAAACCCTTATTGTTGCGTATCTAACATATTCTCCACATTACTTTCCTCCATATTAGTTTGGTTCTTAGTAACAACATTCCCAAGCAAACTATATTTCTCCACACTAACCCCTTTCATGCTTTCCTCCTCAGCCCAACCTTTTTCTTACACATCCTTCCCCTCATCAGTGATTTCCTTCTTATCATCTTTAGTGGTTGAAACATGCCTATGATCCTCCATCCTACATGTTTCCAAGCCTTCCCCTCACAAATTCCACCCCTCCTTAGTTGGCCCAAAATGATCCTTTAACACTATTGCACATTCCCATTGCGTTGTCATTCCTAACCTTTCTTTACACATGACTTCCTTTTTTTAAGAAAGAGATTATGAGAGAGTGATTTCCCTTTCCATAAGATTATTTTCCTCTAGATTATTCCCTTCCCCATGTAGTCACAAGGTTTTGACTCATGATCCTCACTTAGGAAGCTCACACACACCCAAAGTTCCTCTTTTTTGGAGAGAGTTTGCCTCCACACCCCTTTCAAGGAGTGTGTTTCCACCATCTCTAATAGAAGGTTACATGCATTCCTAAGGATGTAAAGATGAGGAAACATTTGTAAGGAAACCTTGTCAACCATTTCAATGGCTTTAACAAAAGATCCTAACTTATTCCCTATAATCTTATAAGAGTCCTCTTTCTAATATTGTTTAGGGAAATTCTACAACCCAATCCATCTAGAAAATGTCTGAATGGCCTCCTTTGTGGGATCAAAGTTTGCCTCCCACTGCTTCATATAAAAACCCTTCCCCTATTAGAAAGTAAAGTCTACCAAGATAACTGAGTGGTGGATGAATAAGTTATTTGATCAATACAACTTTTATCAACATTATTAAAATTCAAACATGTGATCAATATAAACAACAACCATAAGAAGATACACATACACAATAAAACTAGATATGTTAACTAGGGAAAGCCTTGATTAGAGGGAAAACCCTAGTGGGGATGGTACCCACAAAATGATGTACTAATATAAATGCTCCTTGTAAGAGGATGGACTTTGTTATGAGCCAATGAAATACATTTAGTACATATCAATCCCTATTAGGAGACTTTGAATCCCTGTGAGGAGATTCCAACCCTGTTAGGAGTTGTAGAAGGAAGAAAAACCCACTGTACAAATAGTTTTAGAGGAAAGACCATTGAACTCAATGTCCAAATGGTCTCTATATTATTCCTTTCAAAATAAAATAAGTTCAACTGATCTTAGCAACTCAATACTTGTGTTATCCTCTTACCACGCCAAAACACTTCTCAAATCTCAACACCAATCTACAAACTCACATGATAATGATCCCTTTGATCTCTTACTCACATTTACTAATCTTCACAAATCCAATTCAGTTCACTTCCATTTGTACTTACAACCAAATAAACAATCCTTCCTTTATACCAAGTCCTAAAAATAATTCATTAGGTTGGCCTTGAGGCTTTCCCAATTAATTACAATATGACCTCATTAAGACAACACACTTCAATACATTTTTTCACAATTACAAAATATTATCAGCTCACAACTTCTCACATGTGCGACCTCAAACTTTGTATAGTCACTAACATCATCATCAGACTATCTTTTGTCTCTTTCTAACTTCGATCATCCATATTCTATCCATGTTAGGAGATATAATATGAACACCAAAAACCACTTCTCAGATACTCTATCTACAAATTGTCTTTTGTAAATCATAAATAACTACTATCAGTCTTTGACTTTGTATGCATTTTATTATCCACATAATTAGGACACATTGTAGAATATTTCCTCAACTACACTTGACCTCATCTTCAATACTAGATTTGTACGACCTCCATCTTTGTCTGTTACTCTGCCAATCTTCACAACATGTTGACATTAATGACAAACATATTCATGAATGCAACACACACTCATGTTAATTATCTCTCCACTATTCTAGAAATTATAGAATACTCCCCCATAGGAATATCATCAACATTCATGCTAAAATCCCCTCCAGAAAGTAGGGGCCACTATTCAGGATCAAATCTCTGTCATGAGCACTATCAATAGTTATCATGCAGAAACTATTTCCCAAGGTTTTAAAATCTTTAACATGACCCCAATTCCTATCACCAATCTTTAACCTTCCTAATAGTTGGTCATTCCTCTCCCCATTTGAGGAAAAAAACATGATTTTTTAAAGAACTTACCAACTCTGACAATGATTGATTCTCAACTTTCAAACTATTTACCATGCAACACACCCCAACAGGATCAATGTCCTCCATCTGCTTCTCCACAACCTTTGGTCTTGAGAACTTTTGAGCCACTGTGCTAAAGTCTTCTCAACCACCCAGATTAGTTGAGGTAAATTTTTGTATAGGGTGGGGCCTTTGCTGGCTATTCTTTTTTTTCTCATCACCACTCTGACCCAACCCCATATTCTCGGGTTGTTCCACCCTCCTACTTTCCAGATGCCCATGCCACCTTCAAAAGGTTGTCTACTCCTTTTTGAAAAGAGCCATCAAAGTTTCCATTGAGAAGCATTGAAAAGCCTTGGTGTTTCTAGAATGTCGCTCGATTTTCTCTTTAAAAATCCTTCCTGAATGCACCCTATGCATGGCCACTGTAGCTCTACTTAAACCTTGAACCTCGCTCCACCATCATGCAAATTGAAAATATTTCTGAGTGAGCATTATATATATATTATTCATAACACAATTAATAAATCTTAACAATTTTATAATTAATTGTAACATATCTCCACACGGATATCAAAACCTAAATTTCTTTTTTCTTTTTCTTTTACCATTCTTTTAATGATTCCTTAAAAGAGAATCATCTTATTTTTTTATTTTTTTTAATTCTACAATAATATACAAACCAATTATTTATGATTATTCTAAATTTTGGTTATCACAATATCCTACCCTATAAAGAACTCCACTTTACTCTTGTTAATGCGATGCTAAATATTTAGTAAAATTAAAATAAGATAGTAGTAAAATTAGAGAAAATCACAAACCATTTGCTTATTTAGAAACTTAAACCAAATAATCAATGTGGATCGTAATAATTCTCCTCCTCTATATTAATCAATAGATCATTATGAGTAATAAATGAGAGATATATTGAGTAAATTTTGTTTATGTTAAATTAAAAACTATAATTTTTAGTCTAAAAATTATTATTCATTAAACAAAAAATGGAAGGCTCACAATTGTCCTTTAGTAATGGACAATTTAATTTTCAAATTCTCACAAGTTTATCAATTAATTAAATCATACATGTATACATTTTCATATACGACCTAGGGCTAGGGAATAATAATTTGTTTATGCTAGATGCAAGGGGCACATCTACATGTCGTAGGATTTAGTGTGAAGGTTACGATGCAAGTAGGGAGTGTGCGCACACATGCACACACATATTTGTGTGTACGTGTATGTATATGCATATGTATCTTTAAAAAAATTATATATTTATATTTTCAGATTTTAATAAGATTCAAATAGAGTGATTTATCCATTTCAACATGTACATATAATAAGTACATATATCTCTTACATGTTTCTATATACATTCATATAAATAAATGTACACAATCCTAAACAATAAAATCTAATCATATTAAAAATAAATATATTTTTGAAATAAATCTTTTTAAGATATTCTTAAAAAAAAAGTAAAAAGAGTTTCACACTAACATCCTCCTGTTTTGAAAAAAAATAATTCAACAATGAAAATAAATAATCTTCGAGCATAGGATATGGTTTAAAAAATCTCCCTCGAAGCTTCTATCTCCATGTCAAGATCCTTGATAAATTTAATCATAATATTAAAAAATGGGAACCAATATTATATTATTTTCTCCTCTTTTTAAATAAGTTATCTTTGCCCCAAACTTGGTGCATGTAGACTATGATGGTAAAAAAAAATGAAGTTTGTTTTAACATCGTGTTTGTTTACATCTCATTTAATTAGTTTGTGCATTCTTCCCAAAATTATCCTCAAATGAAATTAATCATAATATTAAAAAAAAGGGAACCAATTTTAAATTATTTTCTCCTCTTTTTTAATAAATTATTTTTACCTCAAACTTGGTGCATGCAGACTATGATGGTTGAAAAATCTCAAGCTTGTTTTAACATTACATTTTTTTGTATCTCATTTAATTATTTTGTTCATTCTTCCCAAAATTATATGCATGAGCATGGCACACACAAATACCATTTATCCTTACAAAATAGAAACTTCCTCTTCTCCATTTATTTTTCCAAAAATAAAACAATACTATTTTTTAGAAGTTATTTGAATTTATTTATTAACTATTTATTATATAGGAATGAGATTAAAGAGAATTAACTTTCTATTTTTGATTTCTCATCCCAAAAAATAAATTACGTATAAGAGGCTGAAAATTTCCTGATAGAAATAAATTATTTTCGGGAGCAAAGCTCCCACATATAAGCTTATCAACTTAAAGATATAGGTTTTTTATATTAATAATATTTAATTTGTATGTTAATGAAAAATAATTATTAGTTGTGATTGTTTTAATTTTAGCACTACTTGTATCGCAACATCTTATTAGAGTTTCGGTATTCAAAAGTCATTTACTTTTCAGGATGGATCTAGATAGCCTTTTTAAGATTTCATTGTGTATACCTTTGATATTATTTTATTAAGAGACCTTTCCTTTAACTTTATCTCTATCTGTCTTGTATTTTGTTTTTTTGTTTTTTTCGATCTTCACTTTCTTCCCTCATATCAATCTCCTATTCTTTCATTATGAATGTTGTCATTATGTATTTCCTCTATAGTAGCACTTCTCCATACTATGATTTCCTTTGATCACCATCATATTTTTCATCATTGTTACATTATGTAACTTTAGATAGCTCTCGATTATCCTAGAAGCTTCCCAAGATTTCAAATTCTATCCAAAGCTTCTTCTGATTTATAGTTGTTTAGCTCGTATCCTTTCTGAGTCATTTCCCTACATCTCAAAGTCTTTTTGTCATAGTATCCTTTCCCTAGCTTAGCTTTCCTTCTATAGCAATGGAATCTATCATCGTACTTTACCATTCCCAAGAAGAGAGAATGATGACATTCTTAGGTTCCATTAAGCCTGAACGTTGGAGTAGGTTTCTTAAAAAGGTAGACGACATTACCTAGCTTGCTGTCAAGAGAACTATTGGAGAGCATGCTTTGAATTATAGTTGCATTTGTTGGACAAACAATGTTGTAATTGAACTATTCATTGCTTGTGCTTTCAAAGCAAACATGAAGTATTGGGAGATCAAGCTCTTATGTAGGACTATTTTTGAAGAGATCTAGATGAAAGATCTTGATCACACAGTGGATAGTTTTAATCACCAATTAATAATTCCATATCTTGAAATGTATATGACTTGGTTGATAGGAAACCTCAAGTGGATGGTAATACCTAAGAGACTAGTCCTTTACGTCAATGATGAAGAAGCTTTCAATAAAACATTGCTAGAGATAAACCATTATATCCATTTTCTGCTTAAGTGACATAATTTCATAAAGGATCGTAGCAAATAGCTATAGAAGTTCCTGATAGAAACTAAGGCTATAATCTCAGATGAAGTGGATTGCAAAAGGAGAGAAAAATTGGAAATTTGTACTCCTTTTCTTCATAAGGCCACCAGGACAAAGAAACCTTCAAACCAAGTCTTAAAAGAAGGCAATGTCATCTAGGAACTAGATTCAAACAAAGACAAAGATTTCAATGTCAAACCCAGAGTTGGCATGTCTCCTCAATCATAGAACATTCTATATGGATTTAGATATTTTGATCTCTATTTTGCTTTTATATCCCTTTCTTGGGTTATCTATTCTCGGGTGATGTAGTTTGTAGATATAGCTTTAAGTCTCAGTCACATTAACCTTACCTGATGTAATTTCATATTCTATCATGTTTGTATAGCTTCACTCCTTTTAGAAATTGGTTTCATAAGCATCTCCCCTGTTAGATCCTACCAAAGATTTTGTTTTTATGGTCTAGTTGGAATACCCTACTCTGGTCTTTTATATAAAAGATGTACATAGTTTATAATTACAATACCTGATGAACGATGTAATACCATACTATCAATAAATAATAAGGAATTTTAGTATGTATTGAGTTTATTTATGTCTCTATTTATGCTCCATTTCTTAGAGAAATTCTATGGAAATTGTGTTCCAATTTAGAATTTTTTTAACAAGAACTGAATTTCCAAAAAAGCATATCACAGATGTTATCTTACATAGAACAACATAAATTAAATAACAAAAAATCTAAAGAAAAAATTCATACACAAATACCTATTAAGCTAATGTGGAGATAAACATATTCAATAGCTAACCATATTACTCCATATTCTATTAATTGGCAACGTTTAAAGATCAGTTGTCCAATCCAAGAAAATAGTATAAACTCCCTTTGTAACACTTCAAATTCACCCATGTTTACCAGATTGACAATTCATATTCCTTCCCCTATTTTATAATATAATTATATTAAACTCTAATAAATTTGACCTCAAACTATCATAATTGGAACTAAGGGTTAAATTATGATTCTTGTGACTCCTCCTATGTTGGTCCACAAATTGACAAACCTAATCCCTGCTATATTAGATTATATTTTTTCTTTTAAATTTAATAAGTTGGATTTCATATTTGAAATAACTAGTCAAATTAAATTCATATAATAGCTCCCTCATTTATCATAATCATCTACCCCTCTAAACAGAGTTGTAATTCTAAATTCTAATAACTACCAAATCTCCCTTTTAACCTTAGAACATTCAGTGACTTTTAACTTTTGTAGTTTATATTTCTAATTTTCACTGAATTTTATTGTTGAATTTGTCATCAATAAGATTTTGTAATTAATTTAATATGCTAGTTTGGTTCACATTTAATGCTTTAATATGAAAGCCAACTTTTCATATTCAGTAGAAGCATCAATCAGTTTAAAGATTTGACATAACTTAAACCTTTCCTATGAAATTTGTAGTGCCTCTCATGTTTGCAGTCTGAACCTTGTTATATTTTTTGATTCGAGAGATTCTTGTACTCTTGTTATGTTTCATTTTGAGATGATTTGAGGGTCAAATTTTATACCTTGATTTCAGTATCATAGATGTTATACTGCAATATTGTTCAGTTTATTGTATTTGCATGTTGATGTCGTCTTGAGATGACAATAGGTCTATGATGATATCTAGTTATCTATTATTTTGGACATATCTTTGTTTCAATTATGTGATGAATTTTATGCTAAGGTAATTTACTTCATTCTTTTCTCCTTATGCTTTGTGCAAATGTGAGTGATGTAAATGGATTATTTAAGTATAATTGAGTAAATGGTTAAATTAAGTATTTAATGCATTTATTACTTCAACTATGTTATTATATGCAATTGCACTTGATCATGTGTTTTAGTTTACAAGAATTATATCCCTGGTAGTGCCCTTGGAGATAGTGATTCAATTGTTCATTATTACCAATGTCATCCCTATATGGTTGACATATCCTTATTTAATTGTTTAATTAAGCCTTTCGATGATTATTAAATCTGAACTCATTTGCATTTTGTGATTAGACTAGTGAGCGTATTTGTGCATTTAGAGGTTCGCATTGTCGCAAAAGTTGTTAGAGAAATTTCTTTGATTTTGGGTTTTTGGGCTTTAAATTTTATTAAATTTAATTTCTGGCAACTTTGCCATAGATGAATTCCTATTACTAGGAATAACCTATTTTCATTTGGGTCAATTCGGAGTCTATCTAGTCTAACTAACTATTTTCCCTAATCGAGCATTCACTTGAAAAGAGAATAAGTATTGAAGGAGGAATTTAATTCCTCGCTTCTCACTTTTGCAATTTAGAAAATCAAGAGCTTTTTCAGAAATCCTTTTCTGAAGGATTGGTTTTTTGTTTGTTCTGAGAGCTACAGGCATGGGATCTTTGCGAGGAAAGACTCATTGGATCCAGCTCGGGGAGTCCTTACTTTGTCATTATTTTTTACTATATCTGCGAGTTATTTATTTTACCTAGTTGTTTTCCATTTTAGCCCTTTTGATTGTCAAGTAGGACTCTCTCATTTTTCTTGTTTTAGCTTAGTTTATTTATTTGTTTTTGGTAGCTATTTGTTTGGAGGCTAAGAACTAGTGTTCCCCTCTATTTTTGTTTGCTAATTCTACATGGTTGGTCGGGTATGAACGTTTTCCCCATTTTTGGGATGAGGGTTTGGGGTTTTGCACCATTATGCTGGTCATTTTTGCATATGGTGTCCAAACCCAAATTTTATTGGATTTTTCATGGCTTTTTTGCCCAAAGGCCAAATGGGTTTTAATTTCAAAGTTTCCAATTTTGGGGGGTTTTTACCTCATTTTGCATGTCACCTTAATTTCTCAAGTTTTCTTGGCATGATGTTGGTCATAGACTTGGATCATCTGTTGGGATACTAGTTAGATCATTGTTGCACTTTTATGTTGCATTGGGATGCATGTCACGTCTGTCCTCCCGAGTCTATTTTTGGTTGAGTGATATTTTGCTTGTGTTCTCATCTAGTCCTTGTGTTATGATCTTTGTGATGGTGGTGCACCACACATGAGTACATACACATGCATTTGTCGAGTGACTTGCAAGGCCCGATCTTCCATGGACTTTCCAAAAGTTATGATCATTTAAAGTTGGGTTGGGAATATGCATGCCTATGGGAACTCATCGTTGGATGAGCATGGGTAGGGAAGGGTAGGGTAGTATATGGAGAGGGATTCTATCTCGAAGCTTGGTGATCATTATGCCTAGAGGGTTGGCAAAGGAATTTTTTAATCAAGTTATAACTAAATAAAACATTGGGTGGTAATAAAACTTAAGATAATAAAATGTATGTGCAAGAGCCTTCCGTTGAAGAGTTGAACCACACAATCAAAGCTTGGCATTTTTGATGCCAAGTGACTCTCCATGATGTCAGACCCTACATAATAACCCATTGAGTGTTTGACCAAGACTTGTAGTTTATGCAATATCTCTGATCTTGGTTTCAGTCATCATATTGTCTAGCCTGAGTGTTAGCCATGGATGTCTGCTTTATGTGAGTTTGTGGTTGGATCATTGTCTCCATCAGCACAGTGGGAGTGGACCTATGGGTTCCACATGGTTGGGAGGCATAACTACCTATACCATTACTAGGGACTAGAGTATAGAGATAGTTTATTATCCCAGTGCGACCGTTGCTAGATGTTTTGACTTGGTACTTTGGGTTCTGGAGTATGCTTTCTTGTGATTTATGCTTTCATCAGAATGCTTGTATATCATGTTTAGATGATGTTAGTATTGACATATTTCCTCATTGTGATGTTTAACATATGATGCTATGATGTTATCTTCTTAGTTGGAGTATCTAGTGCTTTTGGTTTAGCATGTTAGATTTCCTCTTCATATGATGTTATTATGCTTTAGTATTGACATCCTTATAAGATAGCTCTGACTATCTAGTTGGTAGTTTGGGATGTTACACATGGGGGATGTCTAGGACCTTCGAGGTCTCATGATGTTATTATAGTTGGGAGGAACTATGCACTTATTTTGGTTGTTTCAATTCACTACAATGTTACCTTCACTATGTTCTTTATTGCTTTATGTCAAATGGTTGTGATAGTTTCCATCTTACAGTTTAGCATTCGAGTGTCTGTGCCTTGATTGGTGGATCCAGTACTCCATGGTGTGGAGGAACTTCATTTCCTACCTTTTTAACTTTATGTTTTTTGGCATGTTATTTTGTATCCTTGTGCAAAATTTCACTTTCTCATGCAAAAGTGCAAAAGTTCACGTGGTGTGTTGGGTTTTCTCGCACTGCTTTTGGCACTTCCTCATGCAAAACCCCACACCAGTTTTTAGGTGTTCTGGCTACTGAGCCAAGTTCTTCCTCATGTTGTTTGGTGCATTTCCTCATGCAAAAGGTAGTTTCTCATGTGGCATACTGCACTTCCTCGTGCAAGATTTTTGTCTATTGTTGGTCCTCACACGAAAAATAGGGGATATCTCTACTAGATTTTGTGGATCAATTTTTGGTGTTTTAAGTACCCTTTGGGTTTTCTTAATTTACCATGCTTTGAAAGATCTTAGATTCTTCATTCTATTGGCATCTTTGGTTTTCATTTCTCTGTTGTGTGTGTCAGTCGAGTAGTGGCATTTGGAGATTCGTTGGTTGCCAGGATTGTGGTTAAGTCTTTCATTGTGATATTTGTGATCCTAGTATGTTGAGTGTCGAGTACATCCATACTTCTTTAAAAAAAAATCTTGGCTTGTATTGAATCCTTGTTCCAAGGATCTCCAAGTGAGGTATTACAAAATTTGAGAAGCCCAAATTCTATGATTATAGTTTATTTATTGATTATTATGACTAACATTTATACATAAGTTGGAAGCTCTCTTAAAGATGCAGATTTTTTCGAAGGACTTCAGAAAAAAAAAAAAATTCAAAATGATCAAAACATGCTATTCAGGGCAAAGAGAGGCTTTATTAAAATATGATATTATATCAAAGATCCAATGGATATGTTGGCAAATCCAAAAACATGGACCCTTCAAATAATTAAACAAATTTGTAAAGGAAGGGATGTCTTCCTAAGACCCTAACCATGATTGGGAAACAAGTATAATTTTTTTGATTTAACCAAGATGCATAAACACAGATGTAAAGAAGGGATTGTCCTTCAATAAGATTTGGAAACTGGGGTATGCCTCTTTAATTTTGTATTTATAGTACTAATATCTTGGGCAAGACTGGAGGTTTTCTTCTTTGTTCTTTCCTACCCGTGCTTGTTTGAAGAAAGACTTTGTAATTTTTATTCATTAATATAATCCATAGGGCTTCGACCTTTTTTTTTATAGGTAATCGACTGAAGCCTAGATTATTTATTATTCATTTATTATTATTGTTAAGATTGTAATGACCCATTCTACTAGGTCAAAAATTAAATGGCCCTGAAATATAAATAAATACATAAATTAACATTAGAGAGAGATTTTATTTTTGAATTGAGTTAATCTTAAGAGTAAACACATAATGTTATTGTTATGAATAGAATCTTATAATTGTTTCCCTTGTAGTGGGTCCCAAGATGGATGGAAGATTTACTGCGGCTTTGAGTTTGGACATGCTCAGCTTGAGGCTCCCTCAAACCTTAGTCCATATTGGGATTCATTTTGCCCCAATGCGATCAATTTACTCCTCCCCCTATGCACACTTCCTATCCATCATGTGACCAATACAAGAGGTAATTGATCTTACTAATATTAAATTTTAAAATTGTATATTTTATTATTACTATTATTATTATTATTTTTAATATTATTTAAAGTCTTATCTATTTACATTAATTATTATATGATGGAAAGAATTAGCATCCTGTGTGTGTGTGTGTGTCAAAAGTTATATCTTCCATATTACATGGTGGGAAAGAATAAGAAATAATTTCATATATTACTAAGGGAAAGTTAGCATACCACACGATTGCTAAAATGCTATTAAAATATCCACCAAGTGGTGATTGTGGTTTAGACAGATGTGGCTTATGGCTATTGCACGTCCTTTTTACTAAGCAAACGTTCTTTCAAGGATGGTACCATTTGCTGGTGTATCCAATTCTTTAAACTTTATTCACCAACCTCTTTTCAAACTGTGAAAACCTTCCTTGTTGCCCTCCTACTCAATGGTCACCCTTAATTTATACTGTGTCAAACAACGCGATGTGTCCTTTCACCGTTTTCACATATTTACTAATATGAGAGTTTATATGTGGCAAACGAGATTAATATGAGAGTTTATAAAATGAAAAGGTGATTAATAGTTAATATCAATATGATGTCTTATAAAAGTTGTTAATATGCGAGTTGATTAATAATTAATACCAATTAATAGTTAATGAAATATGAAAGTTGATAACTAATAATTAATATAAATTAATGATTAATTTAATGAATAATTAATCAATTTAATTATTAATTAATTAATTTTAAATAATGAAGATTTGAGATTAGTAAGTAATATCAAATGTTTCATCAAATTGAGTTTTGATAATTAAATGTCAAATAATTAATCTAATAATAAGATTTTGAGATTAATAATTTATCAAATATATATTGTTATATACGTAATTCAAGGGTTTATGACAAAGATTAATTATTATTATGTGTTAATTTGGAGTAGATTTGAATCCTAGACCTCCCCGATGAGAGGTTCACAATTTACCAATGCATTGTAGGCTCTTGCTTATAGGGCTTCAACCTTTTATCGATCAAAAAATAAATAAATATTTTTAAATAGATAGTTTTAAAAAAATTAAAATTTATTACTATAAATTATCTACAATTTTTAGTAAACATGTTTAGAATTTTTTTATCAGTAAAAGGCTTTTGCCAATATTTATTATTTTTAAATTCTACATTTTTGTTTATCCTCATTCAAAGTGCAGGCATAGGGGGAAAATAACATGGAAGAAAATTTGCAATCTAGTCTAAGATGTGAACATCCTATCTATTTTATGATATAATTGCCTTTATTTTTTAGCATGTGGCTTTAAGAAGGCACACCTCTTACATGAGATACAAAACTTAGTACATCATTATTGCATCTTCAATCTATCTTCTCTTTACATTACTAAAGTTTGACTTGCATTTTCGTTATTTAACTTCTTTTTGAAGCTTGATTTCTTTTTATATTTCCTACCTTATCATATCCTTATGATTCCAAAGTTCAAAATTCAAGTCACTAGATATTTTTTCCTACATACTTTCTTTTGGCTAAGATCCTTGTTAGTAATAGTGAATCATAAAAATTACATTGAATCAAAAATATTTCTATAAATAGTTTTTTTTCCTAATAAATAGAGAAAGTGACTTTTTTATTTAACCACTTTTAAAATATCAATTTATTTTATGATAGAGTAAGTGTTTAGAAGTTTTTTATTAAGTAATATTGTTTTTAATAAAAAAATTAAGACTTTTTTCTTATTACAATTTTTATGTTCATATTAGAAGTTTTGTGGTTTGTCTATACTTTAAATTATTTTAATATTATTTTATTTTAATTTTACATTTTTATAAAATACTCAAAATAATAAACATATTGATAAAATATATTTATTAAAATACGAGCCTTTATATTTATCACGAATGAAAAATAATAGAATAAAGTAATCAAAGGTGGTTACAAAGATAATAACACAAGACAAAAATAAAGAAGAAGAATAAATACTAAGTTAATAACTTAAAGTTAGAAAGGAGACAAAAGAAAAATTAATAATATATAATAGGCCTTATTTAAAGAATGAAGATGTTTCATTTAGTTTCTATTTATTTGTCATGTTGGATAAGAGTACGTAATTTCATTCTAGTCAAGATGGTGTGATTATTACTAGTTTATGGATTTATCATCAATTATTGTATTTAGATAAATCATTCACATGGTCCTCTTGGATATATATTTATGTGAATCTGTATTTATTTATGATTGGTTTTTTAATATTTTAAAATAGTTATTTTACATTATAAATAGTTATGACTAATAAATACACTCTATAAAAATACACAATGTCTCTACGAAAATATTTTGGGAACTTTGTCTCAACAAGAAAAACTTCTTATTTCGAAAAATCAAAATACGCAACACAATTCATTTTCCCATCACCAAAAAATTTGATCTCCTATTATTAGCATTTGATTCATTATCATTCGCAAGCAAAGTTGGGCTCAGAAAAAAATCAGAGCACAAACAAAAGAAAATAAACAGGGTTGAATTTTAATAAGCAGAAAGAACATTATTTGAAAATAAAGCACACACAAGATGAAAATTGCAATACCAATGAGTGTAAAATGAACATGAATGGTGCAGATTACAATATGCCCATCACAAAAAAAGAGAGGTAAAATCACAAGATCTAAACCCTGACCAAGCTAATTTTGAAAAAAATAGTCCTGAAGGTCAATGGATTATTGTAAAAAGTAGGAAAATTTATAGAAAGTAATCTCAAAATATTCTTCCCCATAAGTCCATCCTGAACCAGATTTCAAAGGCTAATATGATCCCCTTAGGTAAATATGTAAAGAAAAATTCAAGCAGTCAATCCAATTTAGGGCAACATGATCATAAAGGTAAAACCCTACCCAAGAGTATCTCAAATAGTATGATCCATCCTCCCTCTAGAATTACATATCGTACCCCTAAAAACCCCAAATCTCTACCAAACCTAAGAAGAATCCCTTTCTCCATCCTGAAAAATAGCAACTCAACCAAAACTACGGTGATCCCACATTAAGCAACAAGAAAGCAAGAAGACAAAGACATAAGAGCAAACATAAGAGATTGGTCAGAACAATCAAGCACAAATCAAAAGAACATCAATAATACAATAATCATTAGTAACAAATAAAATGAAGATCGATGGGCCAACTATAAAAATATGGGAGTCTTTGCTTAGTGGGATGAGCCAAAATCAATGAAACACAATTTAGCAAAGTTGTTGAAAGATGTTTGTAGGGGACAAGTAAGTATTACATCCCTATCTTACAGTCATGTTTATCTTCATTGCAAAAGTATTAGAATTAGAGATCAATTTCTTTCTGGGAATTTATGTTTCTATAAAGGCTGTAGTATGAACTTTATTAAATGGTCCCCTAATTTCAACGAATTCTCGATTAAATCTCGATGTTTTCCAACATGGATTACAATCCAATCATTACTAGTAGAATTGTTGCATTTTTCATATTTAAAATGAATAGGGTTTTTATTTTGGGAGAATTTAGGGTTTGGAGATAATCTCAAAGAAATAAATGTGGTTAGGGTTTTAGTAAATATCAAGTTAGACATATAAGAACCCAATCCTATTAAATTCATAACTAATAGATCATACTATAATATTAAATTATCAAAATTTGAGGGTAATATCCATATCATAACTCTTCTAGAATTAGAGATGAACAAAGTGTTAGAATGATTTAGAATAACTGGGGGAGTTAATCAATTATCCTCAGGTCCAAATGTACCAATTGAACTTTTAATCACTTCAAATACCTTAGATCTAAAAATTTGATAGCTCAGTCTCTATAACAAATAATCAATAACATAAACTTGTAGTCCACTATCCTAATAGTAACAAACTTGTAAAATGTAAAATATTAACATTAAAACATCTCAAATGATATCCACACAAGTATGACACTAGCATTTAATGTGGAAACCCAATTCAAGAAAAAAACACAAATAACATGTGACTAATTTTTCACTCTTCTGAAGTGAGCTTTGTTAGGAGCCAACCATGTTAAAGGTTACAAAATACACAATTAGATGTGACCTTGATAAAGAATTTAATCACCAAGTATTAAGAGTGGCCTTGTTAGAGGGCTTAAGATCATTCTGTTAGAATGCCACCTTGATTAAAGGATTTACATATGACTGTTAGGTCAACCTTGATTAAAGGATTTCAAAATTAATACAATCGTTAGAAAGTAACAGTAGATTTCTCTAACAAATACAACTAACTTTTTAAATATAGATCACAATTTGGTCCAATAGTTGATTCATTGACTGGCCTCCATTAGCATCTCCCTCACTTATTCGCTTGGCATCCCTTCAAGCAATCATTCTTCACCTCAACTCTTTACTATTCAACCTTTTGCTCAAGTTCATTAATCAACAAAATTAACAACTACTCCAACCTTGTTAAGGTCTTCACCGGTTCTACTAACGTCTTTAAACTTAGCCCTTGTACCACCTTAAATAGGTAATTCTAATCTTTTTTTGCTTAAATATCACCATAGATCTTAGGGTTTGGTCATATTCATTGAATCCTTCCATCATTTCGTCTCCTCTTTTCTCTTCTAGAAACTTCAGCAAACTTATACTAAATTCTTTCATAGAAATGCTCAAACACGATTTTCCTTGAATTAAATGCTCCAAGTCATCCATCCTTATCTTCAATACACTTTCCGTATTCCAAGAAATCAACTCTTTCAATTGGAAATCATGATTTCCTCATAATCTGTCAAATATTGCCCCTCGGCCAACACTATATTCTGACACTCGGTCATCACTGAATTACTCAATTGCTACTAACTATTATGTTTGGCACATATATTGATACTCATTGAATACTGATGCTTGGTCGACACTATATTTTTCTTGGCTTATATTGTCGCTTGGTCAATTCTAGCATTGCTCAGCATAAACTTCAAGTTCCTTAATCGTATGTTCTTTTTCTTATTCAAGCCTATGCATTCGGTCATTCTTTGATCACTTCTTGTAGGCTTTAGTACAATTGTCTTCTTCACTTGTATTATGATTGACCAATCACTTTATCTTGTCAAAGTCCAACTGATCAAGTGCCCATTGCAGTTCCTCATAACTCAACCTTTCCTCTAGGTCCTTTTGTTATGTCTTTCTTATTAAATCCTCTTCATTAATCATCTTGATATGGAACTCTACTCAGATATAGAACTATCTTACTAATAAGGTTTGACATCAATGACAACATAACAATTGTTCCAATTGTAGTTTCCAACAATCTCCCTCTTTGGCATTGAGCATGACACCTCTAGTTACCATGCAATCCAAAACATGTAATTTCTTCAAGCATCTCCCTTTGTGTTTAGCATCAAATATTCATTAATATCCTTAGTTTCATTTTGATTCTCATCTCAGTGTCCAACAATTCCCTTCTTTTAGTTTCATTTTGATTCTCATCCATGCAACTCTGATATGCAAGACATAGACTCCCTCTATCATATCATATCATGAAATCAATCAGCTTCCTTTGTACTTCTAGTAATACCTTTCATATATTATCCCTCTTTGCAACATACCTTTAACTCTTCATGAATAACTCCCTCTTCATACAGTAACTATATATTATCTTCCTCACTTACTTTCTCTCTCTTTTTCATGGTTACTAACATTCTCTCCCTCTTTGACAACAATTCCAAAGACACTTCATATTTCTCATAAATATTTACCATGTAGATGTCTTCATGTCAGTACTCTATTCACCATCTATTATCTGTTCTTATGAAAAATACAACATTTATTTCTTCTCTCTTCACCACTTTAGGCAACTCTTAAAGTATTTTTTTTGCATCAACTTGTAAGATATTCTAATCAACATATTTGATGCAAAGCTCCATCTTAGCTTAAGTATCCTTTTCTAGTGGAATCACCCCTAATTTACCTATTAGATACTCATGTGCATCCTTAGGTAAATCCTTAGTGAAAATATAAGCTATTTGCTCCTTACTGTTTACATACTCCAATCTCACTTCTTTGTCTTGATCCAACTCTCTCAAGTAATGATACCTGATAGAAATATGCTTGGTCTTTGTGTGCACCATAGGGTTCTTTGATATATTTATAGCACTTGTTTTGTAACAATATATAATAATAGGATCAGTGATATCTTCCTTCATCTCTTTCAACAATTTCTTGATCCACACAATGTTTGAACAATTCACTACTACATCTACATATTCAATTTTTGTTGTTTATTGTGAAGTGCAATTTTTCTTCTTGCTTGTCCAAGAAACTAATCTCTTTCCTAGAAAGAAATCTCCACCACTTTTACTTTTTTTGTCATCAACATTGCCTACCCAATCTACATCTATGTACACTTTGAGTTCAAACTTGTCATTCTTCTTGTAATATAGACCATAGTCCTCTGTTCTTTTCATATATCTTATTATTATTTCGGCTGCCATCATGTGATTCTTCTTGGGACTTGCAGAAGATCTTGCAACAATCTCAACTGCCAATGCAATATTAGGTATGTTATGAACAATACATTATAGTTTTCCAATCATTGATCTATACAATGTTTGGTTCACATGAGTAGATTTATCATTCTTAGATAGCTTATGTCCTATAGCCATAGGTGTGTTGATTAGTCTTGAGTCTTCCATCCCAAAAAAATCAGTATCTCCTTGATATATTTCGATTGAGTAATGTAGATACCTTTCTTCTTCTGATATACTTGTAAACCAACAAAGAATTTGATCTCACCAAACATAGGCATATCAAATTCTTTCTGGATCTCATCTGTAAATGATTTGCATAATGCATCTTGTCCTCCAAATATGATATCATCAACAAATATTTCAACTAGCAGTATCCCTTTACCACCTTCATTTTTCAAATATAGATTACTATTATCATTAGTTCTTGCAAATCAAATCTTTACCAAATAATTATACAACCTTTCATACCATGCTCCAAGGGCTTGTTTCAATCCTTGTAGAAATTTGTGTAGTTTACATACTATGTTCTTCTTGTTGGGGTCAAAAAATCCTTCTAGTTGTTCAATGTAAACCTCTTCTTCCAGTATTCCATTCAGAAATACATATTTGATATCCATTTGGTACACTTTAAATCCTTTGTAAGAAGAATATGAAAGTAACCTTATAACTCCTTCCAATCTTGCAACTAGGTCAAATGTGTCCCCATTGCAAATACCTTCTTCTTGTGCATATCCTTTACATACTAATATAGTTGTGTTCCTTGTGACTTCTCCTTTTTCATTTAGCTTGTTCTTGAATACCCATTTTGTTCCAATAACATTCTTGTCCTTTGGTCTAGGTACCAATGATCAGGTTTTGTTCTTCTCTATTTTTTTAACTTCTTTATTCATTGCTTAAATCCAATCTTCACTATCCAAAGCATCTTTCACTGATTTAGGCTCAAATTCACAAAGTAAATATGTATCACTCGTTAGTCTTTTCCTAGTCATAACTCTAGATTCTTTGTTTCAAATGATTTTTTTAGGTGCATGGTGTCTTCTTACATATTTTTCTAGTGTAGGTTCTTTTCTTCTTTCTTCTTCTTCAAGTTCATCTTGAAAATTTATTTCAAGTTCATTTTGTATCTCTACTTCTTCTTTTGGTTCTAGTTCTAGTTGCTTGACATTGTCTTCCTGATGTTTGACATCTTCTTCAAGTATCATGGCAACATTTTGCTAATGCTTAACACCTAAAATATGTTGCTTAATAGCATGCTGCTACAACTCAGAATTCATTATTTGTTGTTACTCAATAGCTTTGTTCTATGTCTCAGCTAAGGTGTAGGAAACACCTTCATTAACATATATGAATGTGTTATAGTCTTCAGGTTCTATCTTGCACTCAACTTCATTATTTTATACATATTAATCAACTTTCACATTTGCAATTTCCACAACTTTGTTAGTGTTATAATTCAAACACTTATAAGATTTACTCTTAGTGGAATATCCTAGGAATATGCCTTCATCATTTTTAGCATTAAGTTTTCCATTCCCATTTTCCTTCAGTATATAACATTTGCTTTCAAAAACTTCAAAGTACTTCATATTAGGTGCATACCCATATCATAACTCAAAGGGTGTAACATTTGTACCTTTCTTCTCAGTTCAAAGTATAGGCTAGTGTACTTACAACTTCTCTCTAGTATTTATGTGACACATTCTTTTCCATCATCAATGTTCTAGCATCATCCATGATTGATATGTTTCTCCTTTTATCTATTCTATTTTATGGAGAGGTCCTAGGTGTTGGCATCTGCCTTTTGATTCATCTATCATTGCAGAATATATTGAATTAATTAGAGATAAATTCTCCTCCTCTGTCATATCTCAAGAACTTCACACTTATACATGTTTCCTTTTCAACTCTTACAAAATACCACTTAAACAATTGAAAAGTATCATATTTTTCTTTAAGAAATATTGTAGTCATCATTCTAGAATAGTCATCAACAAATAGAATGAAATATTTATCTCCACAATAGCTTTGTACTCCAATGGGTCCACAAAGGTTAGTATGAACCAATACCAAAATATCATTAGATGAGTATGTCTTTCTCTTGAAACTAGACTTTGTCATTTTTCCCAATTGACATTTTTTACACATAGCATTATCAAGTTTCTTCAATCTTGGTAAACCTCTTACTCTTTTCATCTTACTAATGCTTAACAAATTATCAAAGTTCACATGACACAACCTCTTATGTCATAACCATATATCTTCATTTTGTGCAAATAAAGATGTCTTGTTAGATTAATCTAGATAGAAAAAGTTACTTCTTGTTTGATCACCACTCCCAATTAGTTCAATAGTAGCATCAAATATCTTGGTATTCTTGTGATGGAATTCAACTTTGTATCTTCATTTTTTCAACTATGAAACACTCAAAAATTTATAGTTAAGTCCTTCAACCCAATAAACATTGTCACACTTAATCCTATCAGTCAATTGTATTGATCCTTTACCTTTCACAAGACATGGTGCATTATTACCAAACTTAACACAACTACCTTTGTATTGTTCCATGGTTTCAAACTTACTTTTATCACCAATCATGTGATGTGAAAATCTTCTATCAATTATCCATCTATTACCTTTACTCACATATGAAATTAATGCAATTTTATCATCTTCATCAAAATCTTCTTTCATAGCAAAATAGACAACTTCTTCATCATTACTATTAGACTCATCGTCAGTTTCTTCTTCATCAATATAACAAGATTTCTTAGCTTTGTCCTTCTAGTCCTTTTTAATCCTACTATCTCTATCATCTCTTATGCCTTTGTACTTTCTTTCCCTTCTTTCATCCTTGTCCTCTTTGTCAGGACATCTTGCAGCAATATGACCAACCTTGTTGCATGAAAAACAAATTATAGTAAGTCTACCTTTATGTTTTTCTCTACCTCTTGGAAGTCTTCTTGCCATAAATGCTTCAAGCTCATTAAGATCACCATCAGAGACATCATTGTCACTATTTACACATTTTCCTTTTCCTTTATTACTAAGAACCAATTGAGACTTGAAAGCAAATTCAATAATGGTAGGAGTAAAATTATCAAAATTTGACAATTCAAAAGCAGAAAGCCTGCCAACTACACCTTCCAAAGTTAGGTTATTACCAGGGTTACATCTTAGTTCTTGTATTGCAGAAACCCTAATAGCATAGATAGGAAGTAGAGTTCTCAATACCTTGTTGATCAGAGTCTCATCATCAATCTTTCCATTTGATCATCTTATAGCATTTACCACTTATTTGATTCTTCCACAATATTTTCTCCTTCTATCATTCCTATTTCATCAAATTTACCTCTCAAGCTTTTTGATTTTTCTCTCAAAATATGTGTGTCTCCTCCATAGATGGTCTAGAGTGTATCCCACATTTTCTTAGTAGTAGTGCACTCCTTTATGTCATCAAATTTGGTGTAGCTTAGGGCTGATGCAATCTCCAACATTGTTTGATTATGTTCTTGCTTCTCTTTTAGTTGATGTGTTGTCAAGGGTTTTGGTATCTCCACATATGCATTGCTCCTCCAATTCCTTCTAGATGCAACTTAATCAAACTCTACCATACAATGAAGTTTTTCTTGTTCAACCTTGGCACCTCATTTTTGTGCATCTTGATCTTTAGCTTCAAGTACCTTCAAAATTTTCTCTACAAGCACCAAGAGCTCTAATACCAATTGTTAGAATGATTTAGAATAATTGAGAGGGGGGGCATGAATCAGTTATCCTAAAGTCTAGATGTAATAATTGAACTTTTAATCACTTCAAATACCTCAAATATAAACATTTAATAGCTCGGTCTTTATAATAAATAATCAATAACATAAACTTGCAGTCCACTATCCTAATAGTAACAAATTTGTAGAATGTAAAATATTAATAGTAAAAAATCTCAAATGAAATCCACACAAGTATGACACTAGGATGTAATTTGGAAACCCAATTTCAGAAAAACCACCAATAACATGTCACCAATTTTTCACTCTTATGAAGTAAGCTCCGTTAGAAGCCAACCCTATTAAAGGTTACAAAATACATTGTTAAATGTGACCTTGTTAAAGGATTTAATCACCCTATTAAGAACGACCTTGTTAGAGGGCTTAGTAACATTTCATTAGAATGTCACCTTGATTAAAGGATTTACATATGACTATTAGGTCAACCTTGATTAAAAGATTTTAAAACTAATACAATGGTTATAAAGTTGATTTGATAAATACAACTCACTTTGCAAATACATATCACAATTATGTCCAGTAGTTGATTCATTGACTGGCCTCCATTAACATTTATCAAAATTAAATTGGCATATTATTTTAAATTATATATTTTAATTAATTATGGTCTCATATCAATTATAATGACTTTTTAATTTTTATTTTTCCATTCAATTTGTAATGAGAATGTAGATGGAGTGACCTTTAAACTTCCATGAAGATCTATAAAGAGGACCAAGTTGAATTCAAGAGGAGAATGATATGGAGGTACATCTCATTTGTTGAGATTGCCAATTTGTGCTAGATCTTGTATATGGAGTTTGTGGACATACATCTCATCCATGGGATTGCCCACCCCCTATGGAGTTCATGGGCACACATTTCATTCATGGAATAGCCCAACTTTTATGAACTTGGACATACAACTCATCCATGAGTTTTTCTAAAAATTGATTTGAATCTCAAGCATACATCTCACTTATGAGATTCCCCATAATTGTACAAAATTTTTAGTATTATGAATGAATAGAAGTTTTCATATGACTCATTATGTGTTAATGATACCATTATTTCTTCTTTCGATATTTTCCTTTGTATTGATAAAATAATTCAGATCAGTGGTATCAAAGCTAGAGAAATTGGACAAATTAATTCTCTTAGTTTCTTGGATATTGCAAGGAAAGTAGAATGCAACAGACAAGATAGGCCCATGAAATTTGCTAGTTATAACCAAATTTTTTAAAACCAATCACACAGATTGTGGTGTACAACAAAGTTCTAAGGTAGAGGACAAGTATAATCTACTTGATTTTTCAACATGGGCATGAGCAATGGCTACATATTGGATTTGGAAACTGAAATCATCATATGGCAGAGCTCCAGGGCTTTAGATGACTCCATTAAATTTGATGTTGGATGTGGGCGTATTGAGATCATCAAGATGAAGAGGTTGGTCTGGTCTGTTGAACCCTAACGCATGCCTAATTGCATGGATTATACTTTCAATATCATTGGTGTCAACCCACCTGAATTCCTTCTTCATTTGCAAGTCAAATTAGATCTTCTACTTGTGGTGCTCCAGAGGTACATCAGGTCTATGTTCAGGGTCGAGGAATTTTTGGATAAATTGTATGCCTATTCCTTCTTCTTGTCTTGGGTAGAAAATGAGAAGTGATGGTGGATTCTTGTAGATGTTGAAATCATGGCTATGGCATGTGAAACAGCTAGAGAGGTGACTCAAGAGGCTGAGAAAGTGGTGGCGAATTTTCTTGTTGAGCTCATGTAGCTGCTACCATTTTTACCTTGGGCACACAATATTATTAAAGAGGAGGTTTATTGGGCCACTATTTTTTATGATATAGAAGAGGCCTAGAATATTGGCATCGTATAGGTGACCATTAATGGTGGAAACATACTTTAGTGGTGTAAATTTTGGGTCTTGGAGATGGAGAGCATGTTTCCCTACTTAAAACTTGAATTTGTAGTACAAGACTTGTTGCAGGGGAATGTTGTGATTTCCAAAATTGGGCATGTGAATAGCTCAGTGTTGAAAATGAATGTGTATTTAGGAGAGAAGGTAAGCATGGTCTGCTCATGAGAGGGAGTCAAACCTGAGACATCTTTGGGATTGTATTTGCTCTTGCAACAACTCACTACAAATTACATCACAACTACTACTAAGAGCAAAGATGGTGTTGAGAATATTGTGGAAGAGATTTTAGAGCATGTGGTGGGTTATTTGGCATTTCTACTGAAAGTGTGTGAGGTTTTTGGGAGCCATCACATTTTTTAGGAGGATTTGTGGAGTTAAAAATAATTCGTTTACGTACAATAACATGATTGGATATGTTTCCAAAGGTAGACGGAAAGACAAAATTGATATAATGCATAAAACTCATTTTCAAGCAACTTGGCAGAATCGTTATTGAATGCACATATTTTCAAAGGCGATAAGACAATGGGGCCCATTGCCTCACAAGAGGGGAGGAATGATTAGAATTAAACTAGCATATTATTTTCAATTATATATTTTAATTAATTATGGTCTCTTATCAATTGTAATAACTTTTCAATTTTTATTTGTCCATTCAATTTCTAATGAGAATGTAGATGGAGTGACCTTTAAACTTCCATGAAGATCTATAAAGAGGACCAAGTTGAATTCAAGAGGAGAATGATATGGAGATACATTTCATTTGTTGAGATTGCTAATTTGTACCAAATCTTGTATATGGAGTTTGTGGGCATACATCTCATCCACGGGATTGCCCACCTCCTATGGAGTTCATGAGCACACATTTCATTCATGGGATAGCCCAACTTTTATGAACTTGGACATAAAACTCATCCACGAGTTTGTCCAAAAATTGATTTGAATCTCAGGCATACATCTCACTTACAAGATTCTCCATAATTGTACAAAAAATTTAGTATTATGAGTGAATAGAAGTTTTCATATGGCTCATTATGTGTTAACAATAACACTATTTCTTCTTTTGGTATGTCCTCTAAATTGATAAAATAATTTAGATCAAACATCTACATCACTAATTCACTTGGCATTTGTTCAAGCAATCACTCTTTACCTCAACTCTTCATTATTCAGCCTTTTGCTCAAGTTCACCAATCAACAAAATCAACAACTGCACCAACCTTGTTAAGGTCTTCACCAATTTTGCTAACCTCTTTAAGCTTAGCCCTTATACCTCCTTAAATGGGTAATTCTGATCTTTTATCACTTAAACATCACCATAGATCTTAGGGTTTGGTTAGATTCATCGAAGTCATCCATCATTTTATCTCCTCTTTTCTCTTCTAGAAACTTTTGCTAAATTCTTGCATAGAAATGCTCAAACATGTTTCCCTTGAATTAAATGCTCTAGGTCATCCATCCTTATCTTCAACACACTTTCCATATTCCAAGAAATCAACAGTGTTAGTTGGAAATCATGATTTCCTCATAATCTATCAAATGTTGTCCCTTGGCCAACACTATATTTTGACACTCAGTCATCACTAAATTACTTGATCACTTGTTCCTCACATATACTGATGCTTAGTCAATATTGATGCTCGATCCACACTATATTTTGCTCGGCTTTTACTATCGCTCGGTCAACTCTAGCATCACTCAACATAAACTTCAAGTTCCTTATTCTTCTATTCGTTTGCTTGATCAAGCCTATGCATTTGGCCATTCTTTGATTACTTGTTCTAGGCTTTGGTACAACTGTCTTCTTCACTTGTATTATGATTGAACAATCACTTTATCTTGTCAAATTCCAACTGATCAAGTGCCCATTGTAGTTCCTCATAACTCAACCTTTCCTCTAGGTCCTTTTATTATGTCCTTCTTCTCAAATCCTCTTCATCAATCATCTTGATATGGCACTCTACTTAGATAGGAAATTGTCTTACCAATAAGGTTTGACATCTATGACAACATAACATTTGTTCCAATTGTAGTTTCCAACATAGAGATCCAAACATATCCAACTTCAAACTTGTCATAAGAAATTCTAATCTAATAAAGATATTTCCTGTGATTGCTAAATATTTCAAGGACATCTATCTTCTAAAAACCATATTTTTCATAGTTGAAGGGATTGCGAGAGGGTTTGAGATGATCTCCTATCTCAAGCTTAACCAGGAAATGATCTAAGCCTAGATAAGGAAGAATAGATGAGGTGAAGGAGAAATTAAATGTAGACAATTCTCCTTTGAAGATACATCTATCTAATATTTCTACAATATTGTAGAATCCTTTTCTTCTATTACTCCATGCATACATACCATTAGGAGTTGGTATATCTAGAAAATGGTTAAAAGCATACCAATTTTAGAAATGTAACATAACCTGCAATACCAATTTAATACCTCCATCCTTTTCATCTAAAGATTTGATTACATTGAAATCCCCCCAAAAAGTAAGTCTTACTATTGTTTGTTTCCATAAATTCACTAATCTCATTCCATATTGTTCTTTTTCCTCTAGTTGGGATTGGCCCATAAATGTTAATTATTGTGAAATCTAGTTCAGTTTTGTAGCTTTTTATTTTTCCACCTTGCCAATTTCAATTGGATACTCATTTTGTATATGATATCTTTCTAGGGTCTCATATGATACCTAATCTTCCTGAAGCTCAACCAAAATCTACCATCTGGATTTGCATACTTCTAATTTCCTACTTATTTTTCTCCCTCTTCTTTGTTAAGTTTAGTTTCTTGTAACATAATTATGTTTGAATCAAAGAGAGATAAGTTGCGGTTAAGAAAGCACTTTTTGTTAGGGGCATTTAGACCCCCAACATTCCATGTTGTTATCTTCATGGATCCATGGGAAGGTACTTCCCCTTCTCTATTTGAAATAACTCATTAATTTTTTTCTAATCATTTGCCCTTCTTGTCACTTGAGTTTTGCTAATGATTTCCTTCCTCTCTTTTTAACTTTTCTTGTTATAATTTGGTTGCTTTATATCTTATAAATTTGTTTTTATGCCTAAAGAATCTAGATGACTAATTGCATTTTGCACAGTAGTGGAAATAGTTTCATCTTCTACTATTTCCTCTTGCTCTTTTTCCAATTTAGATGCGATTTTGTTTCTTATTCATCTATCCTCCTCATCTAAAATAGTACCTTATGCTTGTTATTGTTGGTTTCCTTCTATTATGATCTCTATATATTGACTTTGTATTTTAGATTGATCTAATTTCCTTTCTTCTTTTGTTTGAATTGGATGATTTTGATCTTTTTCTGATTTTTTTTTGTATTTATTTGCTTGCTACGCTCCTTACATACATTGTAATTTTCCACTTAGAGATCCTTAGAAATAGGGATAAATAAAGACAAACATTTTTTTAAATATAAAACATAGGTACAAGAAACTACAAACATAGGATCACAAAGATTGCAACAGAAGACTAAAACCAACCACCAAAGATCTCCAAGTGTTCATTATTAACAATGTGTTCATTTCCATCTACATGAGTTAAACATATAAGGTTCATTCTATTAATATACTAACAAGGTTACGATGTTCATTTTAAATCCCAAACACAAATTCATAAATTATTAAACCATACAAGTTCATTTACCATATATCTAAACCATAAACGAATTCATGAATAGCCATCTTGAAATCAGGCTAAGTTTGAAATCCTAAAATAAGACTAAGTCTAAAATTCGGTCAACTTTAGGAATCTAGAATTTTTATTTAAACTCCTAGAGGCTTGAAAACTCTCTCAAATGAATTTTCGTATATATAAAATATATCTTAAGTATAATGTCACTTGTACTCTAATGATATATTTTATATACGACCCAAGTTTCTAGAGGAAAGCATTACGATACTTCATACTACTATAGTATGATACTTCACATAAATATGGTACGATACTTTACTAGTTTCAAATGATATTCCATGTCTCTACAATACTATAATTTACTAGTATCGTATGATAGTTCTGCCAACTAGGGATGATACTTCACTAGTATCATACGCAGTGTTTTCCTAGAGTAATATAGGTTGGAAAAAATATCAATAAGAAAACATAGAAATTAATAAGGGCCATAACCTCCACACCAAGGACTGTTGGTGTTGGAAATCTAATAGGGAAAGTGAGATAATGAATGGGGGTGAATCGGGATCTAGAAAACTTCTTCTAATTAAAACATGAAACATATTTGATATCACCACATAAGCTCTCATTTAAACATTGTTCTCATATCAATGTAACCATTCTCATCAACATAATATCAGATCTACCTTCTAATTGCATGAATGTAAACTCATTAACACATAACACATTAACACACAGATTTAGTAATGCAAAAACCCTCTAAGGTGAAGGTAAAATTATGGTGGGGATGACACCCACAAAATCTTCACTACTGTAGCAATAAAGTTGTGCCTGTTAAGGCTACACTGTTTTGATCACTTCTAATGATCTACCTTGTGAGGTGTCTACCCTGTTAAAGGCTAAAAGAAGTACTAGGTTCTACCTTGATCAAAGGATTTTAACATCACAACTCATTAAATACTCTATTAGGAGATTTACATAAGCCTGTTAGAGCAACTCTACTAAGAGATTTAAACCCAAAAACACCTATTCTAATGTTCAGTACTTGATCCTTTGGTTAACACTATAATGCTTGATAGAATATCTCCTCTATTCAATATAATATCACCTTTTTGTGATGGATCTTCTATGTCTCTGTTCAAATCTCTTCACCGCACTACTTTGTCTCTATTGTCTTAACACTCTAATTCACCTCTCAAACTTCACATGAAACTAGAATCTTCAATTCATACACTCACACACACACACATACAAACTAGGTCACAAACCCTCCTTAAATGGATGTTTGGGTGAACCTTCTAGATCCAAATCAACTATCTAGAATCAATCCTTTTGTCTCATAGTCCTTGCAATTTTATGATTGGTGGATTGCCTCACATAGGGATTAATGATCTTCCTTTGAGCACATATTCACCTCCTTGATTACCTCCTATATCTTCAAAACATGATTCCACCTCAATAAAAATGGTTAACATAAGATTTAGTGTCATTCCAAATAAATATGTTAAATTGTGTTACTCGACACTTACATCACAATAAAACTCAACATAATATATTTCTTCATGTTGTCCCTCAACCTTAACTATGCTCAAAACAAATTGAATAACTTAGCCTTTGCATCACTTGGTGCCAACTATTATCCCTTACAAACTCAAAAATCATTGGAGTATTTGGTGACCATTAACTTGCTCAACGACAACTATTTTTGTGCACATGACTTGGAATATTTACAAGTCTTCACTCCTTAGCTTGGCCTATATAGGATGACTCGGTCATAGTGATGACTGAATAATCCTTCTTTGTGAATAACTAAGTGTTTGACACTAATAAACAACATGAATTAGGGATCAACAATATCCCCCTTTGACATTATTGGTAAAAAATACTTCGTCGTGATAAAAAATTATTCATTACAAAACTGAAACACAAGTACTCCCCCTTAGAATATAATCCATATCTTAACTTGGTATACACTATACAATTTCTAACTCTGCACCAGGTATATACATGTTCAAAACTACAAAACATCAAAATTTCAAAAAACTTGCAAACTCCCAATCTATCCCCCTTTATGACCTTCATATAACCCCCTTGTTTTTGTCACTTATGCCTATTGGGGTGGGGATGTCAAATCAAACTTATCAAAAATGGCTTTTTAATTTGCAAAATACTACTTAATTATTATCCTGGTTAGTCCTTATGGATTCAATAGCCTAAATCTCTAGCTCCATTTTTACTACAAGATCCACCGAACTGTCAATAAATGACAAATTTTAATCAATTTGGACTAACTCCTTTGCATTCTTCAAATTTAACTGCATAACCTCAAGGTGAGGTGTCATCATGGCTTGTATAGAGACCAATTTTTCTCTAATCCTGCTATACTCAGTAGTTAATTCTATAAACCTTGCCTATTAAAAATCTACCTTAGATAAATGCACAACACTATAATTGGCATGTATGGTTAGTGCATTTGCACTATACTACAAATTAGGTTCTAACTAATACATCCTCTCTTTAATGTCCTTTATGTAAGTTGAGTTATCACATAATTTTCTAAACATTATATTTACATTATTTGAAACTTGTTCCAAATTGGTCAAAAGTTTAGATAACTCAACTTGTCTTGCATCAATTTATGTTGCTACATTTTCCATCACTTTCTTTTCAAACTTCTTTTCTGACCACTGCATCAAATTTTTATCGGCATCAACATCAAGGTCATTAATTTTCTCTATAATTTTAATCAACTTCTCAACAATGGGTGCATTCTCATCCAAATTATCAATAAAAAAAGAATCGAGAAATATATATTTTATATCATATAGCACATATTTTTGTGCTTGTTTATGCTAGTGCTCTCTTCTCAGCTTGGCTTATTTTGCTTTCCTGGAAAATAATTCACTCAATTTTTTTATTTTTAGTCAAAGTTTACTTGTCCCAATCAAGTATAACTATATCCTTATCAAACATAATAGACTTAGCTTGAAATGAAATAGGGGACTGGACTCTCTTCTTCTTAGTCCTTTTACTTGGAGTGCTAGAGCTCGACATGGATACTTGAAAGATTTGTGTTAGGAGCTCCAGACTTAGTCTTTGAACTATTGTATGTGTGCCCTCAACACCTTTTGTCTCAACAACTAATTTTTTCTTCTTGGTCAATGTGAGTTCAAAAGTTGAACTCAATTGAATTGTCTCCTTAGCTACCTCAATCTAAGGTCTTGAAACATTTGGCCTATAGTAGATTTCTCTACTTGTGCATTTTATCTCTCTTTCTCCTTGTTCTCATCTTGGGTGCCCTTGTTGGCAACATCTATCTAATTTCTCTCTTGATTGGTTGGAACACTATGCTACTCAGTAATACCAACATCATCTTTTCCCCTCTTGGCATTTTTACGTTAGCATCAACAGTAACTATAGATGTATCAATTATATTGAGTGTTACCTATTGAGATTGTCGTTGCTCACTAATCTTAGGATATTCCTTGATCTACACAATCAATGGATTGGTTTCCATCAATGCATCTTTGATTGATTTAGGAGCGTGCTCCTTTTCTTGCTCGGAAGACACAGTCCTAACTAACTGTGATATCCCCATTTTAGTATATAAATTAATTACACATAGTATAATATTAATAATCAATAATTTATGTAAAATATTATTATACTAAGATACAAATATAATTTGTTATATATTATATAATTATAAATATTAATTATACATATATATATATATATATATATAAATATTGTTATATATTTATATATAATTAGATATATGAATATGTCATAGATAATTAATACATATATGTATGGCAATAGTATATGATATTAATCTTGTTATATATTAAAATAATATTTAATGATTCATATAATCATATATAATTAATATTAATATATATCATTAATATATAAAATATAATCATATATAATCAATATAACAATATATAATATAACTACCTTATTAAATTTAATGAAAAGACACGTTCTTCTGAAATACTAGATATATATAAGAATACCAAAGTTAAAGAGGAGGATATATATAGAAAATATTATAGAATGGATTCAGATAAGAGAAAAACCTATAGATGTCCTGAAATGGAACAGTACAAATGGTATCAGAGCATGATCTTGCCATCCTGTGGTGAAAATTTCAATTCTAAGAAACTGGAAGATAAATCTGCATTGAGACAGAAATAATGACATTATATATATAAATTGCAATGCAACACTCAAAGCTACCTTCTATCTCTAAATCCTGGGAAAACATTGTGACAAACTCGCACTTCTATAAGAATAGAAAGAAATGTGGTGTGAGCCAGGAATTGATTATACTTGTGTTAGGTAGACACCACATAAAAATCTACGACCCCATTGAAAAACCTTTGGAAAGCCTGCCCCCCATTCCCCTTGCTCTTCCTTATCCATTTAATCACTATGTTTCCATTAATCACAGACTATTCGTAATGGGGTTTATTGGCAGTGAAGAGGTACAACGGTTAACTTTCGTCGATGATTTTCGCTATGGAAAATGGAAGTGATATCCAGACCTTCCAAACTATAGAATAGATTTCGTGTGTGTAGCAGATTCAAGCAAAGGATTGATCTACATTGCAGGAGGGAAGGGCTATGGTCACGTTGTAGCAGTTTACAATGTGGAGGAGGAGCCATCACGAACGATATCAAAGAATGGATGCAAAGTAATGCAAGGCAATAGAAGAAAGCGAGTAGCAGAACTCACTGTGCAGTTTTATCTTCTGTATGAAGAAAAGAATTAGATTTTGGTTTTGCATCCTCTACCTTAAAGAGAAGATTCAATAAATCAATATTATCAGACCATGTTGGGCAAGGCCGTTGCTCACCAGACCACTGCAACACTTATCTGTGTTGTTGGCTTGGAATTCGTGCGGAAGTATATATCTTGGAGAGGGACCAAGAATGGTTCGTGATGTCTTTCTTCTAGCAAAGGAAGATGCACCTGCTATAATTTTCACTGATGAGGTAGATGCCATTGCAACAACAAGGTTTGATGCACAAACAGATGCAGAAAAGAAGTACGAAGGATGAATTTGGAAGTAAAGAACAACATAAAAGAGGAAGTTTGGGAAAAAAATATATATTAAACTATCCCCACGTGAAGGCTGCAGAGACCATTATCTGCGCCTCGGTCAAAGAATGAACCCTGCGGAGACTGACACCAGGTACAGGATCACTGCGCAAAGCTGACATCGGGTACGGAATCACTGTGCCAAGCTGATACCGTACGTGGTTGGTAAGGATATGTGGTGTTTACGTTGATATTTGAATTGGTATTAGTTGCGATTGAATAACAAGCCTTTTAAATAGTTGATATTTGAATTGGCATTAGCTTCGATTAAATAATGTGCATTTTAAATAGTAGATGAATTATTATAAACTCATTATGCAAAAGTATATATATACATATATGGTTAATTATTGAATTAACATTAGCTTCCTATTTAAACATATACATTTAGATCTATAGTTAATGTTCAAATATGCATTGGATTAATGATTAAATTTATATCAACTTCTTCATCACAGGAATATACATTAAAAATGGAGTATTGGATCAATATCAATCTCTTTCACTATAATTGAATAAGACAATCCATCAAAATATTGACAATTGAATAATTCTTACACTGATAAGATCATGATTCTCGAAGTCAAGATAAGGCCTGCGGTGGAATGGATTGGGGGACATCACGTGAGGTACCAGATAAAGCCTACAGGGACCAGGTAAGGCCTCGGTGATGGAACATCTCAGAGTACATCATACAAAGGCGCCTTCTTGGAAATGATGATCGGAGGAAGGTAACGATAATGAGGGAGAACGGTGAGGCCCACTGGTTGGGTAACAGAGCACCCTATTATGGTTTCTCCTCCAATATTTAGAAAATGACGAGTTAATAAATAGATTAAGACTATAAACACCTTGTCAGGAAATTGATTTATAATGTGTACTAATGATTTTTTTTGGTTGCAGGTTCACAATTAAGGAAATGCATGATGTGTGTCTTATGTGTTTACATTGTGTTTGCTCCATGTCTTCATCTATCTATATCATGTCTACTTCATGTTTTCATGATTTGTCTACATCATGTATGCTTTGTGTTTTCATTAAATGTATATTTCGTAAATCTTTTTGGCCTTTTGAATGCAAGTATGTTTTGTGTCTATGACAGAGTTTGTATATGAATGATTTTTCTTGATGACAAGCAAATTCGAGAGGGGATGGCTGTGATATCCCCATTTTAGTATATAAATTAATTATACATAGTATAATATTAATAATCAATAATTTATGTAAAATATTATTATACTAAGATACAAATATAATTTGTTATATATTATATAATTATAAATATTAATTATACATATATATATTGTTATATATTTATATATAATTAGATATATGAATATGTCATAGATTATTAATACATATATGTATGGCAATAGTATATGATATTAATCTTGTTATATATTAAAATAATATTTAATGATTCATATAATCATATATAATTAATATTAATATATATCATTAATATATAAAATATAATCATATATAATCAATATAACAATATATAATATAACTACCTTATTAAATTTAATGAAAAGACATGTTCCTCTGAAATACTAGATATATATAAGAATACCAAAATTAAAGAGGAGGATATATATAAAATATTATAGAATGGATTCAGATAAGAGAAAAACCTGTAGATGTCCTGAAACGGGACATTACACTAACTCTTACTCAGTAGTAGTCACATCTGGCAATGTATTCTCTATAGTTTCATCTTCTATGGTGACTACTTTTGTCTTCTTTTCACTCTCATGTGTCATCTTATGAATTGTCTCTACTAATTGCTTGATATCATCATAGATGTCTTCCTTCTACTTCTCCTGCTTCTGTCTCTTCCTTGTCTTCTTTCTCCTCATCTATAGGCATAAGACCAAAAAAAATCTTCCATATTGTCTTATTTTCCTATACAACTTCTATTTTATTTTTCAAAATTTTATATGCCCTTCTCTTTAATACAAATTTCTTATCATAATCCTCCATGGCTATTAGCATATGATGTTTTCCTGAATTAGGCATAACTTGGGCTAGTGTAGCCTCTCTCATCTATTTTTCTTTAGTTCATTCTGATTTCCATTTTGCATTTATCTTATTATACAACTCTTCAGGTAATCCTCAGCCTAGTTCTATTGGTGTATATACTTAAAATTCACCATCATGTTAATAACAAATTGTTCAACCTTTTCTTTAAAAATCTTTTCCAAAGCATATTCTATGTAACTAAATCTTGTTAAACCTGCTGAAATTCTCAAGTTTTCACATACCTTTTTAATATCTTGAGGCTCTTTCCTTGGAATAATTTGGAATTGACTCAAGTCATTAGACTCGGTCTATTCTGCCTCATCTTCCTTATCATCAGGTTTAACTTCCATTTTTCTCCTTAAATTATCCTTCTATTGGCTTTGTTCAGCACCTATTACATCTGATTTCCTCTTCTTAGGACTTTTCCTTGTGATCTTTACAATTCCTTTCCTCACTGGCTCGGTAGCTATAAGACTTGTTGCCTTGGATCTCTACATAGTGATCCTCTCTGGTGTGGTTGTGGGCTTGACTGCCACCTTCTTCAAGCTTTTCTTCACCTTAGGCTCAACCACTAAAATTTTCTTTCCTTTGATTTCCTTGGGCTTGGTAATAACTAGATATTTTCATTTTCCTTCTTCTTCTTCATCACCTTCATCTCCTTCTTCACTACTGAGGTCTTCAGCTTTACCCTATGTTATCTACAATGGTGATTCTCCAATTTTACCTTCTAAATCTTGGATCATCTTCTTCATGTTTCTATCCATCTTGGGAACTTTTGTTTGCATCATCATTTTTATTTTATCTATCTCATATTTTCCAAAGGGTTCAACATTCTTGTCAATTTCTTTAGCTAATAGTGTTGTGATGGTGGCTGAAAATTCATCAATGTTTACCTCATAATGTAGAGGTCTTAGTCATGCCACTCTAGGTATTACAACTTGAACATATGTGTAGTTAGTATGAACAAGAAAAAATATTCAATCATAATATTGATCCATGACCAACTTAGGGATTTTGAATATGTTCTTCATATTTTGTTTGAAATCTTCAAAATAACCATCTATTATGTTTTAAAATTTTCACCTATCTAGTTGATGAACTCATTTATTTTCAAAGTGACTAGTCTCTTTTATCCCATACCACATCTCCAATAGTAGGGAAAAAAATTTGTCATAGAAGAATGCATATAATGAGAGAACCAAACTTAAATGATGTATTCTTTATCTTCCTTATTTCTCCAAGGTTCTTTTCTAGTTGGATTAGTCGCAAATCAGCTAGATCATAAATGTGACCCTTCTTGACAAGTTTATATCCCATATGAATAGTTGTGCATGACACACTATTCAACCAGTTCAACTAATGAAATGTGTGCATAATTACTCGAACTACAAACTTGATCACATGGTCTTCTATGGTAGTGATTGACATGCCTCTATTGTTCCATTTTGCCTTCATGAGGTTTTTTATTACATCTTTGCCTTGACAATGAATTGTCTTCACTTTTTTTCCAAAATAGGGTATCCAGTCACACGATGGATGATTGAATTTGTGATTTTGACAGGTTCATTTTTGGACCACAATTTCATGTTGTGTATTTGACTTGGCACAATATTTATCCAATCAACCTTAAATTCCTTTTGAAATGCTAGGGAAAGATTTAACCTATTCTTGGTCATGACCTTGTTCTCATATTTCAATATTTCATTGCCACACAACTTATCATAAGCATTTATTAGCTCAAAATCATCGATCTCTCCAATCTTGCACATATAACACAACCTAATATTGTGTGTCATGATCACTCTGGGTGGAATTGTAGACAATACCCCTAAAGAATCTCATGTTAATGCAATATTTGGGTATGCCTTAAACTTTGGTGGAGGACTTGCATCATTTCAAACAATATGTGTATTATTTTGATTAAGTAAAAACCAATTTTGAAAGGACCTAAAACCTTTTATAAAGTAACTAGTAGATAAGAAAAGAAAGCCCACTAGAAAATGTGCCTCAGCACCATACAACTATCCAAGCTAGAAAAAAAATCATAAAACATCAAATAGGAAGAAGGACAACAAAAAGACAACATCAAGACAGCTATAAGGTCTTCAGTAATTCAATGCCTAATCAGCTAAGATGTTCATGTTGGAAGCAGAGGTCCTCAATTCATCAATCTCTTTGTCATCCATACCCTCTATCTTCTTAGAATTTTCTCTTGTCTTTTAGGTGGGTCCTTGATCCTCATTCTTATCCTTAGTGCCCTGGCTTCTCCCCTATTCTAGCTTATGTAACAAATTCTTGATATTTTTTATGACAACTTTCAATATGGAGCAACTTTGATCTGCAAAATTCTTTAATCCTTTCTCAATATTGTTAACTCTATTTTCCATTGTATCCATCTTCTTCTACATGTCCTTAAACATTTGTTCCATAGCTCTATTTTTGGCTTCAAGAGGTGGGGCTCTCTTCATCAAGTTCTTAACCTCTTCAACATTCCCAATCACCTCATAGAGTCTATCCAACTACTGGCCTAAAGTCAGCACACCTCTATTAGTCTTGCTCAAATGGTCAAACTCCCTTCTTATATCCTGCAACTGTTCCTTCATCTTGCTAATATCCCTTCTCATCTCACCATGGTTTCCAAAGACACCCTTAATATGCCCTTGATCATCCTAAGCACTGGTATAGTTCATATTTTCCTCACCAATGTCCTCTTTCCCAAGGTTAGCATCCTCACTGCCTTTATCCTCAACCTTCCCACAAATCAAACTCTTCTTATCTTCAAGTCCTCCTTTTTCTGGAGTAGAAGATCATCATCTGAGGGGATGTTCAAACATTTTTCATCCTTGTTTGAACTATTTCTAGTATAAAATCTACCAAATTTTCCCTTATTTTTCTTCCCTTTTTCCTCTTCAAAATTGTCATCTACGTCAGTCTCCATCTCATAATCCACCTCATTTCTTTTTCTTTTCTTAGATTTTGAGCCCCTAGGAGAGAGATTCTTCCTCTTTTTAACTATTGTCTTAGCCTCTTCATCCTCAGTTTTGTCCTAATAGGCTTCATTTGAATCAGTCCCCTCGGTATCACACTCCAAAGTCTTTTTGTCAATACAAGGTCTATCTACTTTTTTGGATTTAAGAAGATTCATAACTAGCACCATCAAACCCTCATGACAAGCATGATCTCTGTCAGGGTCATTCTGAAGGGCTAAGATGGTAGTATCGAGAGACTTCCTTAGGTAGAAAGGGAAATTTATTTAACCCTATTCCTAAAGTGATTGATTAGCATGAAGTGATGTCCATAAATCTTAATAAAATAGCCATCTAGGGTTAAATACTCAATAACAACAAACATAAAAAACCTCCAAGGTTTAGAAATAGAATACAAGTTGAAGTAAGATTTGCCAATTTTAACCAACCTATTTCTCTCCTTTGTCGTCTCTGCAAACTCATCCACTACTTTGTTAGAAAATTTTGTTAATCCCTGTAGAAATATATACCCTCTGCTTCTAGGCTAGTGGCTTCAATAATACTATCCTCTATGACTTCCATCCGCTAATTACCCACCAAAATGTTATCATTCTTCTAGGTTTTGATGAACTTCTTGGTGATAGTCGAGTTTCTTCCCCTAAGTTTCTCCATGAAACCCGTAAACTTGTCATGTTCTAAAATGTCCCAAATTTTTGGCTTCTCCTTCTAATCCTTGCAAATTCTTGGCTCACGCCTCTTCCTTCTACCTCTCGTATTCCTCAATCTACAAAAATTACTCTCCTTACTAGTGAGCTCAAGCAAAATGTAGTTCTCGGTTTTAGAAACATGGTGTGCTTTTCTCTTTTGCAAGAAAACCCACAATCTGTGTGGTAATAAGTGAGCAATCTCATCTAACATAATCATAATCCATGATCCCCCACTCCAATACATCTCATAAATACTCCTAATTGTCATTTTCATCATTATTTAAACACTTTTGTCTACTACCAATTATGTCATACTCTATCAAAGATAGCCCATCAATTGGGATGTTGTTATCATGATTCCAAGTCATCTTCATGTGACTTTTACAAGCCACATTTGTTGTGCAATCAACCATTGTGTTGGTTTCTCTATAATTATGGGTATTAACAAATTCCTCAAAAGAATTGATCAAAATTATAGCTTTACAAATAATGTTATGAATGGTCCATGAGGGGTTATTAACTTTGTTGAGAAAACTAATGATATTTAGTGAGTCCCCTTCAATCCAAATTTTCTCCATATTCATACTCTTAGCATATAATAGACCATAAAAATTTGCACTAGCTTCTGTGATGTGATTGGTCTACTTTCCAATAGGGATAGCCATAGCACCAATACTATCCCTATTTTCATTTCTAATAACAATACCACACCCCACAATCCCTGGGTTTCCCTTGGAGGCCCCATCAAAATTAATCTTATACCATCCCTTTGGTGGGTAGTCCCATCTAGCCATGTTTCTAAGACTTCTTTCACTTTGAGAATAATTGATCCCTTCCACTTTCCAATTCTTAATTACTTTGGCTTCCCACTCATCATGAGGTTCCATTGTTGGAAATATAAGAGGAGTTACTAAGAGGGGAGGGGTGAATTAGTAACTACTAAAATAAATCCAAAATCTCTTAGATGTCAAAACAAATAAAAAACTCTGATTAAAATGTATTTTGTTGTAACTTGGCAAACACACATTCATTCAGCATACACTAGTAAATGTTGTAACTTGGTAAATACTGAAATAACTCGGTAACTACTTAACATGAAAATCCTTAAGATATTATCTGTGATTAATCTTACTTTACTTAATTGCATACACATAAAGGAAATAGCATGAACACAATTGACACCAAGATTTAATGTGGAAACCCAATTTGGGAAAAACCACCAATTGCAACTAGTTACTGATTTTCACTCTTCTAAAGTAAGCCATGTTAGGAGCCAACCCTATTAAAGGTTACAAAACACACTATTAGGTGTGACCCTATTAGAGGATTTAATCACCCTATTAGGAGTGACCTTTTTAGAAGTCTTTAGATACTTAAAATAGAAATTTCACCTTGTTAGAGGATTTACAAATAGTTTTTAAGCTAACTCGGTTAAGAGATTTAGATCACTACTACAATAGTTAGAAAGTAACAATGAGATGACCTAATTTCTGATGCAACTAAATTATTGATTATAGATCTCAATTCTGGCTTAGATACTTGATCCTTCCTGATCGAATGTATCTTTGTAGCTCAATAAGGATATTTTGGTTATCCTTCCAATTCACTTCCTCTAAGCTTCATCAAATCTTCTATTTTTTTCCACACATTCAATCCACAACTTGACCTTATATTGATATCTTACACATTATCAAGTCAGTTTGAATACAACTTAGAATAATTAATATTCATCTCCTTAGTCAAGCATAACCAACAAATACTTCAATTGAACTCAATATGCCAAAATAACAAAATCCTTCATTAGTTGGCCATGTTCGATAGACACTAACTCAGAAACAATTTTCCTGTGTTAACTGAGTGAACTCGGTTAACACTGCATATTCACAGAGTTCCTTTGGTAACCAAGTGAGCTCAGTTAACACTAGTTCAATGCAACATTTTATTCATTAACCGAGTGAGATCATTTAACACTCAACTTCTGCAAACTTTACTTTATCACCTTAGTGAACTCGATAAACACGGACTTTTGAACTTAGCAAACTTTGAATGCTTGGAGGACACAAGAAATTGTTTTCATCGCCCAAGTGAGTTTGGCATACACTAACTAGCAATGATATGACATTTTTTGTAACATCACATACAATATAGAATTAATCAATTATTTTCAACATCCATGCCTTTTCCACTTAGTCATATATTCTCCATCACCATACTCTTGATCTTGTGGAAGATTTGATTAGAGTTTTACTCCTTGCCCCTAAATACCCTATCATTTATTTCCTTCCAAATACCCCAACACAAATAAGGTAGAATAAAGTTCTATAAACTATTAATCAAGGTGTTCCCAAAGGGTGACTTCCAAGATAAGAACAAATCTTGTATACTGAAAGGGAGAACCCACTCCATCTCTAGAAGTCTATAGATCCTTTCCCAACACCCCAACAATCTATGCATTGTTATCTCTCAATGCTTCCTTCTTTTTTCTAGCAAATGCAATTGATTTCATCTTTGCATTCTATGGTTTCAAAATAAAACTTCACAACTTGTCTCAAATAACTTTGCACAAATTACTCATTAAGTCAATGACACACACTTGAATCTCTTCGCAACTTTGCACAAATCACTCTGGAAATCACTTGAATTCTTTTGCTTTGTAAATTTGAAAACTTGGTGAGTTGAAATGAGCTCCAAAATCCATTATATAGGTTCAAGTAGTCAAATTGAGTCTCCATCAAATGCTCTGTACATTTATTAGGTGTACACCGAGTGCATACTAATTGTCTTGGCTTACTTAATGAAACTCAATGCACACACATCCTTCAACTTTGATTTATTAGTGTCAAGACTTGGTTCATACTAACATTCAATATTCACACTCGGTCTCTACCAAATTTTTGACTCGGTACAAAAAGTCATCTTAGCTCAAACATTAACTTATGTCATTGTGCATCTTTATTATACTAATTTGGACTTACATGCATATAGTATTAGGAACTAGTGTTTGATTTATCTATTTGAAACATAGTTCCATACATACCTTATCATTCTAGTTTGAGGTGGGGGAATAACCTAATCCATTGGATTTGGTGATCACAATTTCTTCATTTGTACAAATTTCTTCCATCTTACTTCTTCCTCCATGGTTGATGCATTTCATCTCTTACTTCTTCAGCATTGACCTTTGCCTTTCCAATTTGTTTCCTAAACACTTTGTGTTGGTGCTCAGTTCATAGAGTCCTTGCTTAGATGACCGATATTCTGACAATTGAAACATACTAGTTCAAAATTTCCCCAATTATCAGATATTCCTTTGAGATGTATCCTAGTACAATTTTTTGCAATGTGTCCATACTTTCCACAATATTGACAAATTACTAATCCCAATTTATGATATTACCTTTCTTAGGTGCTTTGCCTTGGCCTTTAGGTGTCCAATTGTTCTTTTCTTTAGATCTACAATCTTGCTCCTTATGACCATACTTCTAACACGTATAACAATAACCTTCAAATATAGAAGTAGTTGGTACATTATTAACCTTTGATCTACACGCATGTGCTTGATGACCTTGTTTGTTGCAAGTGAAACAATAACCATTGAATTTGGGTTTAGGGTTTCACTTACCAACCTTGTTCTTACAAAGATTTTTTATACGGCCTAGTTTTCCAAAGTGATAGCATGTAGGTTTCTTGTTCTTTGGTTTTCCATTCACATTTCTTTGTTCTCCTTGCTTTGATAATTGTCCTTTCTCGGCACCTAATAGGAACTTGGCATAGCCTAGTCTAGAGGTGTCATGAGGTCTTCTTGGTTCATTCATCTTTTTATTAAGAAATCTCATATCCTTTTTAGGTTTGTTCTATTGGAAATAACAATGGGAAAGTAAACTCTGAGAGGGGGGTATCAATACTTCAAAACTTTAACCATAAAACATTCACCACACATCCATCACACAATTTAACATGTAAATTAAAATATCTAACTACACATCTTCATCCATAACATGAAACACATAACACAACAAATTTGTTACCCATAAACCCTCCAATGAGAAGGTAAAATTGGGGTGGGGATGAAACCCATAAATCTTCACTACTAGAGTTGTAAAGTGTAGCCAATTAAGGTTACAAGAAGTTTGACCATAAACTATGATCTACCCTTGAAAGGTTTGTCTTGTTAAAGGCTTACAAAGATTGTTAGGTCTCACCCTATTAAAGGATTTAAACACCCTTCTAAAAGTGTGCCTTGTTAGAGGACTTAAACTTGCAATAAAACAAGCACTCAATTAAGAGATTTACACAAGCCTGTTATGACTACTCTGTTAGGATATTTTCTCTGCATCACTTGTTAGAATGATTTAGCACCATGATCCTTTTTAGTTAGCACTCTATTGCTAGATGTCAGATCTTCTCTTTCCTAGTGTGTTCTTGATCCTACTGATCAAATATGTCTCCTCTATCCTCTCTCTACTTTCCTCTATTCTATCTAATTGATTCTACAATTTATAGCATTATCACGACCTCCATAGCTACCATGAATGCTCTATCTTCACTTAGCATTCATCTCTTGTGTCTCATTTTCTTCCTTTGTGCATTACAAACTATTTGGGTTTTATCTCCTTAAGTAAACACAAGATGGCTAGGGTTAGGTGAGAATCAACAGCTGAGGTTGATCCATTTTGTCACTTAGAACATCCCTCAATTTCATTTTTTTCATGTACTCCATATAGATTCATAATATACATCTATATACATCTTCTAGAATCATAAAATAATCGTTAAGTTGGCCCAAAAATGGTTTACATGGAAGTTTGTGCCATTACAAACAACTATGTCCAAAACTATTTACTCGAAAATTGAAGTCTTTGATGCTCAACATTCACTATATCTTCAATGTTGTAACTTGATTCTTGAATGACTTGGCATACTCTATTTACTCTGCTCATGAGTGACTCAGCACTAACTATTTGCTTGGCATATATTGTGCTTGGCACTGACTAAGTATATTACTTGGCATGTATTGTCTGGTAACTTATGCTCAGTATGCTTTGATCACTTTGCTTGCACTACTTGCTCAGCTTTCTCTGATCATTTAGCTTGCACTGTAATACTAATAGAATAATGACTAAGTGTTTTGTCACTACCTTGTCAAAACTAGTCTGAGATTAACAGTCTCCCCCTTTAACATGAGTGGAAAACACACGTTGTCATGCATATACAATCCTTATTATGAGCATAACTTAGACAATATAGATCTTTGACTTGATTCTCATACAAAATCTTAAAACTTCAAAATTTTGCAAAATGGATGACGAACTATCATACCTCATTTCTCCATTACTCCATTACTCCCCTTAAGTAAATGTTTCATTTCTGTATTTGAATTTGATACTCCTACTTAGTATATTTTTGTACCTTATTTTTGTGTTTACTCCTCTTCATTTCACTATCCTCCTTAACTTTACTATCCCCTTCATTTCACTATCCTCCTTAACTTTATTATATCCCCCTTTTTTGACACTTATGTCATGGGTGGTACATTGATAGTGTGTTTATCCAAAAATGATTTATGGATCTCAATTGTGATTTTCAATGTTACATCCCAATTATTGCACACTACCTCTAGAGATTGATAATGAATTTCTAGCGCAGAATCAAGGTTGACTAAGCCATCATGAGTGGAAAGATGAGAATATTTATTCAACAATGTTTCAGCATAGGCTAGTTCCTTGTGCAATACTTCCATGTGTGGAGTCAACATATATTGGATGCTAATCAAGGTAGCTTGAATGTTAGCATCTTGTGCTTTCATCTCAACAAGCCTATCTTGAGTGGATAGCAGTCTCTGAAAATGTGACTGACTTTGACCAAGAGATAGTTTTAAGGTATTACCTATAGTCTTTAGATCTCCCTTTAGTTGGTCAACATGGCTCTAAATCTCATGTGTGAAAATATTTACATCACATAACTTGGTTGCTAAATCAACCTATAATAGTGCAAGGGCAATAGATATCTTTTCAAGTACCTTAGTGTGAAATTTTCTTTCAGACCATTCTAAAATTTTAGAATTAGAATCCAGGTCATCATCACTAATCTTATCAACAATACTTACTAGTTGCTCAATGATTGATTTGTCTTCATTAGTAGCTGGAAGACTAAAAGCATCAAGACGTATATCTTTGATGTCATGAAGCACTTCCTTCTACTTATGATCCCTTCTTAGCAACTCTTGTTGTTTCTTCCTTTGTGAAGCTTCTTGTGGAATGCTCATCTACTCAATGGTGATTGTGTTAAGATAAAACTTGGGTAGTTCAATCACCTCATCTAGGCTCACATCTCCATAAGATATGTCATTTGAGCTCTATGATGTTTCTGCAGTTGGTCATGATATCTACAATGATGTGGCATGAGTGCTCAGCCTCTGAAGAACTTGACTACTAGTAGGAGTAATAGAAAGTGCTAAGGTAAGAAAAGTTTGAATGGAAATGTGTTCCTCTGGGGTAGTAGCCACCTTCAATTCTTTAGACTTTTCATCTTCTCTTACTTCTTGTTGAACTTGACCTTGAGTTTGTGGAGTAGGTACACGACTAGATCCCTGACCTATTTTGACTTCAGTTCCATCTTTCTCAACCATAACTAAGTCTTTCTTAGTTGAAATGAGTGGCACTAGAGACAATTCTACTAGTGTTGCAGTAATAACACTTAGTTGTTTAGTGCTTGCATTTTGGTCTTCTAACTCTATAGTTGTAGAGGGTGTTGGAATTCTTTAGAATAATTGAGAGGGGGGTGAATCAATTATCCAAGGTCTAGATGTACAAATAAAACTTTTCACGGCTTAATGAACCCATATCCATAAAACATTTGCATCATGCATGCATCCATCAGATTATGCAATCACTCAAACTTGTAGGTTAAATATAAACATGAAACATAACACATTCAATAACACATTTGACACAATTATTTAACATGGAAAACCAATTTGGGAAAAACCACCACTAACATGCTACTCATTCTCACTCTTTTGAAGTGATGCCCTATGAAAGGAAAACCCTATTAAAGGTTACAATGCACACTTTTAAACGTGACTTGGTTAAAGGATTTCAATCACCCTATTAGGAGTGAGCCTTATTAGAGGACGTTAGATCATTCGCTTGGAATGTCACCCGGTTAGAGGATTCACAAATAACTGTTAGGTCAACCTTAATCCAAAGGAGTTACCCTACACCAATACAATTATTAGAGAGTAACAGTAAGGTTTGATTTGATAACATGTTACAATACACTTGTAGATTATAGATCTCTATTCCAGTCCTCCATTCTACTTGGCTTTCACACTCTTCAGCTCTAATAACTTGTTCACCCTTTTGCCAATGTAGTCTCTTCTCTTAGGTCATTGAATGAAGCAATACACTAGACTCTATGTCTTCCTTAGGTTCTCGTACATGACAACCTTTGCTTCTAACTAGCCATCTCTATTAATAGATAATTAATATCTTTTGTCATTAATCCTCCATCGTCCATTTTAGGGTTAGGTTAGATTAGGTAGGATTCAATGAATCTACCCCTTTTTTTATTTCATTCCCTTCTAGAAAACTTCTCCTTCAATCCTCTTTGAATTCACCTAAAAATTGTTCATCATGAATTTTGTACGACCAGCTCATCAACCTTATCTTCCACATGGTTCACGCAATTCAAGAAATTAAACTGGTCAGCTCAGATTCATTGAATTCTCGATCTTTATCATAATTCTAACACTCAACATTAACTGGCTTCTAATGCTTGGCACATACTGCATTGTTCGACATCCACTGTCAAAACATTTGGCACGAACTAAAGTTTACAGGTGCTCAGCATCAACTAAACTGTACTCAACTTACACTAAAATTGACTTTGCTTAGCTCCAACTAATTTTTTGCTCAACTTGCACCAACTTTTCTTGACACCTACTGTCCACTTGGTCAAGCTTGGTAGAAAAAAATTGTTTAACTTGTTCTTCCAGACTTACTCAGTGTAACCAACCTTTACAACCTCAAGTAGATTATCAATGCACTATAATATCATTGTCTTAACTGATTCTTGTACTCATTTTTATATCATAACTCAACCTTTCCTCTAGGTTTTATTATTATCTCATATGATAAAATCCTCTTTATCAATCAAATAAATGATAATACTCAAATCATATAAGTAATTGTCTTACCAACAAGTAGCAGGTTTGACATTAGTGACAAAAAAAAGATTGAATCACATTTATCATACTTGTATCAATCTATTTTCTACAATCTCCCTCTTTGGCATTGATGGAAAACCAAAATGACTAGACTTAATTAGTAAGACCAACAAAATACCAAAAAGAAAATAATTTCTTGTATTGAAATCTCTCCCTCTATCAACAACTTTCATCTTCTAAATAGGTTACAAAATTTTGTTCTGATCAACAAACAATCAATCAACTCATCCTTATGACTTCCTTTTGATCACTTCTTATATCTCCCTCAAAATTATCTCCCTCTTACTAGGTAGATGTAATTATTAGGTATACTTGTGCACTTTCTCCCTTTGAGTAGATATTTCATAGTTCTATACCTTCTATATTTGGATTTCTCCCTCTGTGATTTCTTGATCTCAGTGCACTTTTCTTAACAACCAATATATTTCTCCCTCTTTGACAAAAATTCCAAAGACATGTCATCTTCATATGTAGATATGAATATTTTTAAGTTTCTCCCTACTATCACCTTGCTTGTGACTAATTTATAGCTCTAGCTCTTTGATTACTTTAAGTAGCTCCTAAAGTAAGATCCACAGCATCAATGTGCAACATTTGTCAATCAACTTGTTTGATGCAAGGTAGTTCTCATGCTTCTTATATAGCCTTGGATAGGGTTATCACCCCTATTTTACCTCTTAGATACTCATGAGCATCCTTAGGTAATGCTTTTATGAAGGTATCAATTATTTTCTCTTTTGTGTTAACATATTTCATCTTCACCTCTTTATCTTGAACTAATTCTCTCAAGTAATGATACTTGATTGCAATGTACTTAGTCTTTGTATGCATCATAGGATTCTTTGATATGTTCATAGCACTTGCATTGTCATAATAAAGTATCATAGGTTCAGTGATTTCCTCCTTCATACCTTTGAGTAGTTGTTTGATCCATACAATGTTTGTACAATTTATTGCAACATCAACATATTCAGCTTCATCAGTAGATTGAGAAATGCAATTTTGTTTCTTGCTAGTCCATGTGACCAGCCTTTTGCCTAATAAAAATTCTCCTCCACTGGTGCTCTTTCGTCATCAACATTTCCAACCCAATCAACATCAGTATAGGCTTTTAACTCAAATTTCTCATTCTTCTTGTAGTATAGACCATAGTCTTATGTTCCTTTCAAATATCTCATTATTCTCTTAACTGCCATCAAGTGATTCTCCCTAGGATTAGTAGAGAATATTGTAACTATCCCTATAGATAATGCAATATCAGGTTTGTTGTGTACTATATATTGTAATTTGTCAATCATAGACTTGTATAATGTCTGATTCACCTCAGCTAAATCATCATTCTTTGACAATTTATGTCCTATCACCATAGGTGTACTTACTAGTTTGGAGTCTTCCAATCCAAAAGTTTTTAGTATCTCCTTTACATACTTTGACTAAGTGTATATACCATATTTCATCTGATGTACTTGCAAACCCACAAAGAACTTGATCTCTCCAACATAGACTTCTCAAATTCTTGCTTCATTTCATTTGCAAAAGTCTTGCATAAAGTATCTTGACCTCCAAATATGATATCATCAACAAAAAAATTAGATAATAAAATACCTTTTCCTTTCTTTGTCTTCAAGTACATATTTTTTTTATCATCACTCCTTTTGAATCCAATCTTCACTAGATAATTATGTAGTCTCTCATACCATGCTTTTGGTGCTTGCTTCAAACCATATAAAGCTTTTTGTAGTCTACATACCATGTTTTTGTTGTTAGCATCAACAAATCCTTTTGGTTGTTCTATATAAACATCTTCCTCCAATATACCATTAAAAAATATAGACTTAACATCTATTTGATAAACCTTGAAACCTTTGAATGCAGAGTAAGCAAGCAGAGTTCTTACTCCTTCCAATCTTGCAACAAGAGTGAATGTCTCTCCATAGTCTATCCCTTCTTTTTGTGCATATCCTTTGCAAACTAATTTTTCCGTGTTCCTTGTGACTTTTCCATTTGCATCTAACTTGTTCTTGTATACCCACTTGGTACCAATCCATTTTTGTCTTATGGTCTAGGAACTAGAGTCCATGTCCCTTTTTTCTTAATTTGTTCAATCTCTTCTTCCATAGCTTTACTCTAGTCCACATCTTCTAAGGCATCTTTCACTATTTTGGGTTCTTGCATACTAAAAAAACATGTATCATTTCCCAACTTATTTCTTGTCACGGGTCTAGCATCTTTATCTCCAATTATTTGTGTAGTAGGATGATGTCCCTTGACATACTTAGACAATCTTGGTTTAGCTCTAGCTTCTACATTTGGTCTCTCGACTTCTAAATCACTATGTACCTCTCTATCAGGTAGTTTAGCATCTCTTTCATGTACACTAATTTCAGAATCAAAATGTGCCTCAACTTCATTCTATAACTCAACACTTGAATGTAGCTCAGTTCCTGAATGCAACTCAACATTCATAGTATGTGACTCAGCAGTCACTGAAACTTGTGGTTGGTTTTCAACTTGATTTACAACATCTTCATCAGTAGGCATACCTTCATAAAAGTATATAAAAGATTTGTATTCTTTTGGTTCCTTCATGGGTTCGGCCACATATACTTCTGTGTATTCATCAAATTTCACTTTTTCACTTTCCACAACTTTGTTAGTGTTAGTATTTAAACACTTATAAGCTTTATTTCTTGTGGAATAACTAAGAAATATTCCTTCTTCACTTTTTGCATCTAATTTACCATTCCTGAAATCTTTGAGAATATAGCATTTGCTTCCAAATACTTAAAATATTTCACATTGGGTGAGTATCCATACCATAGTTCAAAATGTGTTGAATGAATACCTTTCTTAACTTGTACATAGTTCAAGGTATAGAAAATTGTAATTACAACTTCTCTCTAGTATTTTAAAGTAACATTTTTCTCCATCGTGAGTGTCCTAGCACACTCCATTACAAACCTATTCCCCCTTTCAACAATTCCATTTTGTGGAGGGGTTCTAGGAGCAGATGTGTGTATTTTGATTCCTTTGTCATTACAAAACACCTCAAACTCATTTGATGTGAATTCTCCTCCTTTGTTAGATCTCAAACATTTCAGACTTTTACCTGTTTCCTTCTCAACTCTTGCTAAGTACCACTTAAACATGTGGAAAGCATCAAATTTTTGTCTAACTAACATTGTTTGCAAATTATATTGTCAGGCTTCTTCAACTTAGGCAAACATCTAACTCTTCTCATGTTACTGATACTAACCAAGTTATCAAAATTAACATGACATAACCTCTTGTGCCATATCCACACATCATCAAATTCTACAACTAAACAAGTAGCATCCTCTATATTAAGGTAGAATAGATTACCTCTAGTTTGAACACCTTTTCCAATCAATTTTCCATTAGTATCATATATCTTAGCAATTTTATTCTCAAACTCAACCTTACATCCCAAATTATATAGTTGTGACACACTCAACAAATTATAGTTAAGTCCTTCAACATAGTAAGCATTGTCCCATAAAATATTTTCTATGAGCTCAATAGAACCTTTTCATCTTATCAAACATGGTGCATCATTACCAAACCTTACACTATTTCGATCAAAATATTTTAAGGTAATTAACTTACTTTTATCTCCAATCATGTGATGCGAACACCCACTGTCAATGATTCATATATAATTCTTGTTCACACAAGACACTAGTGCAGTTGTTTTATTCTCATCAGATTCATCCTTCATTGCAACATACACCACTTCCTCATTATGATCTTCAGATCCATCTTTGGTTTCCTCTTTAGCAATGTAGCAATGCTTCTTGTCTTTGTCTTTGCTGTCTTTCTTGTCTTCATCTCTTCTACTTTTTTACTTGTCACCACCTCTGTAATTCTTCTTCTCTGGATGTCTAGTAACAATATGACTAACCTCATTGCAATTGAAACACATGATATGTAACTTACCTTTAAACTTTCCTTTACCTATGTGGAATCTTCTTACTAATAGTGCTTCAAGTTGATCTACATCTTCCTCATTTGTATCATTGTTACTTGACACATATTTTTTCTTTGTCTTCTTCTTCTTCTTCTCATCAGGTTCCTTTCATGACAACTTAGCTTTGAAAGTAGATTCAATATTTTTAGTTCTATAATTATCAAAGTTAGATAGTTCAAAATTAGTGAACCTACCTACCAAAACTTGAAGAGTAAGATCTTTCCTTGGCATACATCTCAGTATATATCTCAGTTCTTGTCTTGCAAAAGCTCTAATAGCATACATAGGCAACACTTTTCTTAAAACTTTACTTAATATAGTATCATCATCTATTTTACCAAAGCTCCTCTTATTGCATTAACAAAATCTTTTATCCTAGAGAAATATTGAGCAATATTCTCACCTTCTTGCATTCTCATGTCATCAAATTTATCTCTAAGACTTTCAGCTTTGGCTCTTAGAACTTTATTGTCACCTCCATAAATAGTGTGTAGAGCATCCCACATTTTCTTTGCACTGTCACAACCTTTGATACCATCAAACTCATCATAGCTTAGGGTAGAGGCAATCTCCAACATTGCCTAGTTGTGTTTCTTTTTCTTTTTTAGATCTTCAACAGTTAGGGCTCCAGCAGGATCAGTATGCTCAACAACAATGGTAGATTATGCATGATCTCCAAGACCTCCTAGGTGTAGATTCATCAAAATTTTCCATGAAGGAAAGTTATCTCTATTAAGCTTAGGTACTTCTCTTTTTGACATCTTGATCTATGTGCTTCTAGTACCTTCAAACTAGTCCTCTTATGCAAATGGCTCTGATACCAATTGTTGCAATTCTTTGCAGTAACTGAGAGGGGGGGTGAATTAGTTATCCAAGGTCTAGATGTACAAATAAAAATTTTCATATCTTGGTGAACCCATGTCCATAAAACATTTTCATCATGTATCCATCCATTAGATTATGCAACCACTCAAACTTGTAGGTTACTATCAAATCAATTTGCAGAAATGTAAACATGAAACATAATAGATTCAATAACACATTTGACACAATGATTTAATGTGGAAATCTAATTTGGGAAAGACCACCAGTAACATGCTACTCATAGGTTACAATGCACACTTTTAAATATGACCTGGTTAAAGGATTTCAATCACACTGTTAAGAGTGAGCCTCATTAGAGGACTTTAGATCATTCACTTGGATGTCACCCAGTTAAAGGATTTACAAATGACTATTAGGTCAACCTTAATCCAAAGGATTTAACCTCGAATGATACAATGATTAGAGAGTAACAGTGAGGTTTGATCTAATAACAACTTACAACACATTTGCAGATTACAGATCTTTGTTTCAATCCTCCATTCTACTTGGCTTTCACACTCTTTAGCTTTGATAACTTGTTCACCCTTCAAGCATTCATACCCTTAAGCCTTCTTGCTTTTCTTTCTAATGTAGTCTCTTCTCTTAGATCATTGAATGAAGCAATACCCTAGACTCCTTATCTTCCTTAGGTTCTCACACATGACAACCTTTGCTTCTGACCAGCCATCTCTATAAATAGAGAATTAAGATCTTTTGTCATTCATTCTCCATCGTCCATTTTAGGGTTAGGTTAGATTAGGTAGGATTCAATGAATCTACCCCTCATTTCATTTCATTTCATTCTAGAAACTTCCCCTCCAATCCTCTTTGAATTCACCTCAAAATGATTCATCATGAATTATGTGCCACCAACTCATCAACCTTATCTTCCACATGGTTCACACAATCTAAGAAATCAAACTTATCATCTTAGATTCATCAAATTCTTGATCTTTATCATAATGCTAACACTCGACATTAACTAGCTTCTAATGATCTACACATACTACATTGCTCGACATCCACTATCAAAACACTCGACACAAACTAAAGTTTACTAGTGCTCGGCATCAATTAAACTTTACTTGGCTTACATTGTTTCACTTGGCTTACACTGAAATTGACTTTGGTCAGCTCCAACTGATTTTTTTCTCAACTTGCACTAACTTTGCTCGGCACCTACTATCCACTTGGTCAAGCTTAGCAGAAAAACTTTGTTTAACTTGTTCTTCCTGACTTACTCAGTGTAACCAACCTTTGCAACCTTAAGTAGATTATAAATGCACTATAATATCATTGTCTTAACTAGCTCTTGTACTCCTTTTTATATCATAACTCAACCTTTCCTCTAGGTGTTATTGTTACCTCATTTGATCAAATCCTCTTCATCAATCAAATAAATGTTAATACTTAAATCATTTAAGTAATTGTCTTACCAGCAAGTAGCAGGTTTGACATTAGTGACAAAAAAATGATTGAAAAACATTTATCATACTTGTATCAATCTATTTTCAACAAGGGGCACACTTGATGTGTCAATTTATTTTTTCCCTACTATTGCCACTTCTGCCTTTTTAATTTCATATGTTCTCACCAATATAGGATTTGTGCATAATTATGCCGACATGGTGGAATCCTTCAAAATCTTCTTGAAGTCATCATTCATCAAAGGATTGATGTTCTAAGTAGAATTATCAAGAACATCATTTATTTGTATTGATTCATATTGACTCACTTGATCAACATGTGGAGGACTTTCATTCAACACTTGTACATCTTGTACATTATGTTCATCTTGCTACTCTTCTTTAGTTGTAGCCTCTTCTATTGTTGCTTTCTCAGTGCCTCCCACACTACCATCCTTTATTAATACCTCTTGTGTTATTTATGTTGTCACTTTCTCATCTTTCTTAGGGTTTTGCAATTCTTGTTTGTTGGAGATACAAATGGGAAATGTATACTTCTAAGAGGGGAGGTGAATCAGAAGTACTAATCTCTAACCAATAAAACTTTTAACTTTAAAGAAATGCATGCATAAACATGTTGAAATAACATGTAAAGTAAATTCATCAACATAAAAAACTTGACACCAAATATGATTACCCAGAAACCCTCCAATGAGAAGGTAAAATTGGGGTGGGGATGACACCCACAATTCTTCACTACTGCAGCAATAAAGTTCACCTGTTAAGGTTACATGATTTGACCATTCTTATGATCTACCCTATGAAAGGCCTACCTTGTTAAAGGATTACAAAGGATTGTTAGATCCCACCCTATTAAAAGTGTGTGTAACTAAAGGACTTTAGAACACTCACTTGGAATGTCACCCTATTAAAGGATTTCACAATGACTGTTAAGTCAACCTTAATACAAAGGATTTCATTCTACTATATAGTTGTTAGAAAGTACAGTAGAACGTTTGATCTGATACACTTACAATCTGGTATTGCTGATTTTAGAACTCAATTCATTCCTTCTTAATCCTTTCTAATCTGATATGAAATTGTTCTAACCTTCATTCTATATTCTGATAACTGATTCTGCAATTTTGCCCTTCTTGTAAGTCACCTCAAATGTATATTGATCAATTCACCCCTTTCACTTCCTTCAAATCTCTGCTAGTATCACCTCCTTGCATGCATTCTCTGATGCTCTCTCTCATACATATTGAATTATGGTGCTTCATCTCCCTTTAAAAAGACTTTGGTAGCTTAGGGTTATGTATGAATCTATGATTGAGATTCATCCAATTTTCTTTCTCAATTCCTTCCATTTTTTTGATTGGTTTCATGTTGATCACATATGAAATCTAAATAAATTTGATCTTATCTTCAAAGGTTCAAGATCTATCCATATGTTGGCTCAAAAATGGATTACATAGTTGTTTGTGTCATCACAAACAACTAAGTCATTTCCACGTTACTTGGCACTTGTTAATACTGATGCTCAGCACATACTATAATTCTTTTCTGGCTCAGCACTTGAACTTGCTTGGCATCTATTGTTCACTTGGCACTTGAAACTTTCTCAACTCTATTTATTTGCTCAAAATTTACTATTTACTTGGCACATGAGTGACTTGGCACTCATTGCAACTCGACATCTATACATATTATGCTCAACATATGTTACTAGCTTGGCGTGTACTTAGAAAATTTCTTAAGTGTGTTGACACTCAATTGTCAAAACCAATCTGAGATCAACAATCTCCCCCTTTTACATGAGTGGCAAAAACACTTAACTATAAATGATGAATCTAATCTTTTTGAGTATAATACACATCCAATTTGTCATATATACAAAACTTCAAATTTGTTCAAAATTTTGTAAAGAACTATATACCTCCAAAAAAAATAAGTATAACTCCTCCTAAGTTAATGTGTCTTTTCTATATCCATAATCTTTGAGTAGATTATGTTATTCTTCTTTAACTTCAATCTTTCTAATACTCTTTACCTGATATGTTCTAATATGCCCTATTTCTGCTTTCCTGTTGTTTGCTCCCCCTTTCTTTTCTCTGTTTATTTTGTAACTCCCCCTTTCACATATCTCCCCCTTGCATATATCTTCTCCTTTAATATTTCTCCCCCTTTTTGACACTGATGTCAAAGGGTCTATACACTAAGTGTGTATTTATCCAAGAAGTTCTTATTAACTTTTACTACAATCTTGAGAGCAGCATCCTAGTTGTCTATTGCAACATATAGTGATTTGATTTGGATGGTTGTCTCTACTGCAAGGTGAACTAAGCCATCCAATGTTGAAAGATTAGGATCTTTCTTTAGTATTATTTTAGCATAGGCTAGTTCTTTCTATAGGATTTCCATGTGAGGGGTCAAGGAGGCTTGAATCTAAACTAACTTGGCTCTTGTATTAGCCTCTTTTGTTGTTAATACAGCTAGTTCCTTTTGTGTGTGAAGTGTGGAATGAAAGTGATTCTGACTTTGAGCTAGGTTTTGTGGTAATTGCATACCAAATATTTTCAAGTTTCTTTCCAAAAGCATAATCCTTTGGCTCTTTTCTTGTGTGAAGAGTGTGGGGTCACACAATTTGGTGTACAGTGAGAATATATTCTCAAGTACCTTCTTCACTTTTTCTATTTTTGTAGCCAATTCCACTTGTGACAATGCTATTCCTCTAGATATCCTCTCATTTACCTTTCCTTGAAACTTCTTTTCAGACCATTCTGTGAGTTTTGCATTGGTTTCCTAGTCTTCATTTGTCACCTGTTCAACAATTTCTGACAGTTGTTCCAATATTGGCTTGGTTTCATTAGGTGTTTGCAAGCTGAATGCATCTAAAAATATATCTTTTATCTCATGAAGTGCTTGCCTTTGCTTATACTCCTTTCTGAGTATTTCTTGGTTTTTCTTCCTTTTTAATGCTCCTTGCATCTCATTGATCTATTCAAGGTTCATGGTTGCATAATCATACTTTGGTATAAAAATTTCCTCATCTAATGTTGATTCTCCATAGTGAAGTACCCTTGCAAACTTTGTGGAGCTTGAGCCTAGTGCTGAAATTTGAAGTGGCATTGCATCAATGCTCGGCTTCTGAAGAACTTTTGTAGGAGTGCCAGTAGTTGGTAAATTAACCAATGTCTAAATGGCTTCCTACTCCTTTTCTTTTGGAATGTCCTTTTCTTCTTGTGATCCTCCTTAATCAATCACAATTATTTGTGGTGCACTTGTGTTTGTGCAGCAGGAATAGATACCTCTTTCTGTCTTGTTTGTTCCTTTGTGGGCTCCTTAGCAGTCTTAGTCTGTTGTTCAATCATGACAACTTTAACTATAGTATCAACCTTTTATGATATATATTTTGATGCTTGCTCTTGAGGTTATCCACTGGTAGCTGTAGGGATGGTAGAAGGTGGTTCTTGTGTATTCACCTTGTCCCTAGTTAGGTTAGCTACTACTTTATGTAACTCATCCACACTGACCAATACTGGTTTCTCACACAATTTTTCCTATAGTGTAGATTGGTCAACGATCATCTTTAGATCCTCTGTAATTAGTGGACTGATGTTTTGAACTAAGTTTTCATTAACATCTTTTACTTATACTATCTTTACAAGTGTGTTTGTGTCATGTGGAGGGCTTAATGGTGGCAATTGTGTGTCTTGCACACTTTGATCTATTTGCTGCCCCTCAGTTGTTGTCATTTCATCTCCCCTTTGTTGTGCCTCCTCCACTATGTTATCTACCTTTTCTTTTTCTATTTCACCTTCTTTATCATTTTCTTCCTCTTCTCCATTATTTCTTCCCTTAAAGGGATCCTCCTCTCCTTCCTTAATAGTAGTCAACCCATATATCAACTTCCACATTTGAGTTGATTTATTGACAACATCTTCAATCTTGTTTTGAAGTATGTTGAATGCCCTGTACTTGGGTGCAAACTTGCTACCATGTTTCTTGTTTGCCTTTGTTATTTGCCCTTTTGATAATTTTGGCATCACTTGTGCCAATGTAGACTCTCTTATTTCCTTCTCCATATTTAGGCAATAATGTCATTTTTTCTTAACAATTGTATATAAATCCTTGGGAATTGTAGTGTCAAATTCAAGAGGGGTATTCTTGGATTTTGCCATCATGGCATATACTGATTCTTCCACCTTATTTTGATCTTCTCTACTCAATTTATTAAAATCAATATTTTTCAAACCAGTTAAGTCTACATTATTCCTAATATTATCACAAATGATTTCAACATCAGACTTAGGAGCATGACTCACCACTCTAAACTGGCTTGTGTCTTCTGACTTAGTCCTCTCATCATTAGATTATGGTTGTGCAACATATTTCCTCCTTAATTTATTCTAGACTACATCTGGTTGCTTAGTAGCCTTCTTCTTCTCTTTTATTTTCTCCTTAGCCTTTTGAGTGGTGGCCCTTATGGTTGCTCTTATGGCTAGAGCAATAGGCTTTGCAGGGCTTACTTTTTCAATCTTCTTACCCTTGGGTTGAGTTGCAGGCTGTGTCTTAGCCTTTCTCTTCTTTGACTCTTATTTTTCTTGTGCTTCCTCAGCTTGTTCCTCCTTAGCACCTTCTTCTTCATCTTCACCCATACCTTCGATTAGGGCAAGAGGTTTTTGGCCCTATTCTTGTTCTTGTTCTTCCTCTTCACCATCATCTTCATTATCACCTTTAACTTCTTCACCAAATTTTTCTTTCAACTTCTTAACCATTTTACCCTTCTTTTTGAGAGTTGAGGCATTTTTCAACTCCATTTCAACCTTGGATTTGACAACATCATAATTTACAAAGATTTTTGTTGTCTTGTCAACTTCCTCTGCAAGTAGTGCAGTGATGGCTACTGATGCTTCATCTATATTGATTTCATACCCCAAAGGCTTTAGCCATCTTACTCTGGGTACTGCAACCTGGATAAAAGTGTAGTCAATATCTACCAAGAAACAAATGTCATTGAAGTACTTCTTCACTAGGGAAACTAGGATTCTCAGTCTATGTTTCATGGATTACTTCAAATCCTCAAAGTAGCTAGTCATTACAGACTCAAAATTATCTCCCATTTGTTTTATGTACTCATTTATTTGTACTACCACAGACCTATTGGTCTTCCATCCTACTTTACCAAAAGAGGGAAACTCATTTTGAACATAGAAAAATATACATATCAAAATTGAACCAAATTTGCATTGAGCACTTTTGGATCTCCTTATTGCTCCTAAATTTTCCATGATTTGATGCAATTGTAGCTCTGCAAGATAATAAGTATGATCTTTCTTCACAATCTTGTATCCTACATCAACTATTATACATGGCACACTATTTAGTCAACTTGACTAATAGAATTTGTGAGATATGACCCTCACTGCAAATTCAAAAAGTCGATCCTTGATGGTATCAATGGTCATTCCTCTCTTATTCCACTTTGCCCCTATATTTTTCTCAATTACTTCTTTTGAGTCGCTCCTTAAGGTTTTGGGTCATTCTAGGGTTGGATATCCTGTAACCCTATGCATAATCCTCTTTGATAGTTTGATAGGTCCTCCGTCCAACCATAGGTATCCATCATGGATTCTACTCAAGACAATTCATATCTATTTAGTCTTAAAGACAGTGGGGAAATCTAGGGCACAGGTTAAACCCTTCCTTTCTATGATTCAAAATTCTTCTTTCAACACTCCATTCTCACATTGTTTATCATACACCTAGCTAATTTCCATGTCTCCTATCCCTCCAACCTTGTAGTTATAACATTTTCTTACATCTTGAACCGTTACGACCTTGGGTGGAATGATTGATAATATGCCTGTCGAGTCACTTTTATATGCAACCTCAGGAATAGCCCTAAATTCTGGTTGCTTAACCTCATTACTAACCAACTAAACTTCAAAAGGTTCCTTATCCTTAGGATTTCTAGAGCTAGAGGCCATTTTGAAAACTAGGGTTTTAGTAGATATTAAACTATGTAACTGTGTAACTCAACACGTGAAGAATACCTTTAGATCGATGGAATGATGCTTGATCTTTGTTGGAATCTATGAAAAAGCTTCAATCTTTGCTCATCAATCACTTCTTCACTCTGCTTGCTCTTGCTCTATGTTCATAATGACCAAAAATGGTTGAAAATCTACCTTATACACTTTCAAAATATAGCATTTAATGCATGGTGCATGTACAGTTGTAAACTTAGCTTCTATACAATTTCAATTTCACTCGACATCCATTGATTTTCCATCACTCAGCAGTTATTAGAATTACACTTACTTGTCTCCAATAGGAATTTCCTTTACTCGGCAGATACTACTGACTTGGCTTCAATTGACTTTGGTTGACAACTCAGTACACACAAGAATATACTCGGCAATTGAAGAAAACTTTTCACACTGGGCAGTACGATGAAAACTTAAAGTTTGACCTTGGTTTTTCTTTGTTGACTTGCATCTTTATTCATGCTAATTTGTCCTTTTTAGCACTAACTTTATCTTGGAACTAATGTATGATGAGGCATTTGAAAATCAGTCCCACATACCTCCTTTTGCTTAGTATGATGAGATGTGATCACTTGACCTTTCAGGTGAAGTGATCCCTTCATTTGATGTGATGCATCCATATTTCTTCCTCCATGTTTTGTTCGTTTCTCCTCTGATGTGCCCAACATCAACCTTGCCTTTTTTGTTGTTGACCTCTAAGTTAGGTGTCTTTGTTCTTGTTGGGTAGTGCTTGCTCCAGTCTTCAAACAACTAAAGCATGTAGTTTGACTCAACCATCTATTGTAGCTACCTCTGAAATGTGTTCTTATGCAATTCTCAAGGATGTGTCCATATTCTTGACAATAATGATAACTATGTCTTGTATTATAATCCCAATTATAGAAATTTTCATGGCTTCTTCCCTTGTTTGATGACCATGTAAACTTGGATCTGCATTCAAAGGCTTTGTGTCCAAACTTCTGATAATTGTAATAGTGTCCTTCAAATTTTGGTGCATGCATGGTTCTAGTTCTACATTCATGTGCTTGATAACCTTGTTTGTTGCACTTGTAACAATGTATCATATTTTTGGCTTAGCACTCTGACTATCATTCTTTCTCTTGCAAACATTAGTTTTATGTCCTTTCTTTCCACAATAATGACAAGTAGGTTTAGAGTTCTTACCTTTATTATTTCTTTCCTTAGCAACTTTGGATGATTCTCCTTCTTTAGTACTTGTGTGGCCTAATCTTGATGTGTCTTACTAGATCTAGAGGATTTTAGTAGTTGCTCAAAGTACTTGATGGCTTCATTTGGCTTGTTGAAACTTTTTTTAAAATCCTCTCTTTTTAGGTCATTCTACAGTTGTTCATTCTGCAACTTCAATGTAGTTATCTCAATGTCCTTGACATTCAACTCATGATGGGCATTCATCATTTGGATTAGGGTGTCCAATTGCATGTTTGAAATCCTAGATAGCTCTACTGATTTTTCTTCCAATCTGTTTGCCAAAATTATTTTTTCTTCTTCAATCATGGCCTTGTCTTCTATAGCTTTCTTCTTTTTCTCAGTCACCTCACATAGCAATATTGCTTGTGATTCTTGCTCCAACTTGAGATTTCTGATCTCCTCAGCTTGTGCTCTGTTCTTGTCCATGAGATCTACAATTGTTGCATCAAATTTAGAGGAGTTACCATCTGCAAATAACTTTGTGGTGTCAATCTCCTTGTATTGAGTGTCATTTTCAGCTATAGCAATCTCTTTCCTTCTTTTTAGCGAACTTCTCAAGGAATCTCTGGTTTCATCTAGTTGTTGCAGTAAGAGATATATCTCAATCTCTTGATTCTCAATAGTCTTTCCCAACTTGTAAACCTCTATCTGAAGATCTTTTTTCTAAGCTGTAAGGCTTCTCTTAATGAGAACTTAGTTCTGATACCAATTGTTGGAAATACAAATGGGAAATGTATACTTCTAAGAGGGGTGGTGAATCAGAAGTACTACTCTCTAACCAATAAAACTTTTAACTTTAAAGCAATGCATGCATAAACATATTGAAATAACATGTAAAGTAAATGCATCGACATAAAAAACTTGACATTAGATATGATTACCCAAAAACCCTCTAATGAGAAGGTAAAATTGGGGTGGGGATGACACCCACAATTCTTCACTACTGCAGCAATAAAGTTCACCTGTTAAGATTACATGATTTTACCATTCTCATGATCTTCCCTATGAAAAGCCTGCCTTATTAAAGGCTTACAAAGGATTGTTAGATCCCACCCTGTTAAAGGATTTGAACACCCTGTTAAAAGTGTGTTTGACTAAAGAACTTTAGAACACTCACTTGGAATGTCACCCTATTAAAGGATTTCACAATGATTGTTAAGTCAACCTTGATACAAAGGATTTCATTATGTTGATACAATTGTTAAAAGTACAGTAGAATGTTTGATCTGATACACTTACAATTTGGTATTGCTGATTTCAGATATCAGTTCAGTCCTTAATTCTTTCTGATCTGATATGAAATTATTGTAACCTTCATCCTCTATTCTAATAACTGACTCTGTAATTATGTCTTCTTCTAAGTCACCTTGAATGTATACTGATCAATTCACCCCTTTCACTTCCTTCAAATCTTTGCTAGTATCACCTCCTCGCATGCATTCTTTAATGCTCTCTCTCATACATACTAAATTATAGGTCTTTGTCTCCCTTTAAAAATACTTTGGTGGCTTAGGGTTAGGTATGAATATACAATTGAGATTCATCCAATTTTCCCTCTCAATTCCTTCCATTTTTCTGGTTGGTTGCATGTTGATCGCATAGGGAATCCAAATATATTCGATCTTATCTTCAAAGCTTTGAGATCTATCCATATGTCGGCTCAAAAATGGATTACATAGTTGTTTGTGCCATCACAAATAACTAGGTCATTTCTATGTTACTCAGCACTTGTTAATATTGATGCCTGGCACATACTACAATTATTGTCTAGATCGGCACTTGAACTTGCTCGGCATCTATTGTTCACTTAGCACTTGAAACTTGCTCAGCTCTATTTATTTGCTTGGTATTTACTATGTACTCAGAACTCATTTCAACCCAACATCTATGCATATTATACTCGGCATATGTTACTAGCTCAATATGTGCTTAGTAAATTTTTTAAGTGTGTTGACACTCAATTATCAAAACCAATCTAAGATCAACATCACTCACCTTTTTGTTTTATTGCAGGAGTAGGTAACCCATAAATAGATCTTCAAATAGTTGTGCTTTTGGTTACCACATCCTCAATTTGTTTATTCAGTATATGGAAAACTCTATATTTAGGGGAAAATTTAGAAATATGCTTTTCCATAGCCTTGGTGATCTACCTCTTATCCAATTCTGGCATTACTTAGGCTAGAGTGGATTCCCTAATTTGACTCTCAGTTTGTAAATAGTATTGCCATTTATGCTCAACTCAGTCATATAGACTCTTAGGTAGGGATTTGGCAATCTCAATAGGAGTTGATTTGAGTGTAGCCATCATCACATATATGGTTTCCTCAACAATATTTTGTTCAACTTTTCCTAACTTATCGAAATCAATGTGTGCAAAACCATATAAATTTGTATTTGATTTTACATTGTCACATAAATTATCTAAGTTAGAGGAGGGATTGCGGCTTACCACCTTGAATTCACTCATGTGTCTTCTTCTCATCTAACTTGGCCACTAGAGTGTATTTCCTCCTCACATATTTCTTCTTTGCTGGTTGGCTTGGCTTTGCTAAGACAATAGTCTTCTTTCCTTTTGGTTTCTTAGTAACCTTAACTTGCTTGGTGGCTACCCTTATGCTAGACCTAGTAGTAGGTACTGTTGGCTTCCCTTATGAAATTTTCACAAGATTCTTCTTGGGTTTCTCCACTTTAGGTTCCTTAGTCTTTCTCTTCTTCTTCTCGGCTAGTTTGGGTGCTTCCTTGGCTTTTTCTCCCTCGACACCTTCTTCATTTAATTCCTCATATTCTCCTTGTCCTTGAGTAAGTATCAAGGAGCTTGGACTTTGTCGTCCTCTTCATCATCATCATCTTCTTCTTCTTCTCCCCCTTTGCCAAATATCTCTTTTAGCTTCTTCACAAGTTTGTTCTTCTTCCTTACCAGAGAAGTTGTTTTCAAGTCAATTGTGATTCTAGACTTGGCTTCCTCATAGTTCCCAAATGAGGTGGCACTTTTATCTATTTCTTCTGCTAGTAGAGCTATGATAGCTGCAAATGCCTCACCTACATTGATCTCATATGGCAAGGGCTTAAGCCATCTGACCCTAGGAATAGTTACCTACACATATGTATAATCTGCTTCAACTAAGAAGCAAACATCATTGTAATGTTTCTCCACTAGTGACACAGGAATCCTTAGTCTTTGTTTCATGGATTTCTTAAAATCCTCAAAATAACTAGTCATTACTGAGTCAAAGTTATATCCAAGTTTCTCTATGAATTCTGCAATCTAAATTGCCATAGATTGATTGGTCTTCCAAGCAACTTTTCCAAATGTGGGAAATGTGTTTTGCACATTAAAGAATATACAAACTTGTAAAGAGCCAAATTTACAAGATGAACTCTTTTTTTCCTTATGGTCTCCAAGTTTTTAGATAGTTGTTGAAGTTATAACTTAGCAAGGTCATAGGTGTGGTCTCTCTTCACTATTTTGTATCCCAAATCTACAGCCATGCAAGACACATTGTTCGGTCTGCTAGATTGAAAGAACTTGTGAGCTATCACTCTCATAGCAAAGGCAATTAGGGAGTTTGAGATAGAATCTATATGTATTTCCCTCTTGTTCCATGTTGCACTTATGTTCTTCTCAATTATCTCTTTGGAATCACTTCACATGCTCTTAAGTCTATCTAGGGTAGGGTACCCTATCACTCAGTTGATGATCCTTTTAGTGATATTAATTGGTCCATTTTCCAACCATATGAAGTCATCATGTATTCTACTAAGCACAATATTTATCCATTCAGTCTTGAATACATTAGGTAAATCTAGGGCATGGGTCAACCCTTTCTTTTCTACAATTTTATTCTCTTCCCTTAAGACTCCATCTACTCAAAGTTGATTGTACAAATCCCTTATCTCCATATCTCCTATACTTCCAACTTTGCAAGTATAACAACACATGACACCCTAAATCATAAGAACTTTTGGTGGTATCATCGATAAAGCACCAGACTGGTCTCCTTTATATGCAATTTTAGGTATTTCTTGAAAAGGTGGTTGTCTTACATCATTACTAATTAGTTTCACATTAAACACTTCCTTTTCCTCTTTCCTAACACTTGTAGAAGAGTTAGCTGCCATATTTGATATTTAGGGTTCACAAAAATTCAAACAATGAAATTTGACACCAGTAAAATACCTTTTCAAGTTGATGAATATGTCAAGTTGCAGTTGAATTCAGTTTGCAAATGCAAGAATCTCCTATCTCAATTCACTTTATGCTCTTAATGCTCTCTTTGATTACTAGTAAATGCAAATGAGTCAAGAAATGACAATATAACCCTTCAAATTTTTCAATAAATGCTTAATGCTTACACAACTGTAAGCTCGATCATCATTGAGTTTCTAACTCACTTAGCATACACATGATTTCCACTACTCTAGGTTCACATAAAAAACTCAATCAATACTACCATACCTTCATTACTCGGTAACAATTGAAATTCCATTCACACTCAGTAGTAACTGTCAAACCTTTCATGCTTGGCAACAACATGAAAACTAAAAAAACTATAGATTTCTTCTAGGTTCTAACCAATACATTGCATCTTAGTTCATGCATATATTATCTTTTCAGAACTTAGGTTCTTGGGGCTGATGTATGATATGAATTTGAAATATTAGTCTCACACATACCTTTTGATTGCCTAGTTGGGGGTGATGTCATCACCTAATCCATTGGATGAAGTGACCTCATTTGAACTTGATGTGTTACAATCTTCCTTCTTCTTCCATGTCTTGTTCATTTTCACTTTGACCCTCTCAACATTGACCTTTTCTTTGCCTTTATTGTTTCCATTGCTTGGTGTTGGTGATCTAGTTGGACAGTTTCTACTGATATGAGCAGTCTTCAAACAACTAAAGCATGTAGTCTCACTCAACCATCTATTGTAGTTACCTCTAAAATGTGTTCTAACATAATTCTCAGGAACATGTCCATACTCTTAACAATAGTGACAATTATACCTTATATTGTAATCCCAATTGTAGGATTTTCCATTTTATTGTACCATTGTCTACCTATTTGATGTCTGCTTGGCATTATATCTGCATTCATTAGCTTTATGTCCATACCTCTAACAATTGTGAAAATATCCTTCAAATCTCTATGTGCTTAAGTTCTTGTTCTTACATTCATGTTCCTGATGTCCTTGCTTGTTTCACTTATGATAGTAACCCTTAAATTTTTGCTTAGGATTTTGATTTACATTGTTGCTCCTACAAATGTTTGTTGTATGACCTATTTTTCCATAATTATGACAAGTGGGTTTTTAGTTCTTACCTTTTTTGTTACTTTGTTCACCACTTTTAGATGATTCTCCTTCCTCAGTACTGGTGTATCCCAATCCGATAGTATCATTGTTAGATCTAGGAGATCTCATTAGTTTCTCAAAGTATTTGATGGCTTTGATAGGTTTGTTGAAACTTTCAGCAAATTCATTTTCTTTTCTGAGTTCATTCCTCAGTTGTTCATTCTATAACTTTGAGGTTGTGATCTCAATATCCTTTCCATTAAATTCATGGTTTGCAATCATTAATTGGTTCATTGTATCCAATTACATGTTAGCAATCTTTTGCGCATCTGGTATCTTCTCTTCCAATATGTTGGTCAGTGTTCTTTTTTCATCTTCAATCATGACTTTGTCTTCCTCAGCTTTCTTTCTCTGGTCGATCACTTCACATAGAAATATTGATTGAACTTCTTGTTCTATCTTAAGATTTATGACATCTTCAATTAGGGAACCATTCTTTTCCATCAGTTTTGCAATAGCTACATCAAACTCACTTGAGTTTCCATTTACAAACAATTCAGTAGTGTCTTCCTCTTGGTAATGAGTATCATTTTTTCTCAATAGCTATATCTTTCCTTCTCCTCAATGAACATTACAATTCTTCTCTTTCTTCATGAGTTGGTATAGGGGAAGCTAAATTTCAATCTTCTAGTTCTCAATAGTCTTTCCCAACTTTTAGACTTTCATCTTCAAGATCTTTCCTCAAAGTTGTAAAGCTTTCCTTTCCAGAGAACAAGGTTCTGATACCAATTGTTGGAAATAACAATGGGAAAGTAAATTTTGAGGGAGAGGGGGGGAGGTGAATCAGTACTTCAAAACTTTAACCATAAAATATCAACCACTAATTCATCTCACAATTTAATATGTAAACAAAAATAGCTAACTACACATGTTCATCCATAACATGAAACAAATAACACATAACACAATAAATTTGTTACCCAGAAACCCTCCAATGAGAAGGTAAAATTGGAGTGGGGATGACACCCACAAATCTTCACTACTACAGCTATAAAGTGTGTCTAATTAAAATTAGAAGAAGTTTGGCCATAAACTATGATATACCTTATGAAAGATCTACCATGTTAAAGGCTTACAAAGATTGTTAGGTCTCACCCTGTTAAAGGATTTAAACACCTTGCTAAAAGTGTTCCTTGTTAGAGGACTTAAACTTGCAATAAAAACAAGCACTTAGTTAAGAGACTTACACAAGCCTGTTAAGATTACTCTATTAGGAGATTTTCTTTGCATCACTTGTTAGAATGATTCAACACCATGATCCTTTGGTTAGAACTTTGTTTCTAGATGTTAGATCTTCTCTTTCCTGGTTTGTTCTTAATCCTACTGATCAGATATGTCTCCTTTTTCCTCTCTCTACTTTCCTATGTTCTCTCTAACTCATTCTGCAATTCATAACATTATCATAACCTCCATAGCCACCATGAATTCTCTATCTACACTTAGCATTCATCTCTCTTGCATCTCATTTTCTTCTTTCAGGCATTACAAACTATTTAGGGTTTGTCTCCTCAAGTAAACAAAAGTTGGCTAGGGTTAGGTTAGAATCAATGGCTAAGATTGATCCATTTTTCTACTTAGAATATCCCTCAATTTTATTGGTTGCATGTACTATATAGGGATTCATAATATAAATCTATATACATCTTCTAGAACCATAAAACAATTATTAAATCAGCCCAAAAATGGTTTATATAGAAGTATGTGTCATTACAAACAACTATGTCCAAAACTGCTTACTCGGCAATTGAAGTCTCTGATGCTTGCTATTCGCTATATCTTCAATGTTGCAACTTAGTTCCTAAATGACTTGGCATACTCTATTTACTTGGTTCATGAGTGACTCGGCACTAACTATCTACTCAGCACATACTGGTGCTTGACACTAAGTATATTACTCGGCATGCTTTGATCACTCAGCTCGCATTGATTGCTCAGCTTGCTCTAATCACTTGGCTTGCACTATAATACTAATAGAATAATGAATAAGTGTTTTATCATTACCTTGTCAAAAGAAATATAACATTAACATGTTCAACCTATCAACAAATTCTTATTCAATTGTCAACTCGTTCATCAATCTGTCATTCTTAGATTTCAGATTTGCAATCTCATGATTTGCACTTAGTAACTTATTGGACATATCAAACTGATTTTGGGTCAAATTTTGTACTTCTTTGATCCTTTCATCAAGCCTTGTAACCAACTATCTCTTATCTTCATCAACCAATGCCTTGTCATCTTCAGCCTTTGTTTATCTTCCTCGGCCTTTTTTCTTATGTTCAGTGTAATACCCCTCCTTCTCTATCATTGTAGACTTAATTGTTTAAGTTTTATATGTCTCTTCTATAGATGTGTTAGCCCTTATTTGATATTTTAAATGCAATACTTTGATATGTTTAGTAATTGATTACATCGGGTTGTAACAATTTCCTACTGGTAATGATGATGCTTTAATTTCTCTTAGTTAATGAAATTACTTTTATGATGATGGAATATGGTGTGTCTTAGAAAGATGTTTAGTATGTCCTCACAATGATGAAATATTCATGTTAGAATATGATGTAATTTATATTTAAGATTTAATATTATACTTACTCCATACTTGCATCTGTATGATGTGTGTGTTTATTTTACATTTATGTTTGACGTGTCTGATATGGTTAAGGGAGGGAGTCATAGTCACCCACTAGTCAGGATCTACATGATGTACCACTCCCCACCATTTTCTATTTAGCTTAAATATATATGCACATGTACATGCTCGTATTTTATAGAGATTTACAAACACCAAGCATTGACTCCCTAAATTGCAAGGATGAGCGTGTCCTATCACAAAAACTCAATGGTAAGAATGGGGAGATAGTGTTCAAGTCCAATCCCATAGCCTAATTACTTATCTTGAGAAGGAGGACATGTATCTGACTTTCCACCCTTTTTAAATTCACAAGTTTATCTTTGTTCGTGTTGTTTACTTTGAGCTTTGGTTAGTTTTAGTAATGTTGCTTTTATGTGGATTTGACTATGTGATTTATTTGATAAATGATTTAATTATAATATTTGGATTAATCATATAATGTTGAGAATCATTAAATATTATTTTATTAAAAAGAAAATATTAAAATATGAGAATATTCAATTAATTAAATATATGCTTTAATTTAAAAGACTTAATTTTGAAGTCTAATTTAGAAAAATTGATTAAAGAGAAATTAAAATATGATAATATTTAATTAATTAAATATGTGCTTTGGTTTAAAAGACTTAATTCATAAGTTTAATTTAAGAAGTTCCATAAAAAGATAATTAAAAGATTAAAAGATTAAAGATTTTATATTGCTTTATTATTAATATTTAATTAATAATAATTAAATTAGAGTTAATAATGAGATTTAATCATTATTATTCATTTACATAATAATGTACACTTTAAATAGTGCTTGCATTGATTAATAAAGTGGATGAAAAGAAAATAAAAAAGTTTTTTAAGTGTGCATGAAAGGATTAAATAATAAAATTTTATTTTAAGCAAAGGCATTTGCATGTTCAAAAACTGAAAACCCTAGGTAGAGTTAAATTCTTTATTAAGAGATTCAAGCTCATTTCCAAACACACAGGGTTTGGGGAGCAAAATTCAAAATTGCTTGCATTGATTAATAAAGTGGATGAAAAGAAAATAAAAAAGTTTTTTAAGTGTGCATGAAAGGATTAAATAATAAAATTTTATTTTAAGCAAAGGCATTTGCATGTTCAAAAACTGAAAACCCTAGGTAGAGTTAAATTCTTTATTAAGAGATTCAAGCTCATTTCCAAACACACAGGGTTTGGGGAGCAAAATTCAAAATTGGATCAAAAGAATTATTGAAAGTTTCGGAGGGCTTAGATTTGCATGCATTCACAGATTGTCTCAGATTTTAGTTGTGGTTTTGAGGTAGGGTTTGAAAACTCGTTATAGAATTTTATTAAAAAAATTGTCTACTTTGGGTCTTTTTGCATAATGCTTATTAATTTATTGTGTTGATTTTTGGATAAAGAATTATATTGTAAATTTTGAAAAAGTAAATTGTATTAGTCAAGAAAACTTGACACGGAAAAATTGTAGAAAAATCTAAAAAATTATTATGATTATATTATTTTTAAAATCCTTTCTAATATAAGGAAATTTTGATTATAGAAAATTGGAAGAATACAACAAATTGAACAGGTAAGGTTTCAACTATAAAATTGTCATTAGAACCATGTGATTATCATGAATTTTCTAAATAAAGATAAATATTCTTCTTATATCTAAAATAATTTGGTTGCAAAATTTATTAGAAAAGCAAAAGATTAATTGAGAGGAAAACATGTTGTAACTAAACTTATGCATGCATGTGAAAATAAATATATTAAAGATAGAAAATAAAATATAGTATGGTTGCATGAGTAGAGAGATCAAAGGCATGCGGAAATACTAATTGTATGTTTGTTTTTATTTTATAAAAATTTAGTATAATTTTTTAGATTTATTTATTTTTTTTAAAATGATTGATTATCAATTTCAAAATTAAAATTTAAAAATAAAGAAATTAAATTAAAATATATATATATATTTTTTTTTTTTAAATAAATAAATAAATACTATTTTTTTTCCTATAAGTGAGTTTTTAATATCAATTACTTTTAAAACTCTTAGAGGGATATTACTTATTATTAATGCAAGTGGAGTTATAAATTAATAAATATATAATTGTGATTTAGTTATATTTTAAGAGAAGCTATAGTGGAGTTCAGTATATGATCATCTAGTTATGAATATTTAATATTATGAAAAAATTATAGATAACTTAATTAAAATTATAATTTCAAGTTTGAATTATCTCTAGTTACATCATGAACTAGTATAGATATCTTAAATAAATCTATCTAAAGAAATGTTGATAGATATCCACTACAAAATAATTATAATTTAATTTACTACATCTAAAATTATTTATATTTCCTTTATCTCTATTTATTTAGTTTTTTACTAACTTAAACTTTTTATTTTAATTTCTAAACAAATGGATGATTTATATCTCCAAATATTATAATTTGAACAAATATTTTATGTGGTATTTATTAAATTATTTTTAAAAATATATTATATTTATAATAAGATTTAAACTTTTGACATGTAGATGGTTGTCAAATTTAATCTAGAAGAATAAAAGTTAACATTAATACTCTCACAACATTCACTCCACCCATTCTGCCATTATAGAATGCCTATCGGCATTAATTAAAGAAAAAGTAAATCTTAATATTGGACTTAAATAGAAGTCAAATTAATATATTAGAAATGAAATTGATATTAATATTTAATTTAATAATATGCATTTATGTTATTAATTAAATCATTGATGATTTAAGACTATTAAAATTAATAACATGATAATATTCTATAATATTTTATATGCACAAAAAGATTTGACATTCAAATACTTATTGATTTAAATAAGTATATTAGCATAACAATTTATATTAACATTATATTCTTACTTTATTTTTAAACATGTCTTTATGACTCAAACTAAACAAGAGAAAATGATAGAATTAAATCATATAGCTGAAAACTGTGTTTTTTTAAATATTCTATTTATAGTCTTGTGATGTTTATTTTCATGTTGGTTTTCTTTGTGGGTTATTTAGTCGGCCAAGTTAGGATGTGCACTAGAGGCAATTTTGAGATTTCTTTTAGGATTATTTGACTAGATGTCATGATGTACTTTATGATTTAAATTAAGATTTTTTTTTAATGAGCATTTATAAGTACTTGGGTTTTGAGAACCAATGTTATTTTCGGGTTGTCTGTTAAGGAACATAATTTGATCAATATTACTTTTGTGGTATGGGACACAATTGTAGTTTGTGAGTTTTGGGAAGGTAGTCTAGGTGCATGTCTTTGGGAGTTGCTTACAATGGGAGTTGAGGGCCAAAGTGGCTGCCAGGGTAACTCATTGTAAGTTGTGTAACAATTGATAACATAATAATTAAAATACTTTCCTCCCCCATGCCTTGAGATAAATTTAAAAGATAAGTTAGAGATTTTTTCTCATTCATCCCTTGAGTGTTTGTATAGGTTAAGGGTGGGAATGAGATGATACCTTGAGAGGTATGACTTGTTTCCTCATCTTCATGAGAGGGTATTTTGGTTTCGCATACAGTCACTAGGGGGTCAAGGTCATGAGAGACTACCAAGGTAACCTTAGAGTTGGCTCATGTGATGACACTCCATAGTATGTAGCCGAAGTCTCTTTCATGTTTTCTTTATATTTGTCTCTAGTGGTGTATTTATTGGTGGTTTACTTGTTGGATATTACTTTTTCTAGTGTATTTATTGTGAGTTATTATTTATTGATTGGATGTTAATTATTGTTGACAGTTAACTTTTATTGATGAATGTCATTAATTCATTGGTGGTGTTTTTATTTTTGGAGTTAGTGATTGGTGGGTTACTTTTATTGATGGCAGTTGTTATCTATTGGTTATTGTACTTGTGACACTTGACATTGATTTGGAGGTGGTTGTATCTTTTTGGTTTTGATATTTGATTTGTACTTGGTATCTGTTGTTGATTTTGGTATGTGATGTTGGTTTGGATGAGTGTCTTTTTGACTTTAGTTATCTTTTCTTTATCAGTAATTTTTGTTACCCTTGAGGTAGATTTGGCTATCAGAATTCCTTACCTAAGATTGTTTTATGATTTGATTATCTGTGTGGGGATCATACTTTATCTCTTTTGTATGGTGGAAGTGGGAGCCTAATTAGGTGACCACACGGTTGAGAGGTAGTATCTTCTTACCATTTGGGTCCCCCTCAAATTGACAAATGTTGGATTCTTGTTGATATAGTTGTACCATTATCATTATTATTCTTTTCTTGGAGACTTCTATTTGTTTGATGTATTTATGTATCATGTGTTTTGAGATCCTATGGGATATTGTATTGTATATTGATATACTTGTATTTATTATTGCATACCTTGTGACATGAGTAGTGGATGATGTTATATAAATGTACTCTATCATATCAGTTGTTTTATGTATGTGTATTTGAGATTATGTATGCGTTTATTCATTTTATGATTATGGACATTGTAATTGAGAATTAAACTTATTAATAAAACTTTCTTAAACATGACTCAACATGAAGGAACCTTTCAAGAATGAAATCTGTATTGTAATTGCATTTGTGTAAATGTTGTGTATGTGTATATTGCTTCCACATTGTTACATTGATGGTGTTTAAACTTTTTTTAAATATTTCAATAAACATTGTAACATGTTAGGTTTATTTCTTTTGGGTTCTTGAGTGGGGCATTACATTCAGTCACTTCAGATAGCCTTTTTGCTTGTATCTCATGTTCTCTTTTTCATGCTTTGACTTCCTCATTCAGATTATTATTCCTCTCTAACATATCTGCAATTGTTGCATCATATTTGTTGGAAATTCCTTCATCAAATAGTTCTTCAATAGTCTCTTCTTTGTATTAGGTGTCATTTTATTGTATTTCCATCTCCTTCCTTCTCTTCAAGGATTGCCTTAATATTTCATTTGTTGCCTTGACTTGTTCATAAGCAAGTTGAACATCAATCTTCTAGTTCTTAATGATCTTTCCTAGTTTGTAGACTTCCATCTTCAAGATCTTTAACTCTCAAGTGGTTATACTTCTGCCAAGAGTACACTACTCTGATACCAATTGTTGGAAATCTAATAGGGAAAGTGAGATACTAAGAGAGGGGGTGAATTAGGATCTATAAAGCTTCTACTAGTTCAAACATGAAATATATTTGATATCACCACATAAACTCTCATTTAAACATGTATCTCATATCAATGTAACCATTCTTATCAACATAATATCAGATATACCTTCTAACTACATGAATGTAAACTCATAGACAAATAACACATTAATACACAGATTTGGTAATGTAGAAACCCTCTAAAGTGAAGGTAAAACTATGGTAGGGATGACACCCACAAAATCTTCACTACTATATCAATAAAGTTGTGTTTGTTAAGGCTACAATGTTTTGATCACTTCTGATGATCTACCTTGTGAGAGGTATGCCCTATTAAAGACTAAAAGAACTGCTAGGTTTTACCTTGATTAAAAGATTTTTACATCACAACTAAGTGAGTACTCTATTAGGAGATTTACATAAGCATGTTAAAGCTACTATGTTAAGAGATTTAAACCCTGAAACACTGTTAGAATGTTCAGTATCTGATCCTTTGGTTATCACTTCAATGATTGATAACAAATCTCCTCTATTCAATATAATATCACCTTACTATGATAGATCTTCTTTGTCTCTACTCAAAACTCTTCACTACATTGCTCAGTCTCTATTGTCTTAATACTCTGATTCGGCTCTCAAACTTTGCATGCAACTAGAACCTTCAATTCATACACTCACACGTGCTCATACAAACTAGGTCATAGACCCTCCTTAAATGGATGGTTGGGTGAACCTTCTAGATCAAAATCAACAAATCTAGAATCAATCCTTTTTTTGCTTAGTCCTTGCATTCTTCTGATTAGAGGATTGCCTCATATAGGGATTAATGATCTTCCTTTGACTATGTAATCACCACCTTGATTTCCTCCTCGATTTTCAAAACATGATTCCAGCTTGATAAAAATGGTTAACATAAGATTTAGTGTCATCCCAAACAAATATGTTAAATTGTGTTACTTGGAACTTACATCACATTAATGCTCAATATAAACTATTTCTTCATGCTATCCCTTGGCCTTAATTGTACTCGGCATAAATTGAATAACTCATCCTCTGTAGTACTCAACATTAACTACTCTCCCTTACAAACTCGATAATCACTAGAGTACTTGATGACCATTAGCTCTCTCAACAATAACTACTACTTGGCACATAACTTGGAATGTTTACAAGTCTTCACTCCTTAGCTCAACCTATATAGGATGACTTGGTCTTAGTGATGATTGAAAAATCTTGCCTTGTGAATGACTAAGTGTTTGACACTAATAGACAACATGACTTAGGGATCAACAACCAGAACCACCAAACTTGAGTAAAAAACACTCAAGAGTACAAAAAACATAACGAAGATCTAGATTAGTCACATAAACAACATGCTACTATAAACCATGATAAGTAACATTGCAATGAAGTAAAGAAACATACTCATAGGATACATGTACATAAGCAACATCCCAAGAAGGAAAGTGCAAGCATATGATGCAACCAAATCAAATTAATCGTGCTCGTTTCCTCCCAATCTTAATGGCATCATGAGACCTCAAGAATCCTAACCATACCTCCAAGCATGAACTCTCACTTCACCAACAAGATCATTAGAGTTGTCTCATTAGATCTTTCCTACCAAAAGTCATCAAATAATATCACATGGAACAAGTACATCTAACATGCTACTCGACCAAAAGTTTTGCCAATCCAAGTAGTGGTGAGAAACATCATAAAAGCAATAAGATACAATCATCATGGTAAAGGAATGCATCAAGAAATATACTAAACATCATCTAAACATGACAATAAATGCATCTAAAGTAAAATGTAAATCACAAGGAAACATACTCCAAATAGACTGAAGTGCCAAGTGAACATCCAACACCAACCTCAAACTCAAAGTAGACCATCTTTTTACATTGATCCCCAGCAGTGGTATAGGTAGCTATGCCTCCCAACCACATGGTACCCACATGTCCATAGCCACTGTGCTCATGAAGATTGTGACCCAACCATAATCATATAAGAAAGTCACCCATAACATATACGTCAATCAAGTATAATACCAACATCAATATGCTCATGAAACTAATGTAGTATGTCAAGTCATTGGTAAGACCCACTAAGGATAAATATGTAGGAACTCTAGTGGAGTGTAAGAACTTGGTATCAAGAAGCCCAAGCTATATTATGTGTGAAACAAATCCCTCGAGAAGCCATCAAACCAGTGTAGAATGAATCCCTCAAGAAACCATCACATCATGCCCTCGAATTAACCGCATAGGCACACACCCTTGGATTAACCACATAGGTGTTCTCTTATCTTACCATTAAGTTTTATTACTTATATATTAATTTAGTTATCACTTTTTAGAACTTCTTCATGCTACCTTGTCAGAATATATAATAGGGTATACAAGAGAAGCCACTCCACACGTCTACCCTACATAACCATGCTCATTGCATGATGAGTGCCCGTATGTGATGCAATTTCCCAACCCAACCCTAAATGAACAATCCCTCAATTGATCTATAGCTGGGATTCTAAGTCTTGCAAGATCCCATCATACGCACATGTATGTGCTCATGTGTGGGAATAACCAACATTACCAAACAATCAAGTAATACCAATGCAAAGATTGGATATGAGAAATGCAATAAATGATATAAGTATAATAAACTCACTCAATCGACCTATATCTAGAAGTATAGATTTGACATGAATCTCATTAAAGGTAAGGTAAAAATATCTTCAGATTGGATACCTAACATACATTCCAAATCCATGACCAAACCATGCACCAAGAAATACCTGAGAAAACTGGGCGACACATAAAACAAGGAAATATAAAAATCGCCCAAAAATCAACATTGTCAAAAATTAAAGAAATTATAACCCATTTCCCAAATGGGGGACAAACTCCCAAAAATAAATAAAAAGTGAGTTCCAAGATTGTATGCAAAAATGGCTAGCATAATGGCATAAAACTTTAAATTAAAACCCACAAAAACACTCAAATGTTTGTACCCACCTAACCAGGTAGAACTAGCATACCAAAATGGAGGGGAGCACTAGTTCTTAACCTCCAACCAATTTACTATCAAAAATGAAAATAAAAATGAAGCAAAAACAATAAAATGAGAGAGCCCTACCTTGTAGCCAAAGGGGCTAAAACAAAAATGGATGCCACAAAATAATGAGACTGCCAACAAAAATGAAACGCTTAGCAAAGAAGGAGTTTCCTGCTTTGAATGCAATGACCCTATCCTCATTATGATCCCATAAGCTTAGCTCTCACAATGAACAAATCTCTAAATGCCCACAAGAGGGTTTTGGAGGATTTGCTCCAAAATCCTCAATTAAAAATATGAGAAGTGAGAATAGACTCACTTTTAGGCAATACATGCACTTTTTACCACGTGACATATAAATTAGATTATTTAAAATAAAATAATCTAATTAGCTCCCTTAACCCAAATCAATCTGGAAATCCCAATTGCTTGGGCTTTAATATCGACAAATTAGCTAGTAATAAAAATTAAACTTAAATCAAATATGAAATTCCATTTAAATAATTAAATCACAATATTTTAACAACTTTTGCAACCTCTACGGATTCCTACATGCATGCGCATGCTCATGGGTCTAATCACAAGTGCATAATGAATCCAAATTTTACCAATTAACTAGAGGGTTTATTATTTAATTTAACACAGATACATCACCTATACAAGGATGACATTGGCTCAGTATGAATAATCAAATCACTAACTCCATGTGTCATTGTTAGGGATATAAGTCTTGCACAATAATATTATAGCCAAAGCAATAGAGCACAAAATTGTGTAAATAATCATTTAATTTATTTTATTAAAATAATATATTTAAAGCATTCATTTGCACCATAATAAAAGTTTACTGCAAGAGCGATGTAAATTTTCATAGCATAAGCACATCACAATAAATCTAATAATATACATGGATAATCTTGAACCATAATCCCATCTATTAGGCATAAGCATAGATAGTCTACTAAAACCATAACATAAATTCAATGATGCCAAGGGTGTAGACCACTCATGGGTCTCAACATGATTGCTCAAAAGCAAGATCATCAAGGTTGCATCCATCAGGGTTGTCATGCCCAAAATATGAGGGCAAAAACACACCCAAAAAAATAAATTTAAGTAATAATAATTAAGTTCACTAAGGTTTAAGAGTTTGATTCGCAAGTGAAAGTATAGGTTCACTACATTTCACCTTAAGTTTATAATCATGAGTAGGAATAATTCATTAAATTTAAACTCTCGTTATTAAATTGATATCAACATTTGATTCATTATTACATTAATTTTACAACAATATATTCAAATTATTTGAATAACAATTTAAATGAATACGGGTCTAATAGTTTTTTTAAAAAAAAATTAAAATCATAGAAGTATTAAATAAATGTCACATCTAGCATACACATAATGATATTTTAAAAAAAAAAGGTAAATTCTAATCACATTTTTATTTAAATATGTGATTTTTTTTTTGAAATAAAATGCTCCTAAAGAAATAACAATTTAAAATTAAACTAAATATGACTACACAATAAAACAAGTTAACATTGTCTATAAGTCTAGTCATATACTAATGAACTTGTTTTTAGACATAAACAAACTAACTAGTTTAAAACTTTATTAATACTAACTTAATGAAACAAGATAATAACTAACACTAAAATATACTAAACTTTAAATTTATTAATTAAATTACTAGTAAATTTAAACCTAATTCAATAAACTAACTAACATCCAACATATATCAATACTAAAAGATATACAAATTTACATTATTCAAAATTTGCAATTAACCAAGACTAAAACCACTCTTAAAACTGCAAAGTGAAACTGTATTTAAAACACTAACCTATAAAAACTACTAATAATTTAAACTAACTCTAAAACAACATTACTAAGTACATAAGACAAAAACAATTCCTAAACTAATCTTAATTAAACTAAATTTGAAACTTAAAATAACATACAACTAACCTACCCTCCCCATTTACCAACTTACTTAAAACTTTAACTAACTACATTCCTATACTACTAACCCAAACCCCCCCCCCCCCAACCAAGTGCTACCTAAGGATTATAACCAAATGGGTGCATTGTTCCAAAACTTTGAACGCTGACCAGGCCTATCATTGCGCAGGCCTTGTCCCCCCCCCCCTGCGATTCACATGAAATAATCTCCCTCAAAAATTGCACAAGGACAGTAAGACAATAAATATACAAGCTACCCAAGCTAAACTTTCCTACGCCCAAAGTCTCCTTCCTTTCTACATGGCCCAAGGAAGTATAAAATTTGCAAGTCAAGGAAGAATTTGAAATAAATAATGTTAGACAAGTCAAGATACGTGGGTACTTGCTTCCCAAACCTTCAATTCATGTGCCCACTAAAGGAGGAAGGTGATAAAGTAGTTATATCAAAAAAAAATTTGGTAGAGGTAAGATATTAGTATTTAGGATATTTCTTTTTATATATTAATAGTATTGTTTATTTTTATTTTGTTTTTGTTTTCTTTTCATTTAAAGAATCAGTATTAAAAAGGTTCAAAGAGAATATTAACAGCATCTTTTAGATGCTCTGTTGTAGGGAAGAAATTAAATCTTTCTCCCATACAAAAAGCAGTGAGCATTTTGCTTTAGTAAAAGTAAATTATTATTTTTCAAGTCTTTATTTTTCCTAAGTAAAGAATTTTCCAACAATTTACTTTAAAACAAGGGGGTATATATATTTTTAATGGGTATAAAGCATAGAGTTTAATAATTGGTTATCACAATAATGTAAAAGCAATTTTATCTCCTATTTAGCACGAAAACGAATCAAGTTCTCAACATAACATTTTTTTTTTTTGCCTTAACATATTTGAACTTGAAATTTTTATCTCATTTTTGATATACATACATATAACTGAAAATATGAAAACCTCATAAGAGATGATATTACTCAAACATTATTTTATTGACCACTTGATTCAAAGGCTCCGCCAAGAAAGAACCAAGAAGAAAACCTGACATCGTTGCCGCTACAACAAAAAAGTTTAAAATACATTTACACAGGATTTCAATCTTGAACATAACTAAATTTCAACAATCAATTTAAATTTCGTTCGTGGCCCTTAACAAGGGACCCATTTCATTTTCTGCAATACATCGTTGAGTTCGTGGAGAGAACGAAAACTGACCAAGTGACAAATGAACATAAGAAGGAGACAAAATCAGACATTCATTCCCATACTGAGTTTTCACAACAGGTTTGACATTGAACCAAAACTAGGGAGAAGGTGGATTTTTCCAACATGAGATGTCAGACACAACACCAAAACAGGTGCCCAATCAGGGCTATAACTCAAGAACTTTCGTTCTTCCATTCTTACATGCCAAAACTCATATGTGGTTTGTGCTGACAGGTAGGGGCCCGTAACACCCTACCCTCTCTCCCTCTTCTCATCCTGAGAAGAGAATCTACACTGTTGGAGTCCAACTGAAGACCCTTCCCCAAAAATGGCCACTTTTGCCCTATCCGAGGGTGAGTAATGCCAAAACACCCATAAAAGAAAACTTCAAAATTCAAAAACAAACACAAAGGAAAGGCATTGAAGAATGCCTGTTTTCAATCCCTCCCAACATACTCAACACACACACGTACATACCTAAACAATGAAACTGAAATATGAAGAACAACATGAAACCAAAATGAGGTAAAGTATTCCTACCTTCAAAAAATTAGGTTATGAAAAATGAACAAGTTTGAGATCAGCTTGCTTTCCTCTCCTTCCCTTCAATTCTAAAAATCCCTCTAAAACTAGAGGTTGGGCGAACACCCCAAAACTCCTCAAAATTGCCTCTAAATAAGATCCTAAACTCAACCACCTCCAACAAGCAATAACTTCCCCACTTTCCCAAAATTTCTAGAGGCTTCTAACACAACTAGACTTAAGGCTAACCTCAAGGTGGAGTTAAGGTCATCCAACTCATGATGGGATCAATCAATTTTTGCAACAAAGCAAAAATTGGATTTTGGAGTGACCATAAAAGTCAACAAAAGGGGCTAGGGGGGTGGAAAATTCCCCCAACCCATACCCATACCCCTTGGGTATTAAGATTTCATGAATTTAAGCCTTAGGGATTAATTTGGGACCTAACAAATACTAGGAAATTTGGACTACCTAACAACCTTCGAAATGCAGATTAAACACTAATCCAGATTAGGGGTAAATAATTTGATTAAAATTTGATTAGTAAAAAAGTCACTAACTTAGTTTGACTTAGGTCTATAGGTTACTCGATTAACCCTAACTAGCATACTGGAATGCATATACAATTCACAAGTGTCAATCGACACCATCAAAACACTGTTACGAAACATTAAGATTTATTGATTATAGAAAGATACATTCATACAACTCATGATGCAAATAAAATACAAACAACGGGGTTTCCAAAAATGGTACATGGGGTTCAATTTTGTTTCTCCATTAGGTTTCTTGGCTAAGATGTCCTACACACTCATTGCATACGTCAATAGCTCAAGAAAATCACATGCATATATGTATATAATGTATTAGGGAAATCGCATAAATTAAAACATCCAATTTTAAATAATCAATTGTTAATCTCATTCTACTCATATACTTAATCATCAAAATTGCATACTCAAGGTGCTAATTCTGCATTCACTTACTTCATCAGTATACATGTTCATAAAGCATTAAATGACAAAATCAAATATCTAAAAGTAAAACATCACACAACATGAAATAATATAATATGTTCAATGTATCCAATAATGTCTTGACATATCGAGTCATGAGTATCAAAATAATAAAATATCACTATGCTATGATGGGTTGAGGCGAGGCCTCACAAGGGTGACTTACAAAAATCAAATGGGAGAGGCACTACATCTCTCCAATACCACTAAAATGTTAGTTTTTTCTTGACTATTTTTTATTTCTAAGTTTTCTCCCACTAATTGTTTATGTGTTACTTCTTTTGGACTACTTGGAATGTTGTTGTCTATGAAAGAATCTTTACCACTTGCTGGGGTTTGCCAGAATTCCCATTTTTTCTTCTTTTCTCTTTTCTCAAATTAGATTTATATGTTGCAATCTTTGTTTGCTTTTGTATATCTATTTTTGTCTTGATATTCTAGAGCACTACTACTTTGATTTCCTCATTTGTATTAGGATCTATGTTCTTATATGGCCTACACATAAAGTTATCTGCATGGCTTACTTTCTTCTTTCATTTCTCATATTTTTTATGGATATTGGGGGAAAATACTTGTTGTCTTGTTGTTTTGTGAATTCTCTCTTTAGCTCTTTTCCTTGTAGATATAGTTACTATATTTTCAAGTTGTATTCCCTTTAACTTTATCATAGAACTTCTTTGATTCTCATTCCCTTTGATATTTACTTCTGCATCCTTCTTCTTTGTTAATGTTTCATAACTATTGCTTGGATCTGATTCATTCCTGTTTATGGTGTCCTCTTCCAATTTCTTATAGTCTTCTTGTCTATAGTTTTGCTCTATCATTTTCCATGATTGAGCATTGTCAGTAAGATTATTATGTGTTGGAAGAACTGTTGGATGTTATTGTGCATAATTTTGAAGTGTCATTGTGTTTGAATTATCTCTATCGTTGGAGAAATCTAGTGATTCCTTTCTTACTCCAATTTTAGCTAGACCTTGATCTGATATTTTGTGATTACTCCTATCTACTATATCCATACTCATGTGTTCCTTTCTGACTTCTAAGGGAGCTATTTGAGAGGAATTTTGTTGGTGCTCGTTATGTGCTTCCTCCCATAAGATTAGTTGATCAGTGATGTCATTCTAAAATAATATGATTTCTTGAATTAGTTGTTTGCATTTACCCATATTTTCCTTGATGTCTTCAATGTACAATTTTTTATTTTTACAGTTTTCAATAAATTTGAATATATGTTAACATTCTCCTTGATGCTATGATTCTTATTTGTATTGTTAACATTATTTGAGTTATCTATTTTTTCTCTATTTACTTGTTGATCCTCTATTATATCCTCTTTATGATTATAGCATTTATTAAAATCTATGATCTGATCTTCATACTCCTCCAAAATTTCCCCTTCCTCGATATCTCCTTCTAGATAACATATTTTACTTGCTTGAACAGACTTAGATATATTATTGTTGTCCCATTCTATCTATGTATTTATGTTGGGTTATCGTGGCATCTTGGTATGCCTCTATTTCCATTCCTAAATAACATAAAACAGTGGTGGCATGAAGAAAACTATAAAGGATTGAAAAGGTTATGCTTTGTACTCAAAATTAAAAGCATTAAAAAGGAAAATTCAAACATGGAATAGGGAACATTTCAACAATATTTTTAAATAAAAGCTAGATAACAAAGAATGTTTTAAGAATCTCAATGAATAAATCATTAAAGAAGGAATGAATAATGAAAAATATTTTAGATGAGAAAGATCTATTAGCTAAATAAGAAAACATTCTAGCAAAAGAGTAGAATTTTTGGAAATAGAAATCTCAAGAAACATGGCTAGTAGAAAGAGACAAAAACACAAAATTATTTCATAACAATACTCTATTTATAAAAAGAGATTTTAATGGAATCTCAAAAATAAAGGATGAGGCAAGGATAATAACTAGAAACCAACCATAATAATAGAAGTTTATCTTAGCTATTTTACTAATATATTAATAACTACGAAACTTCAAACCTAATAGCCAAAAAAAGATGTTAAGTGTTATCCCTAAAATAATAGTTGATGACAATAAAAATTTAAACAAAATATTTTCACAGGAAGAAATTAAACAATCCCTCTTTCAAATTAATCCAGATAAATCACCCAACCTAGATGGTTTTCAAGAGTTCTTTCAAAAGTGTTGGGACATACTAGATCATGACTTACGGGAAGTTGTTGAAGCAACTAAGAACCAAGAAATTTTCTATCAACAATATCTTTTTAGCTCTAATATGTAAGAAACAAGATTATGAGGACCCATTTGATTTTAGACCTAGGGTTTTATGCAATATTATCTATCAAATATTATCCAAAGCATTGGCTAACAGGCTAAAGAGAGTGTTTCCAAAATGAATATCGAAGGAATAAAGTATTTTTGTAGCTGCTAGATCCATCTTTGATGATATAATAATTATCCAAGATCTTATACATTCAACACAATCCAATAAAGAATCTTGTATGTTAATGAAACTAGACATCTAGAAAGCTTATAATAAAGTTGATTAGAGATTCCTTTGCAAGACTCTTGAAGTATTTGGCTTCACATATCAATAGATTAATCTAATATACAATTGTATCACTACACCTAAATTTTCCCTTATTATCAATGGAACACTGGAAGAATTCTTCAATATATCAAAGGGCATCTGGAAAGGAGATCCCATTTCATCCTTCCTTTTCATAATCATTGCAGAAGCCTTCGGAAGAGCACTTAAATCGGCTCAAGCAGAAGGAAAGATTAAAGGAATTTGTGTCACTTAGGGAATCTCCAATAGTACACAACAACAATTTGTGGATGATACAATTCTCCTAGGACAAAGAACTATACGGGAAGCTCAAAATTTTAAGTGAGTAATAAAAACCTATATGGAAGCCTCAAGACAAAAAGAAAATGCATCCAAATCTGAGATTTTATTTCTTAATACTATCCAAGAACTAGAAGACTACATATGAAACTTGGTGGGATACAAAAAAGGGTCATTTCCATGTAAATATCTTGAAATCCAATTAAAAAAAGGAATTCGCAATGGGAATTCATGGGGCCTAATCATGAATAAAATAAATAAAAAGATGGAAAGTCAGAAAGGGAAATTGCTAATCAAAGTTGGAAAATCTATTATGATAAAGACAGTTTTATTTGTCATTCCTACTTATAAATCATCATTCTTACCTCTCCTAAAAGGATTAAAGAACAAGTTGGACAATAAGTTAAGGAACATTTTTTGGCAAGGTACAAAAGATAAAAAGAAATGTGCCCTAATTAAGTGGGACCAAATTTGCAAACCCAAATTCAGGGGTTTAGGAATCAAAAATTTGAGTTGGAAAAATAAAGCTTTAGGAGCTAAATTGGTTTGGAGGATGTATCAAGAGAGTGATAATAAATGGAGAAAAATCTTATATCACAAGTATTTGAATAATACTAATCCTATATTTGTATTCTGAACAAGAAATCCTCCTCATGGATCAAGAGTCTGGAATTTTATGATGAGATGTCACCCTCTTATAATAGATATCTTAACTTGGGATATAGGGCTAAGTGAGGAAGCAATATTTTGGGAAGACTCTTAGGATGGACTACCTCAACTAGATAGTCTCGATATACAAGCCAACATTAAAGCTACCAAACAAATATGTTGGGAACAATGGTCAAAGATTATAAAGTCAAATTAGACAATTCACAAGTCAAAGGTTGGTAGTGGAAATCTTTAGAAGACATGCCTCTAACTAGTCAAGAGAAATATATTTTCAAACAATTCTTAGGATATATGATTGTCAATCATAAGGAAAGAAAGGCTATATTAATATGGGGTGCTTCAAAATATGCTCAGTATAATGTTATAAAAGGATATGAGAAAATTATAAATTCTCAACAATGGCAAAAGATAGATATATTCCTCAACTTGTTTTGGGATCCAATTTATCTACCTAAAGCTGGCATCTTTCTTTGGAAATACCTCCAATAGAGAATCATTATTGCAGATAGATTTTCCAAGATGGGTTTTGAGGGACCATTTAGGTGCTTCCTGTGCAAAAATGACTCTGAAACTACTGACTATTTACTTTTTAAGTGTTCCTTCACACAACAATGTTGGTAATGGCTAATTCAAAATTAAACTAGCAAACATCAATACATGTTAATCTCATGGAATTTCTCAAAAGCTGGCCTAAACAATGGAACTCTAAAATTTACAATAATCTCTGGAAAAAAATTTCTTCTATCCTTCTATGGGGACTATGGAAAGAAAGGAATAGAAGAATTTATAATAACAAAAGAATATACATCCTTCCATTCCTCAACAAATTGGAAGCTTGTATTGTAGAAGTGGCCAACAACAATCTTAGAAATTCATACAAGGAAGAAGACTCCTTGTCAGCATGGGACACTAAAATGCACAAAAACTAGTACAATTTAATCAACCTTCCATTGACCTTCCATAAATAAAAATTAGTTTCCAAAGCTACATGCAAGTGGACACTTCCTCCAGTAGGATGAGAAAAATTGAACTTTGATGGGGCATCTAGGGGTAATCTCGACCAAGTAGGGCTAGGATTTATTATCCAAACTAATGAGGGAAAATGCATAGCTAAAAGAGAAAATCCATCAAGAGTAATTTCTAATAATTTAATAGAACTTGAAGCCATAATTGAAGAATTAAACATCTACCCAGAATCAAGCATTTGGCGACTTATTATTGAAGGTGATTCAAAGATTATTTTGAACACTCTCAGGAAAAGGCAAACACCAAATTGGAAATGCAATTCCAAATTGGAGTACGCATTATCATTTCTAAACAAATTTGTAGAAGTACCCATTAGACATATATATCGAGAAGGTAAAAAAGAAGCAAATTATCTAGAAAATAAAGGAGTGTATGGGGAAATAATCTTAGAAATATTAAATTAAATCCATCTTAGTAAATATTCTTTAAGACTTAGTATTATAGTAGTATTTTGGAGTTTCTTAGCCTATGTGCATACTAAAAGCTTGACTCTCAATTATAACTTTCTTTTCACCCATATTAATTTCTTATAAATATTTTTAATCTTTATTGTTTATCCCATCTTATAGTTTTTTCTTTCTTTTCCTATTTTTCTTCTTAGATCTCCTCTGTTTGTTATTTATTTTCCTAATCGTCTCTCCCTTTTCCCCCTCCTTATTCATTTTTCTTTATCTTACCTTTCTATGTTTCCTTGGTTCTATATATAATCAAGACTAACAAGGTTACTGAGAGGGGAGGGGTGAATCAGTAACTCTAAAACTTTAATTCAATTCTGCATAATAATATTTTTACCATTCATCCATCTAATCTACTGTATGAAAAGATAAACATTTGTAACACATGAACACACAGATTTGGTGACCCAGAAACCTTCCAATTAGAAAGTAAAACTAGGGTGGGGATGATACCCACAAAACTTCAATACTGCAGTATAAAGTTGGCCGGTTAAGGCTTACAATGATCACTTCTAATGATCTGCCCTGTTAGGAGCAAGTAGGATTGCTAGATTCACCTTGTTAAAGGATTTACAAACATATAATGAAGTATGCACTCTGTTAGGAGATTTACAAAAGACTGTCAAGTCTACCTTGTTAAAGGATTTAGTAAATTGATTCACCTATTAGGATGAAGCAGTGGATCTGATTACAACTGATTGCTGATAAGATCCTTTGTGCTCTAATCACCTGATGTGATGAATATATCATTTTTGCATCAATGTTGACCTTGCTATATTCCTCTATTCTACTAGTGATTCACTTTCCTTCTTCTCAAATTATTGCAACATAACACAACCAACGATATTCAACATCTCATCATTTCAAATGATATATACCACTTCAATAGTTACACTGGCAAGGTCGGCCAAACACAAGTGAACAAGCATTACTGAGTTGGCTAGGTGGTAAAAAAAACTTGGGTTCCACAAATTGACTCGGTGACTTTCTGATACTCGGCATCCACTACAATACACTGCATCATCATGCACTCGATAAGAGTAGAGGCATGGTCCATACTAATCATTCTAAGTAGCTTGGAACTCAGTAACCATTGGTGACTCGGTGAATATTGTGTCACTTGGTAAAAATTGAATCCATTGATAACCTTCTTCACTTGGTAAACACTGATTCCTTTTTTTACCTTGGTCACTCAGTAAACACTAAGTTCTTTGTTTACCTTGATCACTCGGTAAACAGTAAGTTCTTTGTTTACCTTGATCACTCAGTAAACACTAAGTTCTTTGTTTACCTTGATCACTCGGTAAACACTAACTACTTGGAGAACATTGTTCTACTCGGTCACCATTGTGAACTTGGTAAATACTGCTGAACTGCCCATATGCTCGGTTTCCAAAGGAATGCTCGGTATCAACTATTTACCTGTGGAATTTATAAGGTAACCGCTGAATGCTTGGTGTGAACTGTAGACTAGGTGATGAGCTCGGTAAGCATTCAGAATCGAATAAGTGTTGTGACTAATGACAAATATATCATAATTCCAACATTAGAAAGTAAAATTGGGGTGGGGATGATACCCACAAGCTTGAGTACTATAGTATAAAGTTAACCTGTTAAGGCTTATAATTGACCACTTATGGTGATCTACCCTATTAGGAGCAATAAGGACTATGAGGTCCAACTTGTTAAAGGATTTACAAACATATAATGAAGTATGCACTCGGTTAGGAGATTTATCAAAGATTATTAAGTCTACCTTGTTAAAGGATTTGAATGATGCACCTGTTAGGATGAACCAGTGGCTGATCTCTGATCTACAACTCTGATTTGCTGGTTGAGATTCTTTGTATTGCAATGATCACCTGACTATGATAGATAAATATTTATTGTCCCTTATACTACATGTAGCCTTCTTTAGTTCACACTCTTGCTCATCATATCTCTTCACATCTATCTTTTTTGGATATGATACAACGTATTACATATATACCAATCCAAATCACAACTTACTGGAGTTGGCTACAAAACCAATTTCACCATAATTCACAAAGTTGGCCCAACTATTGTAAGTCAAGTTCTCAAGACAAACTTGGTGATGTTCTGATACATGACAAACACTGTCAATGTTGGCAATCTTTGGCACTCAGTTGGACTTGAAGCTCGATCCATACTAATCACTTCCTTGGTGAACTCTGAGAAACTCGGTAGCAACTAGATCACTTAGTTGATACTTCATGACTCAGTCAACACTAGATCCACTTCGTTAACCCTATGAGCTTGGTAGTCACTATTGGACTTGGTTAACACTATAGAGCTCGGTTAACACTATGATCTTCTTCACTTCCACTTACTAGCTCGGTAGCCTCTGTTATGCTCAGTTTGCACTTAACTTTATCTCTAAAGCTTAGTAGACACTGTGTAGCTTAGCAAACACTGCAATTTGACTTAGGTGCTTGGTAGACACTGTATTTTGACTACTTAGCTCGAGAACAACTGAATCACTTGGTTAACAATGCAAACTAAATGATAAGCTTGGTATCAACTCTAGAGCTTGATAGCAATGTAACCAATTGACTAAGTGTTGAGTCACTAATAGAGAAATTGACCTTTATGTCAACAATCTCCTTGTTTGGCATTAGTGACAAAAACACTTATCAAAAAAAAAATTTCATCATTCAAAACTATAAGTCAAAAACTTCCTTTGTCGTCATTATGTATCTTCAAGTCAGTTTTGACTTCCATCTATTGTGGTTCGGTAACATACTCTATTTTTCTCATTTTTCAAAATTGCTTTTGTAAAGGGATTATTTTCTTATTCATACTTATGTTGCTCCCCCATACATATATCTTCCTATATATATACAAATGGAGTATATTATATTTCTCCTTCTTTACGTATTACTTCTCCCCCATTCTTATTTATATAATATACACTTCTCCCCCGTTTTGACATAAATGCCAAAGGTGTATAATATCTATATGATGATACCAAAATGTGACAAGAATTCAGAATGTGCCTTCTGAATAAGTACCATTTTCTTGTCCCAATTTTCTTGTAGTACCTTGCTTGCATGAAATGCAATCTGAACTTCTAATAATAATTCCATCACATGATCAGTTATGGAGAAGTTATTATCATGGATGAGTTTCTTGGCATGAGCTACATGTTTCTACAATGCATCCATGTTTGGAAGAATCATGCCTTGGATTTTTGCAAGTGTGGCCCTAATCCTAGCTTCTTCCTTCAATAATTTTTCCTACAAGTTTTTCAGAGATCTAATCTTTGAATAATGTACAAAACTATGGCTTGGGTCAAGTGGCAGCTGGTGTGCACTTGCCTTTATGTCTTCATCTATCTTAGATAATTTATTCTTGATATCCTTTGTCAAGATAGATGTATCACTTAACTTGACAAATAATGATACAACATTATTGACAGAGGTTTCTAATGAACCAAGAATAGTAGCTAATTCTACTTGGTCTATTGCAATTCTTTGTTCAACCTATTCTAACACTCTATTCTCAAACTTTCTTTCAGCTCTCTCTAGTAGCTTCTCCTATCCATTTAAGTCTTCATTGAATTTGTGGACAATTTCTACTAACTTATCAAGAATAGGTTGAGTACTATCAACCTCAATACTTAGGGCATCAACAAATATGCTCTTGATGTCTTCAAAAACTTGATCTCCTTTCTTATTTGCTTCTTTGAGCTTTTGCTTCTTAGCTCTCTTCTTTAGTAATTCACCAATGGCGTCCATTTGATCAAGAGTGAGGGTAGAGATATCCCAATTTGGAATAACTATATCCTCATCTATATCAATAGCTTTTTCTTCTTTGCCCTTTTCCTTCAAAATTGTGGAAATAATTTGTTTCCCTTTGTCTAAGACTTCAATACTCAATTGAGACTAGCTCTCAAATGTCATTGTACTTGCTATGGATACATTTGGAATAAAAATAAATATTGAAAATGATGGACTAGCAACAAATGTTGAAACAACACTAACAACAAAAATACCTTGTTGCTACTTGGTCAAGTCTGATGATGGAGGGATTTGTTGTTAGGTAGGTGAAGTGTTGAGCACTTCAGTCAATGAAGTATTTAGTTGAATAGATTTAGAGCTTGGTTGGGTGCTTGGTATAGTAGTGATATCCACAACCAACAAAGTAGAAGCTATCTCTGAGCCAAATTGCACTAAGGTTGTGCTCAAAGAGTGAGGAAATGAGGCCATGACTACTGCTACAATTTTATCTGCATTAGTTTCCTCAATACCTTGAATCTCTGGAAGACTTCCTCCAATAGATTCCTTTTCCTCCTCCTCATCATCCAGATTGACATCATCAATCTTATCATCTTTTATTTCTATATCTTCTTCCTCATCATCATCATCTTTATCATCAACATGTATAATAAATTCATTAAGTTGATGCAACTTATAATTTTTTTTCCATGTAATTGTGGTTGGCTTCACTACATACTCAATGTCCTTCATCAATATCATACATGTGTTGAATTTAAGAGTGAAATTCTCTTCATTTTTCTTTAAGGATTCATTTACCTCCTTTTTACTGAGATTGGGCATGAGTTGTTTCAAGGTCTTCTCAAAGATGTCCTTGATAGTCTTTGTTGCACTTTCCCATCTAGGTTTGACTACCTGTAGAAGTTCATTAGGAATTTGTTGTGCAAGCTAATCTAGTGAGTACTTCCATTTGCCTAATTTTGACATAAGCATATCCTCAATCTACTTTTTATCATTTGCATTCCTGGTCTCATACTTGAGAAATTTGAAATTTTCCATGCCAGCTCCTTCTTCCATTTTCTTTAATCTTTCCTAAAGTGTAGGTGGATCTCTTTTGAAGATTATCTAATCGGCTTCATCTTCACCTAACTTCAATTTCTTCCTTGACTTGGCTGCCCTTCTAGTGAACATAATAGGGGATGACTTGCCAGGTCTAATTATGATAACCTTTCCTTTCTTCCTGAGAGATTGGTCATCCTCGGATTTTGCTTCTTCTTCTTCATCCTCTGCATCATCATCTTCTATGTCATCACATTTTCCCTCATTAAGCGTTAGAGTAGAACTTTCTTGTTTCATGTCTTTTATTAGCTTTTCTACTCTTTTCCTTCCTTTATTCACTGCCTGAGGTAGCTTGACCTCAAGCTCTATTCTTGCTTTAGCCTCATCATATGTTCTAAAATATGTAGCTTTAGGATTCATAGGCTCATTCAGTAAAGCCTCTATGATATCTTTAGTGTCATCAATGTTAATCTCATACTCTACAAGCTTAACCCATGTCACTTTAGGTCTAACTACCTAAATGTATACTTTATCATAGTCCACCATAAAATAGATATCATCCTTGTAGTCTTCCAAAATTTTCTTAGGAATCCTAAATCTATTATTCATCTTCTCTTTGAATGTTTCAAAGTATTTATCCATGATGCTGTCAAAATTTTCACCCATCTCTACTATATACTCATTAATTTGATACAAAACAGGAACATCTTTCCTCCATATTACTGTACCTTTGGAAGGGAAAAAATTGAATGAAGAAGAATAAACATGTTAAAAGAGCTCTAAACTTACATGGATTATTCTTTGATCCTCTGATGCTCTCCATATTCTTGTTGAATTGATTCAACAGTAACTCAACGAGGTCGAAGGATAGGTTATTCTTCACAACCTTGTATGTAAGATAAACAACTTCACATCATACATTGTTTAATCTGCTATAACTATAAATCCTATGTGCAATAATATGAATGTCAAACTTCAGCTCCATGTTTATTACACCACTAATATTCATACATCTTCCATCCCACTCGACAAGAGTTCACTTTTCCAATTTGACCCAACCTAGGGTTTTGGTCATCTTTGCCTTGTTAAGCATTAAAAGCCTAGTGATTATATGAATTATTTTCTTTGTTATCTAAATCGGTTGTTCCAACCATAATTTCCCATTGTGTACATGGATAATAATATATCTCATCCACTTGACCTGAAAGGCTCTTGGCATATGTGAAATGTGTGTCAAGCCCCTAGTTTCCAAATGCTAATGTTCAAGTTTCATTGCACCACCTGCACACAATTCCCTAAATGCTTCATTCATCTCTAAGGTTCTGAGTTCTTGGATAGAATAGTGATTAGAGGAATGGATGTCATGTGCGAGTAATACCTTAGGTGGAATTTGTGACTATGCACCAACTGGGTCAAGTGCCTCTACAATTGCTAGACTCAACTTAAAATTTGGTGCCTTGCAGTCGACTCCATGAATCAACATTTTAAAAACTTTCTTTGCTTTGCTACTTGAAGATGCCATGCTTGGTAGGGTTTCTAAAAACTTTGAAAATTCTTCAACAACAAATGCTCAATTTGCTCGAGGGCTCTAAAATTGCTCTACACTGATAGCTCTGGAAATTCACAGTGAAAACAATGTTGAAAGCATGAATGCTGATGATATTCCTATGGGGAATATTGTAAAAACATGATTAGATCATTATCATGATGATATGTTACATTCATGGTTGTATTTGTCATTGATGTCAACATAGCAATTCTCTGTGGTATCTAATAGAAGAACAATGGAAAGATCAAAGTTGGAACAGATAGACAGTTGAGTATTTTCACTAAGCAAGGTTAAAGGGAGATACTACTAAGTGTCTAGTATATGCAGCTAAACTCAAAAGCATAAGATATTAAGTCTGGAAAAAGATATACAACTTTTGGTAAAGACCATTTTGAGATAGAGTTTACAGAGGCATGTTCTGGTAAACTTGTTATATCTCTTAGCAGATTTGTTATTCTAAGAAGCCAAAGTTAAAGATGTGAAGAAGACATTTTGGAGATGATGTAGCTAAGCTCTCTTGTCATAATGTTACATGTACAGAAAGTTTTTGATAAGGTAAACAGGTTTTAAGGGGTCTTGAAACCCATAAGTTTAACAACAAGAAAGGCTGAAAATAAGCGAAAAAATGCCCAGCCAAAACATAAGCCTTACGGCTGAAAATAAGCCCAAAGGCCCAGCCCGAAACAACTGCCCACTAAAAAGGCTAGAGAACCAACCAGAAAAACAGAGACCAGACAAAAAGCCAAAGCCAGGAGAAACAAAAACCAAAGGACAGAGACCCAACCTAGCAGACTACTTCTCCATCTCGAGCATGGTCTGGGCAGCTTCGGCGCACTCTTGTTGCTCTTCTACCTTATGATCCTGGGCGTTCGTCAAATCCTGCTCCATAGTGTTGTCCTTGGCTTTATCCACATCCAGCCTATCTTTATCTCTGTTCTGTTTATCATCTTCCTCCATCTGGTTCCTGTCTTTGAGATTTTCCAAGAGAGAGAGGATGTTGTCGTTGATCGAAGCGAGGAGGGAGATCATTTGACTTGCCAGGTTGTGATTGTAGTTCTCAATATTTTTTACTCTCCTCTCCATCAGAGTCTCCCAGCTGTTCCGGTCACCTTGGCTTTCTGCACCTGTCTTGCTCTTGATTTTTTCCATTTGGGAAACCCTATCTCTGACATCCTCAAGCTCATGGAAAAGCCATTTAATTGATCTGAAGTTGTCGATCATGCTATTGCGGGCATTGTTCAACAGATTCATGCCCGTTTCTCTTGCATTATCAGAAATAGCCACCATAGCCGAGTCAATTAGCTCATTGAGTCTAGGCTTCTCGAGGTTGTCCACCAGGAGTTGGGGGTTCATCGCCTCTCTGTAGATTCCCATAGTGGTCGTTCTCACATTGAAGTTCTTCCAAGCCTTCCTTCTGTTATTAACTTGCACTTCCCCCTCAATCTGTCCAGAGTTGTCATTTTCTTCCAAAGGAGGCTGAGGATGTATAGGGGAGAGGGGAATGGGCAGAGAATCCTTTCCCTGACTACTGGAGCGCTCCATGCTCTCTCCCTCCCTCTTCTGTCTTTTTCTTAGTTTCTCCTCATCCAGCTCCTCCTTCGACACCTTGTCAGAATCATCAGTATCCATTTCCTCCTCCACCTCAGCAGAGCCAGTTTTAGCTGGGGTATGACCTCTAGGGCTCTTTCTGCTGGGTAACTTGATAGAGGGGTAATCCTTCTTATGGCTTTTAGTCTTCTTACCTAAATGCTCAAAAACCTCATCAGAGCTGATGCTCTCGACATCGTTGGAATCTGAGGAAAAACTAGAGCTGCTCTTGTCAACATCCGCCCCCTGGATAGGGTTTTTGCTAATGGTTTGAGCGTGGAAATGCTCATGAATCAGAAGCAGAAGACCCTCATGTAGTGTCGGGTTGATGGTAGCTTTCTTTTTAAAACTAGAAATGGCCTTGTTCATCGAGTTAAAAAGATAATACGGGAAGGAGATCTTACTACCATGGCAAAAATGATTTAGAATCACAAAATGGTGAGTCCTAACCCTATCAAACCTGGGGTCTAGGGTTATATATTCAATGACAGTGTAGAGAACATACCTCCAGAGCTTCTTTATAGTATCCGTTACAAAAAATGTCTCTTTCTTGCCCAGCTTGTTCAGCTCTTCAGTGTTTTTCACAAAATCCTTGATTGCATTAGAAGACATCTTCTTATCTCTAAAGAATTTATGCCCCTCCATCGGAATCCCCGTGACTTCAGCAACCACGTCCTCAGTAATTTGAAAGTAGACCCCGTTCACCTTAACCTTACCATTATTCCACGAATTCACCATGCTGTTAGTGATCTCAGGATCCGAGCCATGAAGTTTCTCGAAGAAATTAGTAACCCCACCCTTTTCCAGCTCTCTCCAAACTTTGGCCTTGTTCTTCCACTTCTGAACTTCCCCCACCGACTCCTTTCTGCTCCTCTCACCCATCATGTTTACCTGATCAACTTCCACAATTCTCATGAACTCTGAACTGTGCAAGTTATTTGCATTCAAAAAAATGGTGATGTTTCTTTTATGATACCTGTGAATATACCCCTTTCTGAAAATAATGGTATCGTCCTTTCGAACGTGTCAAAAAGTCAGAGGAAACCTCTTTTGCTGGTGAAAATCACGATGCCAATAATGGCACTTACCATTTATTAAGCAATCTTTATTATCCATAATTGCATTGGATTTGAGCCGTCCTTCCCAAGATTTTATCTTGGTCGATGAGCAACTTTGCCTCCGCCGAAAAATCTTTTCCGGCATGCCAGGTCAGATTATTGGTGGCGTTAACCCCTTTATTAGCAAACCAATCAGCGACTGGGTTTGCCTCTCTGTAAACATGAGTGACGTGGACCTTATCGAACTTTGTGAGAGTGGCGCAAGTCTCAGCAATTATGTTCGCAATCGTCCACGAGGGAGGGGAAATACCATTAATGGTATTAATAATGCTTTTGGAGTCCCCCTCAAGCCAGAGTTTAGTAATCCCAGCTTCAAAAGCCAACTTGACCACCTTACTCGCAGCTCTTGCTTCAGCCAGATGAATAGTCTGGATTCCTAGCGGGGAACCAAAGGCAGCTATTCCCTCCCCATAGCTATTTCTTATGATTCCACCGCAACCTGAAGGGCCTGGGTTACCCTTAGAAGCCCCATCAAAGTTGGCTTTTGACCAACCATCTGGGGGGAGAAGCCAGCTAGCATCCTGCCTTTTGAGGTTCCTGTCTTTTTCTTTAGCTATCTTTCTGTCCCCTTCTTCTTCTTCTTCTTCCTCCTTCAGCACTTGGAGATTTTCCTTTATATTCTTCAAGATCTTCCTGCCAAGGATTATAGCCGGCTCCTCTCTGTCTCTAAATATTCTATTATTCCTTTCCTTCCAAATTCCCCAGCAAAAATGGGGTAAAATCCAGTCCGAGTGATCCTGCCAACCAGCAATCTTACAAAGACCTTTCCACTGATGGAAAAAATCCATGAGATTATCCGGTTTGCACCAGAGGGTTTCATTATCATGTGTGATGACATTCCACACCTCCCTGGCATAGTCACATAAGATGAAAATGTGATTTCCGGTCTCAACCTGATTCTTACACAAGGGACATCTACTGGGCATAACATGTCCTCGCTTCATGAGATTGTCATGAGTAAGGATTTTGTTCTGAAGAGCCAGCCAGTAAAAAATGTTGATCTTTGGAGTGAGACCCGGAATCCAAGCCTCTGCCCAAGGGGCCTTCTCTTTTAAGCTCCAAAGGGAATTATAGCCTGAGGCAACAGAGTATCTTCCATTGGGATTATCCCTCCAGACCAGCTCATCCCCCAAATTGATAGGAATCATGGAATTGAGCATAAGCATTATAGGAGTCAAGTCCTCAAAGATGAGGGATAGGTCACTCCATTCCTGGCCATTCCAATAATCACAAACTTTGGACCCAATTTGATCAGTACAAGCTTGCATCCATCTCTCAAAAATAGGGTTATTGATAAGTGGATCTTGGGAAAGCCATCTATCCGACCAGAATTGGATGTCCTTCCCATTTCCCAATTTCCATGATATCCTGGCCTTAGCCAGGTCCCTGGCTTTCATGATCCCATTCCAAATGTTCGATCCTTTTGGGATATCTTCATTAAAAAGGGTGAAAAGAAGAGTGGGTCTTCTAAGGTACTTGTTTACCAAGGTGTCCCTCCATTCACCGGTGCTACTGAAGATCCATCATATTTGTTTAGCTAGGAGAGCCTTATTGAGGTGAGTGATCTTTCTAATGCCCAGACCTCCGTACCTCTTAGGGAGGCAAACCTTCTCCCAAGCAACAAGAGGGTATCTTTTCTTCCCTTCATTACCATTCCAAAGGAAGTCTCTCTGGATTTTCTCCATTCTTTCAGCTATTTTCCCCAGAATTCCAAAGAGGCTCAGGGCGTAGATTGGCAGATTTTGAAGAGAAGATTTGACTAAGAGGCATTTCCCCGCTTGACTAAGAGAGACCCCTTTCCAACCAGCCATCTTCCTGTTGAATCTGTCCAAAATACCATTCCAAAAAGACTCCGGGGGTGAGGATCCCAAAGGAAGACCAAGATAGGTAGAGGGGAAAGAGCCTACCCCACAACCCAGAATCCTAGCAATTTTTCTTTGTCTAAACTCAGAGGTGTTGATGAAAAAGAGCGAGCTTTTGTTCCAATTAATCAGCTGACCCGTCCCACTGGAGTAAGTATCAAGAATCTTCTTCAGGGCTCTGGCCTCTTTGACAGAAGCTTCCCCCCCCAAGATAGTATCGTCAACAAATTGCTGATGAGTGAAGGGAACGCAATTAGAGGAGGGAAGGATCCCTTTGATACAAGCCTCACGCTTTCTACAGTCTATAATCCTTCCTAAGCATTCAGCTAAAATGATGAACAAAATGGGTGAAAGGGAGTCTCCTTGTCTGAGGCCTCTGGAAGGTTTGAAAAAATTAGAAGGGACTCCATTAACCAGAACAACCAAGGAGGAGGTGGACACCAATTGAGAGATAATTTTGCAAACTTTACTGTCAAAGCCAAAAGTTGAGAGGACCTTCCCAAGGAGAGACCAGTCCACCCTATCATAAGCTTTAGAAAGATCTAGTTTGAGAAACATACCTTCCCGTTTGGATGCCTCAAGAGAGTGGATGACTTCGTGCACCATCTGGACAGAATCCAAAATTTGTCTCCCTGGAACAAAACCCGATTGATGCTGCGAGATTATCATGGGCAAGATCTTGAGCATTCTTAAAGTGAGAACTTTAGAGATGATCTTGTAGAGTGAGTTGCACAGACTAATAGGTCTAAAGTTGTCCAACGAGTCCGCCCCAGGGGATTTAGGAATGAGAACCACAAAAATCGAGTTTAGCTCCTTGAGAATAGATTTGGCTCCAAAGAATTCCTGGACAGCCTGAACAACCTCTCCCATGATCACTGGCTAGAACCTTTGGAAGAAAAAAGTGGGAAAACCGTCCGGGCCTGGAGCCTTTTCAGTAGGCAGAGAAAAGAGAGCCTCTCTAACTTCTGAAGCATTAGGAATAGCACAGAGCTGTTTATTATGGATAGGTTGAATGAGCTGAGGGATTCAAATTATTCAAATTAAAAGGTGAAAGATTAATGTTATCGCTAAGTGAAACGTGTTCTTAATGTGGTCCTATAATAATTAATTGAGAAGGTGTAATAGTCGACTCAGGGAATTGTTGTATGGATTCAGTATAAAGGAAGGACATTTTATTTTATCATGTATTGTAGTGCCTACCCTCGTTCACATCTTTTCTGGACATTGTTGTTATTATTATCAGACTATGATGGACTAGTTTTATGTTGATGGATTAGTGGTATTGCTTTGAGACTATCAGACATTATGTTATGGATTTAGAGATTATGTGATGAGATCATTTAGACTTTACATTTCATGCATACATGATGATCATTATATTGTTTTCAGATATTATTGATGGTTAGTTGATGGTTATTATCTTATGTGTTTTATTATGGATACTTACTCCATACTTGCATGTGTATGGTGTGCGTGTTTTCTTATTGTATGGTGTTTTTGATGTGGTTAAGGAAGGGAGTCGTAGTCACCTGCTTAGTCGGGATCTACACGATGCACCACTTCTTGCCATTGTCTGTTTAGCTTAGCATTATATATTGTATATACATGCATGGTTTTTCTACAGGTTGTAGGTATCGGGTATCGACTTCCCTGAATTGCCAAGATGAGCGTACCCTATTATACTATCTCAATGATAAGAGAAGGGAGATAAATTCTCAAGTCCAAATCCCAAACCTTTAAGCCAATTGTCCTAGTGAGGTAGGACAAGTATCTGGATATGTTACCCACCGAATGTGTCAGATGACATGATTCATGATTTTTAACCCTTTAGGCTGATTTTGAGTGATTTGCTCTATGATGGGTTTTCATATTTTATCTTGGAGGTCTATGGTGAATTTTTTATTAATTAATTAATTCATTAATCATTTGAGGAAATTAATATAAAATATCATGTTATTTGATATTTTGATTATAATTAATTAAATGAGAATTAATTGAGGAAAAAGAATTAAATAAAAGAAAATTAGAAATTAAAATAATAAAATAATAATAAGTAATGTATAAATAATAATAATAAAACTTATAAAAATTAAAATGAAAGTTATAAAGATTAAAATGGAAGTTATAAATATTTAAAAAGAAATTATATAAAAAGTAAATTGGAGTTATAAGCTTGCATGGGAGTTAACGCACTTTTCTATTTCTCAAGTGTCAACAACACGGGGGTTAGTGCATCAATTAAGCACATGGTGTCTACAACCCTATGGCTCATCAAAAAGGTTGGAAAAGATCCAAGGTTAGTTGGTGACACCTTCTAGCTTTTTCTAGAAGCATTCTAGATGTTTCCTGAAAGCTCTTTATATTCAGGCATTCTTAGAAGCTTAGACATAGCGGTTGGAGTGCAAATTGGAGCATTGGAGGACTCGAGAACTCTGAAGAAGGGAGGAGCTTGCTCTGCAAGTTTCTGAGGAAGAGCGAATTAGCATCAGAATCCGGGTAGATTCTTGTGATTTTACTTATGCTATTTCTGCATCATGCATTCCCTGTCTTCTTCGTGTCTTCCATACGTCTTTTGAAGAATTTCATAATTTATTGTGCATATGGGTAGATTAATTTATTTGAGAATTTTTATATGCATGGATCTAAAAAGAACATGGGGCTAGGGTTGAAATTCATAGTCAAACCCATTAGATTAATTATTGGAAATTTTGGAGATCAAAGGTCTATGGAAGAATTCTGAAAAATTGAAGTTGTATTGATATATTGTCAATTTGCTTATACTTATATATATATATATATATATATATATATATATATATATATATATATATATATATATATATATATGTATATTTATACAAATATATGCAGAATTAATAATATCACAATATATGAGCATATATATATATATATATATATATATATATATATATATATAATTACATATATATATAATTACCTTTATATATATATATATATATATGTATATATAATATATTTTAAAAACGAATAACATACCCGTGGGTGAAAACATTTTAATAATCGTTTTAAACCAAATCGCAAATGGAAATCGTGTTAGCGATTTTAAATATAAACATTTTATAAACATTGAGTCGAGGGGGGACAAAACTTGCACCCCCCACTGCGGTCACAGTGTACCCCATCGCAGGTACTGCGACGGCAGTGGTACGCAGTACCACTGACGTCGTAGGCCCTGCGACCGTAGGGTCCTGCATACCGGCAGTCATATCATATAATGTGTGTCATTTTTTTTTTAAACGTTTGCCATATTCGATTTGGCATTAATCGAATTTGATTAATTCGATTTTGTTAAATGATAAAATAATTTATATATTCATATATGTATTTATATGTATATATATATATAATATGTAAATACAATTATATGTTTTATAATTGTAAATTGATAATTGATTTATATCAAGGCTCATGAATAAAAATTAATTGTTCTATTAAGTATATTAAATATTGAATTGGTGGGGGACGTTTGGATTAAAATCATAATTAAAGAATGGATTTGTATTCATGTATAAATGTTCCTTCAAATTCTTTTTCTAAACTTGGAAACGTAAACCAAGACTTTTGCATTTAAATTCAAATTGTAAATTTAGCAAAACCAAAACATGTGTTTGCATTGTGTATTCTTTATGCTATTGTTTTGGGTTTTGGGTTGACTAGTGTTGACCAGTATAGGACGTCTACCAGAGGCTTGGGGGTTATGTGTTTGTGATGTCATGATGATGTTTTAATCTCGATCTTTATAAACCCAGCCATGGTTATGTGATGGAATGCTCTATGTATTGTTTGTAATTACTAATTGTTATAAGTTGAGATTCTTATGTATGAGACACTTGACTTAACCATTATTTTTGGTCATCGATCAATTAACCTTGGTTATTTTCTAGTCGCCATGATGGGACTATGATGTGGATTTATTCTTGATGATGTCAAGTTGTGACATGTTTGGCTCAACCATTTTTGGAGTCTTCGATCAAGTATGATTGAGATATATATTTTGGTTATTGAGAACCATTGGATACTTTGATTATCAGTGATACTTCAGTTGCCAATAGAGAGCCGTTGTGTTCATGATTTTCTATGGATGTTTGCTCATGGAGAATTGATGCTTTTATGCATATTTGATGATTTTATTATGGATTATCTTTTGTGATTTTGAGATTTATGATTCCATGAGCATTAGGGTAGGATATCTGCATGTAGTGATGGGAAGTGGCTTGCAATGGGGGTCGGGGCCCTAAGAGGCTGCCAGGGCAACTCATTGTAAGTTGGATTAATAAGTGATAACATTCACACCTAATACTAACTGAATGAACCTAAAAAGATAAGTGTTTTGTTCTCGCCCATGCCTTGAGTGCTTGTACAAGCTAGGATGGGAGTAGTGAGACGCATGGTTGCGACCTTGCATTCCGTAGTATGCCTTGTCAGTATGAGAGGATACTAGTGGCTACATGAAATCAGTATGGACTCGTGGAGTTTAGCTAACTGCCAGGATAACTTGTACGTGATAATTGCGATGACACTTTCCTGCTTGCATAGTAGGTTCCTACATGTCATTGTGTGCCTCTGGGAATTAGATGTCGATTTTGTGTGATGGAACCTTTGAGTTAGTATAATTTTAGGATTCCTGGACTTATAGAGATTTGTGCTATGTGATTTTGGATAGCCTGTTTGAGACTTGAGATTATCTCCTTAGCACGGTGGGAGTGGACCACTTAGGTACCACGTGGTCGGGTGGTAGTGTATTTTCCACTCTTATCATTTTGAGATTTATTGAGACATTGTGCTGTTGCATCCTTCATGATGGTGGATATGTATCATTTTTCATTGATGATTAGCATATGTTAGATGATGTTATCTTATGCTTACATTTGCATGTTAGATTACTTTCTACATATGATGTTGTATATATTAGGAGTGACATTCCTACTATGTTAATACCGATGATCTCTTCGGTAATTTGGAATGTTACACACGGAGGGATGGCTAGGATCCACGATGGTCTAATGATGCTATTAACGGTTGGGAGGAACTGTGCACTTAGTTTATTATGTTTGATCTTTATGTTGGATGTATATGTCTTCTATGATGATGCATCATGTGTATCATGTGATTATCTTAACTTTGATGTATCATAGATTAGAATAGGATGATGTACCTTATTCTATGTATCTATATTCTTTTGAGCTTGTCATACCCTGTGACATGTACAGTGGATGATTGAGTATTTGAAATGTAATGTATAAACATTGGACTTATCATTATTGTTTCATGTGGATGTTATATTAAATGGATTCATGTTTCTAGATGCAATCCAACGTTAAGGGATCTTAAAGAATGTAATCTATTATGTGTGTTATGTTTAATTCCAGATGGACATTACTATTGCTTCCGTTATTGTGCATAAGTTATACGTGGTATTTACTTTCATGGGAAAAAAAATGCTACTAAACTTAGTGAAATTCTAGGTTAATTCTTTGGATCCCTTGGCAGGGCATTACATGTATGGATGTAAGTGAATGATTGTAAGAAGCACAAAGAGAAGAATGCAAAGATAAGTAGAGCAGAGTGAAGGTGAACAAAAATTTGTTGCCGAGGTTTTATTGTGTGATCCAAAGTTTGGTTCTTGGATTTGAGGTTCATGACCTAGTCTACAAGGTCTGATAGTTATTGGTCTAGTTGACAGGACAGAGGAAAGAAGTGAAAGAATAGTACATGCAATTATTCTACAAGGAATAGTTGAGATATCAATTGGACAGTGAGTTTAGTGGTCTTTCCCCAAAAGTTGTTCGGATAGTGGGTCCTTCTATCTTGTACAACTCCTAACAGGGTTGGAATCTTCTAACAAGGATTCAAAGTCTACTAATAGGGACTCATATGCACTAAATGTTGTAATAGACTTCTAATAGGGCCCATCCTCTAAAAAGGAATATTTATATTAGTACATCATCTTGTGGGCATCATTCCCACTGGGGTTTTCCCTCTAATCAAGGGTTTCCCTAGTTAACATAAATGGTGTAATTGTGTATGTGCATCTTGTTATGGTTGTTTACTTTGGTTGAATAGTTAAGATTATTTAAGGTGGATAAATGTTTTAATTATTGAATAATTGATTCACTCGCCCCCCCTTCTCAGTTATCTTGGTGGACTATTGTTTCTAATAAACAATGCCTTCAATTTCTTGGTTTTAATGAATTTCCCTTGATCGATCGCCATTAATTCTTTGTACTTCACACTCACTCGATGATAGGCTATCTTCCACTCAATTTATTCATTAATGCTCAAGAGACATCTACATCATGGTAGAGTCATCACAAGTCGATAGGAACTACCAGAATTGTGTTTGCAATAATATGCAACCCGACCTTACTCAGTAAGGTCTTGAAATCCAACCTAGCTCAGTAAGGTCTCCTGCTTTTCATGATGCTCAGTGATCCTTTTAAATCTTGAATGCTAATTTAGATCTTTCTTCTTGCTAGATGGAACTGATGTTAGATTACTTCTTATAAATCATAGTTCCAGTGATCTCCATAAGGAGCTAAGTTGAAATGATTGAACCTCCCAACTCATTGACTTGGGTGTCATTTACTTCATGATCTTGGTTTGCATTCTCTAGAGATTTCGGTACCCATTGTTGCCTTATTTGTTTTTTGATATTCTTAGCTTTGGCTTTCTTTTCATCTTCAATTCTACTTGTGTTCATATAGTTCTTGGCAAGATGTCCAAGTTCTATACAAATAAAACATTTATTAATAGTGTATATTTTCCTCATATGATGTTTCATACAACTTGCTCCAATGTGCCCAAATTCACCACACTAGTGACATCTATGCCATGTCTTTAATCCCATCCAAATATTGCTTTCACAATTTGTTCTACTAAGTTCCACTGCTCGGTTTTGCACTTTGAATATTTGTGTCCTTGTTTCTTGCAATTGTGATATTTACCTTCAAACTTAGGTTTCTCTTTACATTCAGTTGCTCTATGACCATGCTTAATGCAACTATAGCACTTTTCATTTAATTTTGCTTAACCATTACTCCAACATTTATTTGATGCATGACTCGTCTTACCACAATGATTGCAAGTAGGTCTTTGATTCCTTTGAGCTCCTTGCTGAGATGATTCACCTTATTTTGTGTATCCTATTCTAGCTTTTCCTTTGTGTCTGTATTGACTTTGTACATTCAATTGATTCATGCTTTCTTAAGATTTCACCATTCGTTCATAGGTTTGCTTTTTAGTATTGAGATCATTTTGCAGATTTTCATTCTCTAATCTTAGATTCATAAGTTCTTCATTTGCATTAATGAGTTGATCAATGAAATCTGCTTGTTGAAGGGATACTTGTTGAATTTCATTGTTCTTTTCTTCTATCTCTTTTTTGGCTTTGTCTTTTTCGTCCATGACTTACATAATCTAATTGATTGGATTTCTTGTTCTCTTTTCATCTTCTGACTTCTTCTTGAAGATTGGAATTCTTTTCTAATAGATCTTTGATTTCTTCATCAGCTTCATTTGAATTTCTTTATGGATAAATATCTTCAATTCTTTCTACAATGTAGTTATTGTCATTCATTTGTACTACAAGATCTTTCCTACTTTTCAATGATTGAGAGAGTTGCTTCTTTGCTTTCTTTATTTTCCCAGTGGCCAATTCAAGATCCAATTTTTTATTGTCAGTAGCCTTATATAACATGTATACCTCCATTGCCTCTAATCTTTTCTCAAGTTGTTAAACTTCTGATGTGAGAACCTAGAAAGCTTTGATACCAATTGTTGGAAATATAAGGTAGGCAAGGTTACTAAGAGGGGAGGGGTGAATTAGGAACCAATAAAACTTTATCTTACTTCACCAATTAATCTTTCATATAATATTATGTTTTAATTTCATGCATGAAAGAATGAAAACAAATAAACATTCATAACACTTTGACACAAGATATGGTGACCTAGAAACCTTCCAATTAGAAAGTAAAATCGGGGTGGGAATGATACCCACAAGCTTTAGTACTACAGTATAAAGTTAACCTGTTAAGGCTTACAATTGACCACTTTTAGTGATCTACTTTATTAGGAGCAATAAGGACTGTGAGGTCCACCTTTTTAAAAGATTTACAAACATATAATGAAGTATGCATTCAATTAGGAGATTTAGCAAAGAGTGTTAAGTTTACCCTGTTAAAGGATTTGACTAATGCACTTGTTAGGATAAACTAGTGGCTAATATCTAATCTGCAACTCTAGTTTTCTGGTTGAGATTCCTTGTATTGCAATGATTACCTGACTGTGATAGATAAATCTTTGTTGTCCCTTATACTGCTTGTCGCCTTCTTTAATTCACACTCTTGCTCATCATATCTATTCACATCTATCTTGTTTAGATATGATACAATATATTAAATACATACCAATCCAAATCACAACTTACTAGAGTCAGCTACATTACTAATTTCATCATAATTCACAAAGTTGACCCAACTGTTGTAACTTAGGTTCTAAAGATAAACTTAGTGATGTTTTGATACACGAAAAACATTGGCAACACTCAAAAATATTTAGCACTTGGTTGAACTTGAAGCTTGGTCCATACTAATCACTTCCAAGTAGCTTGAACTTGATCAACACTGTGTGACTCGGTGAACTCTGAGAAACTTGGTAGCAACTAGATCACTCGGTTGATGCTACATGACTTGGTCAACACTAGATCCACTTCATTAACCCTATGAGCTTGGTAGTTATTATTGGACTTTATTAACAGTACAAAGCTTGGTTAACACTATAATCTTCTTCACTTCCACTGACTAGCCCGGTAGCCTCTGTTATGCTTGGTTTGCACTAAACTTTGTCTCCAAAGCTTGGTAGACACTATGTAGCTCGAAAAACACTGCAAACTGACTCAGGTTCTTGGTAGACATTGTATTTTGACTTCTTAGCTCGAGAACAACTGAATCAGTTGGTTAATAATGCAAACTGAATGATAAGCTTGGTAGCAACTATAGAGCTCGGTAGCAATGTAACCCATTGACTAAGTGTTGAGTCACTGATAAATAAATTGACCTTTATGTCAACATTTACAACATAGTGAGTCATATATACACACATATATAAATATGCATATATACATATATGTACATAAAAATATATGTTCTTACGTAAATTGATTTTGGGTTCTATAATGAAGTTTTGTTTTCCTATTAATCTAATTGTGATTTGAATCAATAATTGAATCTTAGATTAGTGGCACTAGTACATGTGGGCCTGAATTGTGATGACATGTCATTGCAAGTACGAAAACCATCTATCACCCAAGTGACAATACCATGAATTGGCTCCCATCAGATAGGCGTAAGACTTGTGTTGTCACAAATTATGACAACAAGGATGTTTGTCACAATTGTGATGGATAAAGTTGTGGTAACTTGGAAGAAGGCAAGGGCAAGAGTTCATCTTCATGTCATCACAATTGCAATAGTAGACCATCACAAATACAATGACTTAAGCTTCCAATCTATCATCCTCATTGTGATGACTATGTTATAGGATCGATGGCTATCCATCAGAAAAGTTTGTCACAGTAGTGACGGGTATGTGACAACAATGTTGTAGGAGCAACAATTATCTGTCAAAACATTGGCAGAAAACTTTGAATAAGTATTCCTAGATTTCCCATGAGGACATCACAAAGAGGCTCAAAGTCAGTTATGATGCTCTAGGGAAGCAAGAGAAGGATATTTTCTTAGATGTAACATGTTTCTTCATTGGAGAAAGAAGAAGTGTAGCCATTGCATCATGACACTAAGTTTTATGAAACACTTGGTTGGGGAACTCTTTTCAATAGATATCTTATTGAGGAGGACAAAGATGGTTGGATAAGAATGCATGATCACTTGAGGGACATGGGGAGGGACATTACAAATGGGTAGTCACCATATCACCTTTGGTCTCCAAAGCAAGTTATTGAGGTGAAGTCAATGCCTTCTTGTATGGATTTATTAGTCATGGCATGGTTCCACCTTTGGTCTCGAGATATTCCTTCTCAAAAGGTGAAGTCAATGCCTTCTTTTTATGACATTAATAATCATGGATAGGGCACCTGAATTCTCTATTTATAATGAGCTCTAAAATATTTCTTATGTTTACTTTGATAATTTAGGAAGCAATACAAGTCTGAGGAATAATAATAGATTCACACAGTTAGTTGTCATGCAATCATAGGTTAATGTTGACCTTCACTTGGTTTCAAGAATAGTTTAATATTCTCTACTAATTAAAGCCAACTGTGTGAAGGTGGAAGCTCATTCCCCCCCCCCCCCCACACATCTAGATTCCCCATTAACATCTAAAATATTTAAGAAACAATCAATCTTCAAATTACCTATAATGCCCTCATTGCCTCTTGCTACTCTCAAGAAAAGTCCATCTTCATTGATCATGAGAAATTCATCATAATTCTTTAGTGATTCTCGTACATCTAACACAAGTACATCCAAGAATGTCATCGCATCCTACATTAAATGAATCCAATATTACAAAATTTTCCCTAAGAAATAATAGTTCAAGTGAAATAAACACATGAAAAATGAGAGAGCAAAAGAGGAATATACTTACCAATAGGCATTGTCATCACATCTATGGCCATGCTACATGTTGAATTAGTTTTATTGTTTTATTTTTGTGCCAAGATATCTCTATTTATATACATACATAGACATAGACATGTGTGTGTATGTATGTACACACACACACACACACACACACACACACACATATACATACATATATAGAGATCACAAGGGTATGACAACAAGATGTAGAGATCACAAGGGCACAACAATAAAATGCAGCGATCACAAGGTCATGACAACAAAATCCTAGATCTCCACTAATCTCCACAATCTACAAGATCTCTCTATATATATACATACATACATACACACACACACATATGTGTGTATATATACATATGTATATATATATGTGTGTGTGTGTGTGTATATATATTTATACATATACATATGTATAGATATGTATATATATACATACATATCTGCATATATACATACATATACACAGACATACATACATATATATACATATATACATACATTCATATATAAATACATACATACATACATATACACATACATATATGCATACATACATACATCTGCATATGCAATTTTATCACCTTTGAAAATTGTATTTGATCTTGCTACCTGGGAACAACTGATTGTTCCTGCTATGATATGTTTTTGTAATATTTCTTGCGAACTATGCCCATTTCTCCTAGCTTGCATTATTTTGTGTAGGATCTTGAGGTAAGTCACTTAGCATGGGTTGAGTGAGTTTTATTGTTTTATTAGTTGGATTCTAGAATATGTATGCAGCTGGATCAATTTTTTTGTTGTGCCAAGATCTCTTTGTATATATACATACATGGTACACACACGTGTGTGTGTGTGTGTGTGTGTGTGTGTGTGTGTGTGTGTGTACACACACACACACACACACACATATATAGTAGTAATATATGTATTACATCTGCATTTGCTTTGTAAATGCTTATAAGAGTGTTTCAAGGTTGGGAACCACTTCACACATCCTTTGAATGGTTTAGAGGTAATGCCATTGTGGAAGAGGCTTCTGCAAGGGAATGAGCCTCGTGATTCTAGCATTTACATAGAAGCAGAACTTGGTTCTTTGACTCCTTACACTCAACTCTTCACTAAAATTATTCTTCTAGCTATGAGAATAGCTGCTACAAATTCTTGGGAGCCAAGGGACCTTGAACCTATGCTACATTTTCTAGAGACATGGGAGAAGTTACTACTGGCTTTAGTACTTCATAACATTATGGATCATATAGTGATGCCCAAATTAATAGTAATAGTAGATACTTGGGATCCTCACAGGGTTACATCCTTGGCTTCCATTGTTGGGACAATGTTTTTTTCTAGACCAATTTATCTAGGTTATGGCTTGTTTTTTTCTAAAAATATCTGCTATGATATGTTTTTGTAAAATTTCTTGCGAACTTTGCCCATTTTTCCTAGTCTTCATTATTTTTGTGCAGGACTACCCATTTCACATGTAGGCAAATTAAGCTTCGATTGAGTAAGGGAAGCAAGTTGTTCTTGCAAGGAAGAAATAATTTGAGCAATATTAATGATAGTGGAATTAATAGAGGAAATAGATGGCAATGACACATTCGACAAATTAGAAAGAGTGTAAAAATTAGCTAGAATAGAAGGTATTATAGGTGGGATATTAGGAACCATAGTAGGAGGATTAGGATAAGTGTCAGGAACACTATTGTATGAAGGTTATGAGATAGGAAATGAAGTAGGTGGAACACTCATAGGTAGAGAAGAAATAGTAAGACTACTAATAAGAGGATTAAATGGTTGAATATAAGTAGTCACAATAGGAGCAATATAAGAAGGAATGTTAGAGATAGGTTTACAAAGAGACAATGTAGGTTCAACACTAGTGATATGTAAAGCCATTCCTATTTCAAATGTGGCTTGAGCTAAAGGCTTAACATGAGTGTGGACAAGGTGAGTAAGACCATGCAAAAGATCCATGTCCATCGTTACATATCACTTTCTTAAGAGCATCAAAAGTAGCCATAGTATCAGTATTGTTATTCTCTTGAAGAAGTCAATCATGCATTTTATCAATCTCAGTAGAAATCTTATGAACTTGTTCAAGAGGAACCCTTAAAGCCTCATCCTCATCATGAGATGAACGAGAAGAGTCATGCTCCATAGAAGGATTAGGGTCATGAGAAACCATAGGATCACTAAGGTTCCTAAAGAGAGGAGAAGAGGAATCTTGATCAAAGTGATCCATGACTCTATGCCTTCTCCTAAGGGGATACCATAAGTAGGGCTTAAGGTAATATAGCCTAAGGATGTACCTACATTAGACACCCAAGGTTTTGAAAACAAGATGTTCCATAAGGACTTATTAACATCTGAAAAAATTCAAAACATAAATCCCATGCACATTCTTAATCCACAAATCCTCTTCATTAATCATCCTAGAAGTTTGTCCAAACTTACTACTACAACCAATTTTATCATAAAAAATATTAGCTCTTCTCTTGCTACTACAACTACCAAGATCAAATGAATCATGCTTGTTGCAAGCCTTCATCTGATTAGAAATTTTCTTTCTTCTTCCTCTGCTCTTAACCACAAGATCAGATAACTATCTTTCAATAGTAGGAGCCTCAACCATAGGTTTTTCTATCTTCAATTTGAAAGTCTTAAAAACACTTAAGTTCACTAAAAAATTTGGGGTCAAATTGTGATGATAGGGTAATTTGTGGATTTTCATGTTTTATTTTGCAATTTTCCTCAACATTGTCACAATACCGACATTTGCATCATAATTGTGATGCTTGTGTCACTATAAACAAAAAAAATAAACACGACATAAATTATTCACCATTTGTTTTGATCGATTATGGAGAGATGCGCGTGAAAAAGGTTGGAGAGCTCCAAATGAGGGTGGAGATCTCTGAATGGTGGTGGAGTGCTCTAAGCTTTGAATGTTGGTGGAGATTTCATTTTCGTGCCCTTATGATCACTGAATTTTATTGTCATGTCCTTGGTGGAGATTAGTGTAGATCTAGGATTTTGTTGTTGTGCCCTTGTGATTGCTACGTTTTGTTGTCATGCCCTTATGATCTTTGCATCTCATTTTCATGCCCTTGTGATCTTTGTGCCCTTTCTCTGTTATTTCATTGTTGTGTCGTGCCCTTGCTCTGCGATTTTCTTTAAGGGGAGAAGCGGTACCTATGTAAATGTTCTTTCTTTTCCTTCTAAACACATATCTCTTTATATTTCCCCCAGTAGGTGATTAGAGAAGCTTCTCTTTATACACACACACACACACACACACACACATACATACATAAACACACACATATGTGTGTGTCTATGTATGTATATATGTATATATACAGAGATCTCTATGTTTATATACATACATAGACACGCACATGTGTGTGTGTGTATATATACATATATATGTATATATATGTGTGTGTGTGTGTGTGTGTGTGTGTGTGTGTGTGTGTGTGTGTGTGTGTGTGTGTGTGTATACATACATATATAGAGAGATCACAAGGGCATGACAATGAAATCCTAGATCTCCACTAATCTACACAATCCACAAGATCTCTCTTTATATATATATACATTCATACAAACATAGACACACACGTGTGTGTGTGTGTGTGTGTGTGTGTGTGTGTGTGTGTGTGTGTGTGTGTACATATATATGCCCATACATATATATACATACATACATATATACATATATGCATACATGTATGTATACATACATACATACATTTGCATATGCAATTTTATGACCTTGAAAAACTATACTTGATTCTGCTAGCTGGGAACAATTGATTGTTCGTTTTATTGTACCTAATTTGATGATAGTTTTACAGGAATTTGTAATCAACCTAACTAATCAACAACTAGACCCATTTAATCAGGTTATGGCTTGTTTCTTTCTATAAATATTTGTTATGATACGTTTTTGTAAAATTTCTTGCGAACTCTGTCCATTTTTCCTAGTTTGCATTATTGGTGTGCAGGATTTTGAGGTAAGTCACTTAGCATGGGTTGAGTGAGTTTTATTATTTAATTATTTGAATTCTAGAATATGTATGCAGTTGGAACAAATTTTCTATTGTGTTAAGATGTAATAAGCACCTTAAAAAAGATCTCTTTGTATATATACATACATACATACATAGACACACACATATGTGTTTCTACGTATGTATATATACACATACATATCCATAAAGAGAAGCTTCTTTATACATACATACATACATAAATACATACATACATAGAAACAAACATGTGTGTGTGTGTGTGTGTGTGTGTGTGTGCATGCGCGTGCGTGTGTGTGTGTGCGTGCGTGCGTGCGTGTGTGTGTGTGTGTGTGTGTGTGTGTGTGTGTGTGTGTGTGTGTGTGTGTGTGTGTGTGTGTGTGTGTGTGTGTGTGTGCACATATACATAAAGAGAAGATTCTCTATTCACATGTTGAGGAAAATATAAATAGATGTTGAAGGTGATTAGATTTCTTACAAATTTGACTGTGAATGTCTTTTCTATCTTTAGAACATAATTATTAGTAATCTCTGCTCTTTATATTTGAAGTTACTGAACACCAAAGGGCAAGGCATTTATTGATTTTGATACCTCTCTTAGTTGTTTAGTTCGGTATAAGTATTGTTTCAAAAGACACAAAGCCAAAAAGCATGTCACAAGAGGACATGTCTCATGTCCACTTGATGCAAAGTGTACAACTAAAAAGGTGTAAATGGACTTTCCCACTCTAACATAAAATCAACAAGTTACCAAATCCCCAAACTTCTCATAGGCTCATAACCAATTCAAATCCTCCAAATGCTAAAGAAAACAAGACTACCAAATTCTTTAAGCACCCATGGTCTAAGGATCAAATTCATCCAAATTATGGCTTCAGGACCTAATCCCCACTACTAGGCCAACATGAGGAAAACACAAAAACTAGTTTGCTCCAATGGTTCCAAGGCATGAAATGGACTTAGGGCATCCACATAACACAAAATACATCACTAGTTTGATCCCCACACTTCCACAATGTATCAAACCTAAATTCACCTAATAGCCCTATTAGGTCTCCTTAAGACATTTTTGGTGTCTAGCTTCCAAAAGTCCCAAACAAACCTTAAAAAAATCAGGGTTCTAGATAGCATTTTCAGATTTATATGCAATTCCAAAGCACCAAGACTTAGTTCCACTCCAACACTCTCTTTCCTTCACTAAGCAACACAGTCCTAATTGGCCTAATTAGGATTGGTTTACAAAGAAACTATGGGAAAGTGGGGTCATGGAAATACACCCAATAGTTAGGAATATCTATTCACATTCCTCCAACTTCCTTCCAAACACTTAGCCCTCCAACAGGTCTCCTTCTCTTGTTATACTCCAAACAACATGCTCACAAGGTCAAATCCTCATAGGCACTTGACCTAGGGTTGGTTAGGAAAAATAGAAAAAAACATTTCCCAGTATTGAAACCTTGGAATCAATGAGAGGAACCATCTAAATTTCATTCCCTAAGAGGCCATTAAAAACCAGTTGTGGGAGTCAGAGCTATGGGCCCATCTTTGAAGCTTGCACAAAATTGTTGTCCTACAAATCCTCCTATACAAAAAATGGAATAACTTGAACAAAACTCCACACAAAATAATGAAACAAAAAGAAATGGAAAGGTAAAAAAAAATCTTCTTCACACAATCATTTGATCATGCCTTCCAATCCATATAGTATGGACAAAGTACAAGAAACCAATAAAATTGCTTCAAAACAAAAAAATCTCTTATTGCAACTTCTCCCAATCCATACAATCTACCCTTTGTGACTTCACAAATAAGGTGTATATACTTCCTACATCCATCGCAATGGTTATAACTATTTTTTGAATAGTTACAACTCCTTTTGAACTAAGTTGCATTTTTTAGCAACTTTTACAATTTTGCAAATTAGCAGTTGCAATTTTCACAATTTTTTCAATTCTAAGACTTGGAAAAGGTTCCAACTTATTCAAAAACAACTAAACACACCTAATCCTAGGCTATCTTAACCAAAAACTCAAAAGACCCAAATTTTCCCAACTAGTAACTTTGGCTTATAACTTGCCCAAAGTGACCTAGGCATACATGAAGGTGTCTTTTCATTACAACCATGGATTTTTCATCCAAGACTTTATCATAGCCTAATTAGGTGAGAAACCAAAACATTAAACCAAAACCCACAATAGTTCCTTGGTGCTCTATACCACCACTCATGACATGATTGTTGATATAAACAATTATTAACCTTATACTAATTAGTTTAGTTAATGCTTAACCAAACATGATTTATATTAAGTCATTGATCTGTATAAACATAAATGGATCATCTACTCAATCTTATTATGACTTAATGTGAATGCATTTGATCATTACCTAGATGATATTATGCACAAGATCTTTACTCAATCACCAAGAGATAATATAATTTGTAAGTACAGATTTCTGCATACTTAGCTTGGTATGAATAGTTTCAATTGAATGCAACGATAATTGCTTGTGTGAATTCAAGACATGAATGATTAATTTAATTTAGCACAAGTACTATGCAAGTGTATATGTATGCATGTAAAGCCACTCACATGGTGAATTGATATACATATATACATGCACATATGCATACAATTATCATAATTAGTTATTCTTGAATCTGACCAAAGCTATTATATATCAACAAGAGATACGTGTTTAGAAGGGAAAAAAAACAACATTTATATAGGCACCTCTTCTCCCCTTCAAGAAAATCACAGAGCAAGGGCATGGAGATCACAAGGGCATGACATGAAAATGAAATGCAACAATCACAAGGGAATGATTACAAAATCCTAGATCTCCACTAATCTCCACCAACGTTTAGAGCTCTCCACCCTCGTTTAGAGCTCTTCACCCTCTTTTGCGTGCAACTCTCCACAATAGATCAAAACAAATAGGGAATGACTAATGTTTTGTTTTCTTTTTTTGTTCATTTTTATAATCCACAATCCACAAGATCTCTCTCTCTCTCTCTCTCTCTCTCTCTCTCTCTCTCTATATATATATATATATATATATATATACACATACGTACATACATACATACATACATAGGCACACAGATATGTGTGTGTGTGTGTGTGTGTGTGTGTATACATACATACATACATGTATACATATATGCATACATATACACATACATATATGCATACATGCATGCATATATACATACATACATGAAAACAACAATGCACTTTCTAAGAGTTTACAATTGTTCAACAAAATTAATGTCTTATAAGAAAATGCACCTAAATAACTGTTAGCTCATAAGCAATAACACAGTGTTGAAATAGTACAAAAGTGCCTGATATGAGAGGTCCGCAAGTGAGGGTGTTGACCAATCTTGAAAACTTAAATGTTGAAATGAAAGCTATCGACAATCAAACACCTATGCCAAAGTTACAACACAATGTGAAGTTGATTTTAGATATTGTAGAGGTAGATATTCAAAAGTTTGATAACCAAAATTTAAGGCATGAGAGAGAAGGAGAATGAGTAGCTTTAGAAAAAGATTGCACGATAGGAACAACAACTAGATAACATAGAGGATATTATGGGAGCCATTGGATAGAATCTAAGAAAGTGTTGAGGTAGGTACTATGACATTGGAATCACTTACAAGTGCCTTTGAGAATTCACAATCCAAATATCGGGAGGACTACAAGTTGTGCAATTTATCATGTATTGCATTCACATTTGCTCATAAGAGTGATTCAAGTATTGGCATAGTCTCCCTACAATGATCCCAAGTATCAAATGCTTATACGAGTGTTTCAAGGTTAGGAACCACTTCAACATCCTTTGCATGGTTTAGAGGTAATGTCATTGTGGCAGAGGCTTCTAATGCAAGGGAATGAGCCTCATGATTATGGCATTTACATAGAGGCAGAACTTGCTTCTTCAACTCCTTACGCTCAACTCCTCACTAAGTTATTCTTCCAATAGTGAGAATAGATGCTACAAATTCATGGGAGCCAAGCCACCCTAAACCTATGCTAAATTTTCTAGAGACATGGGATAAGTTACTACCAACTTTGGTAATTCGTAACATTCTGGATCATATAGTGATGCCCAAATTAACAATACCAGTAGATAGTTGGGATCCTTGAAGGGAGAGTGTGCCAATATCATGCATGGTTACATCATTGGCTTCCATTTTTGGGCTAGCATATGGAACCTTTATATCCAAGCATTTGTTATAAATTAGGGAATGTGCTTCATGCCTGACATACAAGTGATGCATCTACATATGCAATTTTATCACCTTGAAAATTGTATTTGATACTACCAGTTGAGAACAACTAATTGTTCATTTTATGGTACCTAATTTGAGGATATTTCTACAGGAATTTGTACTCAACCCAACTAATCAACAACTAGACCCATTTAATTAGGTTACAACTAGTTTCTTTCTAAAAATATCTACTATGATATATTTTTGTAAAATTTATTGCAAACTCTGCCCATTATTCCTAGTCTGCATTATTTTTGTGCAGGATTTGAGGTAAGTCACTTAGCATGGGTTGAGTGAGTTTTATTGTTTTATTATTTGGATTTTGGAATATGTATGTAGTTGGATCAATTTTTATTTTATGCTAAGATGTAATAAAAACCTTTAAAAAGATCTCTAATATATACATGTTTAGAAGGAAATATAAAGAGATACATGTTTAGAAGAAAAAGAAAAGAACATTTGCATAACCCTTGAAGAAAATCGTAGAGTAAGTGCATGGAGATCACAAGGGCACAACACGAAAATGAAATCACAAAGCAAGGGCACGTAGATCACAAGGGCATGGCGGGACAATGAAATCATAGAGCAAGGGCACGATAATGAAATTGTAGAGCAAGGGCACGATAATGAAATTGCAGAGCAAGGGCACGACAACAAAATGGAGAGATCACAAGGGCATGACAATGAAATTGCAGAGCAAGGGCACAACAATGAAATGCAAAGATCACAAGGGCATGACAACATTCAGAGCTCTCCACCCTCATTCATAGCTCTCTACATTCTTTAGTGCACAACTCTCCACAATAAAAAAAAATGGGGAATGATTTATGTCATTTTTTTAATAAACATGCAAGTGTCACAATTATGACACCAACGTTAGTATTACGAAGACATTGGGGATAATTGCAAAAAAAACATGAAAATCACCACAAATTACATTGTCATCATAAATTGTTGTTGCAATTTGACCCCAAATATTGTAGTGTGGATGAATTTTCAAATCTTAGAAAGACAAAGAGGAATACAATGAACCATAACATTGTTATTAGTCAATAGGCTATATTTTTGGGAAAAACCTCCCAACCCTTGTAATGTCTCATGCTTGGAGGGCGTATTTTGGGAAGAGATTGTTGTTTTTTGGTCCAATAATAGGCCAAAATCACCTTGCACATAAGACATTAAAATACATTCATGAAACTATCATTAACAAAGTCAAACACGATAACAAATATTCAAAAGAGGGTGTCAATAAATGAATTATTCTGGAGTGAAAAACATGTTAGCACACAATAAAATTGGGAATGCTTTTTGATTCAACACTTGTTAGTAGAGAACCATGGTAATAAATCAGAGGGGCAAGGAAACTAGATAATAAAGATGAGAGGGGTGAAGCTTAGCATGGGGAAGCAAAGGGTGTGCTAAGTAAGGCCCCAGATGCCTTACACATATAGCATCAAAATTCTCTCCCATAGTTCCTATATTCATCACGCTGAATTATGTTCTTGATGTATAAAGGATGTCCAAGTCGTAACATTTGTCTGCCTGATTTCAGAAGCTTTTTGGCTCAACTCCAATGCTTTTCCTTTTTAATATTATAAGGCATTCCATATATTTTCCTTTTTCTTCCTAACAACCCATCCAATCTGAGGCCTCCTACTCTATTTTAGAGTGGAATACAATTAAACATTTGGTTTCATAGTCGTCTGCATGAAAACTACAATGATAGTGTTTCTTCCAGGCATTTTTTGTGATATTGAGCTTACTCTCATTCAATACATTTGTATTTAGTATTGTCATTGAACTAGAGATTATAGCTACTAAGAAAAAAATTAGGCCAAATACGAGTGATATAATAAGAAAATTCACCTTTGTAGAAAAATAAATAGGGGGATTGTTAGATTCTATGATCATATTATTAAATTTTATTAAATTTTCTAAAACTTTTCATTTGTATGAATGGGCTTCTATCAAGATATATTATTATAATCTTCACCAAATTTTACTTTCTTTAGAATACATTGGAGTTTTAGATTGGTTCTATATTTTTTGTTGTTGTTATTATAGGCCTACTTATATTACAACATTTACTACCATGGATAATTATTAGTCGCAGGAACTAATGTTCCCACATATCTCTTTGAATTAATTTTTATGATCAAAATCATTGAATGTGTAAAGTTTAAAAATACATTTATTTTTAAAATAAATTTTAATTAATAATTTCTCTTTTCTAATTTTTTGATCCTAATTTTCCCAAGGATATTAACTATTTTTTTCAACTCTAAAAATATAAATAAATAAACTCTAGAAATATGTGGAAGATCCTTCAGAACTTCATGGATGCTCTCCTATGTGGTGTTAACTCTTCTTTCTGCATAAAGCTCACATCTCCATTTAGCAAGGTCCAAACACCAAATGCTCTTGCGTAAGAAAAATCATGGCCAAATTTGGGTGGGTAGACATAGTTCCTATGGCATGAATTCACACTATAGATAGAGATGTCCAGAAAAAAATTAAGCTCGTAATTGTTCTTTTACTCAATTATGTAGGAGACTTCGTATTTCATGTTTCCATCACCATGCCCTGACCTATTCCATCCACTCTGCATCACCTTCCTTTCATAGAGTGTGTTTATCGACAATCAAGACAGGTTTTAGCTACCTATAAGGATACCTATATCACTCCTCTCCTCAAAGCCGAGGAAAAAGAAAAGGATGGAAAAGTAAGCCTTAATTTAGCAATGATTGAGGTTGAAATTGGGACTATGGCAATAACAAATTATGTTGAGGTTGGATTTTTAGGGGAGGAGGAAGATGATAAGGGTTTTATTGTGCATGTAATTGATGAAATTAATGTTTTTTTTTTTTTTTTTTTTTTTTTTTTTTTTTTCAGACAAAGATAAAGAAGAAATGTCTAGGCAACCTTTTACTCTAGCAAAGAAAAATTAGGGCTATGGAATTTGAGTTCATTAATGGAAAAATTGTTGTTTGAAACCATTTTAAAATTTTCAATCTTTGTACAAATTTTTATTGCCCTGTGATCAATGGTGTGTCATTTCTCTAGCAAAGAAACACATATAGAAAAATAAGATCCATTCAAAAAGCATATTTACAGAAGAAGGGCGCATGAGCCACATTTGGGCAATTAATGCGCAAATGCCTTAACAAAAAATTGTTGAAGATTGTAGAAATGGTATCCTAGGGATCTGACTCTTCCTTTTGATCCTACGTTGCTGATGTTGGAGGTTGTCATAGGAATCCATGATAATGAAACCCTTGGGCTCCAAATTTTACGTGATTGGTCTCATCAATCTTAGAAGTGCTAAGTCTAGAGTTAAATTCTTCCTTGTAATCAAAACCAAATTTCTAGATTACAAAAATAGGAGTGCTAATTAATCAAATTGACATAAATGTGAGAAAGCTTTAGGAAACTACTCAATTATTATTATTATTATTTACCAAAACCCATTACTCAAATCAAGATCTAATTACACAAATGCATACCACCAAAGGCTTTGTTTTTTCTCAATCAATATCTTACATAAATGCAATGCAAGTAGAGATAAGGCTTAAAATTGACTCGTAGACTATTTATTAAAAAACATATATCTATTATCATTCTATTTAATTTTATGTAATTATGTGAACCTTGTTGATATGCTTCTATTCATGCCAATATCATCACAATTCATTTTTTAATTAGACTTATATAAAATTGTCGCTTGTATTCTTATTTTTATTATTTTGTTTTTTTGGTTGGTAATAATATTTCATTATATTAATATAATTTTTTTTAGAAAAGTCCTTACATAGGCTTTCTTGATTTGCATTACAATCCCTTTTACAACTAGAGAACTCCACAACTATCCACTAAACTTAAACCCTATACATCTACTGCTCCTTCCAGTGGGCTATACATCATTTACACATCAAAATTCATTCATGCCAAAAGACACAAAAATCCTTTTAATAATTTTGCCAACTATCCTTCCTTTACATCTGTTTAACATTTCCACACACTTATTGCTTCACACATTATCCACTGTTGCTCATACCGATGTTCTTGATTTCCTTCAAAGCAAAACCATCAGTTACCTTTGTCAAAAAACCAACATCTCCAAATTTCCTAAAATTCGCCCTTAATCGCTCATATTCTCAGACTTGGTCCTATCAAAATTTGTTTACACATTTTATCCTTCCTTTCCTTTTGCAAAAATGAAATTCAGAACCTTTCCTAGCTTCATCATTCAAAAAACCAAAAATTGCAGGACATTCCCTCTACAATTTAATCTTCCACATTTATTGGGATCAAACCCTCACCACCCGGTGGCTTCTCCTTCTTTTTGCACTCCTCTAGTGCTTTGGATGAGCAACCAGAAAACCCATTACCTTCCTTCCCTCACCATCCTTGAAACTATGAATTTCCTCCACCAATTTCAACCATGCTAGTTTGATCTTTTCTTTGTAAGCTTCTTTATCTATCCCAGTTGGCCACCAGACGAAACCAAATTTTCCTCGAGTCTTTCCTTCCTCTTCATTTTCAAAATACTCATTATAATCAAACCCCTATCCAAACTATGCCCATTCCAGTAGAGATTCAATCTCGATAATCAAATTTGGAAGGATTAACATTCTCATTACCCATTCCACCTCCTCTATTAGAAATGCTAGTTCTAGACCTCATGCCAATATCATTGTAGCTATATCTAAATTTATTTTCCAATGGTATGTGAAATTTTAAAACACTTTTCTCCACCATTTCTTTTACTTCCTCCAAGACTCCTTATGTTGGGCACTTCAATAGCAACCTCAGCCTTTGATTTTGAACCGGGCCATACAATGCCTTTTGTTGTCTTGGCATTTTGAAAGTAAAGGTAGCTTCCATCCTCTTCTCACTATTTTCTGTGGCTTTCACTTAATTTAAAAATTATTGTTCAGCTTGTTAAAAAATTCCTTTTTAGCTCCTATATTTATAACATATCAGTAGTCTCCCTTTTACACTTCCTTCCAATTACCAAAAAGCATAATCATTCTGTCTACCTTTGCACGTCTTTTCATCATATAAGCATTAATAAAAAATCTCCCATATCTCACAATTTGCCTTGTGTTGACAATCCTTGATTATATCATTTTCCATTCACCCATTTTCTCCATTATTTAAACTCCATTACTCATCACATCAATCATTATCAAACACTCCCTCCCAATGGCTACACCATTCAAACCAAAATGACCCTTCTACCAAACACTCAGCCACCCATTTTGAAAGTTTATCAACTTCCTTATTGGCTTCTCTATAGACATGGTAGATTTTAAAGTCCTCTGGTGATTTTAACTCTTCAGTGACACAAAATAATAAATTTCCTAAGTGCCAAGCCAAGATCAAATTACTTCTTAAAGCTTGAACCACTACCATAGAGTCACCCTCCAAAATCACTTCAACTCTGCCCACCTTCTTGGTACATTGAATTCCCAATAATGTAGCTTGAAATTTAGCTTCATAATCGGTGCCATCAAGTAATCTCTTTGCACCTAAAGCCAATGTCTCCCATAAATGATCTCTAACTATGCATCCAACTCCTAATTTTCTTAGATTACACCTTGCAGCCCCATCAAAACTTACTTTAATCCATCCTTCCTCAGGAGGTTCCCATCTTGCTTTTTCCCTCTGGTTCACCTTTGAAAAAATCTTTCCCTTTGCACCAACCTATCCAATTTTGATCCCAGGCCATTCCTTTTGGATAGCTCTATCACTACTCATAAACACACTTTTTAACAAATCTTTCTTAAACACTACTGCACTAACCACTTCTTCTATCGAATGATCAATCCTTTGCAAGATTCATTCTACTATTTATGTCCTCTCCTTAAAAATTCTTCTATTTCTCTCCTTCTACACTTCTCAAATAAAAATTGAACAACTCATCCTCCACACACATTCCAACATATTTCTCCTACTCATCCTTGGCCATGAAATGAAGAAAGCCAAAATAGAGGGGCACTACGGTCCTTTCCATCCCAATTTTCCCTGAATATGACTCAAACATTTTGTTGCTACTTCAAAATTAACAATAGATGATCAACATTCTCTTCCTCCTTACCACACATAATGCATTTTGTTGGTCCTTGAAAACTGAATTTGTAGTGCCTACCCTCGTTCACATCTTTTCTGGACATATTATTGCTATTATTATCAGACTATGATAGACTAGCTTTATGTTAATGGATTAGTGGTATTGTTTTGACACTATCAGACATTATGTTATGGATTCAGTTGTTATATGATGAGATCATTTAGACTTTACATTTCATGTATGTATGATGATCATTATATTGTTTTCAGTTATTGTTGATGATTAGTTAGATAATTTATTATCTCATGTGTTTTATTATGGATACTTACCCCATACTTGCATGTGTATGGTGTGTGTGTTTTCTTATTGTATGGCATTTCTGATGTGGTTAAGGAAGGGAGTCGTAGTCACTTGCTTAGTCGGGATCTACATGATGCACCACTTCCTGCCATTGCCTGTTTAGCTTAGCACTATATATATTGTATGTACATGCATGGTTTTTCTGCAGGTTGCAGGTACCGGGTATCGACTTCCCTGAATTGCCAGGATGAGCGTACCCTATTATACTATCTCAGTGATAAGAGAAGGGAGATAAATTCTCAAGTCCAAATCCCAAACCCTAAAACCATTTGTCCTAGTGAGTTAGGACAAGTATCAGAGTTGAGTACCCACTGAATGTGTCAGATGACATATTTCGTGATTTTTAATCCTTTAGACTGATTTTGTATGAATTGTCCTATGATGGGTTTTCATATTTTATCTTGGAGGTCTATGGTGAATTTTCTATTAATTAAGTCTCAACAAATAGATTTAATTAATAAATTAATTATTTGAGAAAATTAAATATCATGATCTTTGATATTTTTAATCATAATTAATTAAAGGAGAATTAATTGAAAGAAAAGAATTAAATAAAAGAAAATTAGAAATTAAAATAAATAATAATTATAAAATACTAATAAATTAATAAACAAATAATAATAATAAAAGTTATAAAAATTAAAATAAAAGTTATAAAAATTAAAATAGAAGTTATAAAAATTAAAATGGAAGTTATAAATATTTAAATGGAAATTATTTAAAAAGTAAATTGGAGTTATAAGCTTGCATGGGAATTAACGCATTTCTCTATTTCTCATGTGTCAACAACACGGGGGTTAGTGCATCAATTAAGCACATAGTGTCTACAACCCTATGGCTCATCAAAAAGGTTGGAAAAGACCCATGCTTAGTTGGTGACACCTTCCAGCTGTTTCTAGAAGCATTCTAGAGGTTTCCTGAGAGCTCTTTATATTCAAGCATTCCTAGAAGCTTAGACATAGCGTGGATAGCATGGAGAACAATTGGATCATTCGAGGACTCGAGAATTCTGAAGAAGGGAGCTTGCTCTGCGAGTTTTCTGAGGAAGAGGGAATTAGCATCAGAATCCGGGTAGATTCTTGTGATTTTACTTATGCTATTTCCGCGCATCATGCATTCATGTCTTCTTCGTGTCTTCCATATGTCTTCTGAGGAATTTCATATTTCTATTGTATGCATTCTCAATTTGAGTAGTTAATTTGTCTGAGAATTCTATATGCATAAATTTGAAAATAACATGGGGCTAGGGTTGCAATTCATAGACAAACCCATTAGAAATAATTATTAGAAATTTTTGAAAATCAAGTTTCATAAAGAAATTCTGAAAATAGAAGCTTGTATTCATAAATTGTCATTTTTGCTTGTATATATATATATATATATAATATACAGAATTATAAATATCACAGTATATATATACATATATATATATATATATATATATATATATATATTTATGTGTTAAAAATCGGATATCAAACCGTGGGCGAAAACGTTTTAATAAACGATTTTCGCAAATGACAATCGCGTAGCGATTGAAATAAAATATATATGTATATATATACTGTGATATTTATAATTCTATATATATATATATATATATATATTTATATGTGTTAAAAATTGGATATCAAACCGTGGGCGAAAACGTTTTAATAAACGATTTTCGCAAATGACAATCGCTTAGCGATTGAAATAAAATATATATATAATATTGTGTTCGGGCCGCTCAGGTTGGCAGAGTAACTGTCGTCGCAAGTACTACGACGACAGGGGTACTCTGTACCCACTGTCGCCACAGTACTCTGCGACAGCAAAGTACCTAGCCACTTGGCACCGCGTCATAACAAGCGAACGACGTCATTTTAAAAAAAAAAAAGACTGCCGAATGTTATATGTTTAATGTTATTTGATTTTCGGCCAATGTTAGTATATTATAATTCAATTTTTATATTTCATTTTTTTTTTATAAAACGCGATAATAATAAATATCGATGTTATTCAATTTTTTTTATAAAATGTGTTAATAATAAATAATTATATATTATATATATATATATGTATATATATTTAAATATAAATATATATATGTATATATGTAATATGTATATATGTTATTAAAAAGATTTAAAATTATTTGATAAAAGACTTAAGAATTCATCTTTTATAATGATGAATAATTTTATAATTTTATAATTTAACTATTAAGATTTAATTAATAGTTTTAAATTATAAAATATATAAAGTATATGAAATTTAATTAAAGTTGGTGGGGAACGATTTTAATAAAATATTATAATTGGAAATTGGATTTTAGAGGAAAACTTTTATCCATCCAAAAACAATACATGGAAAACTGTAGGAAAATGTTCTTCTAATTCTTCCTCTAAACTTGGAAACGTAAATTGAGACTTTTACATTCAAATTTGAAAACTTAGCAAAACCAAAACATGTGTTTACATTGTGTATTCCTTATGCTAATGTTTTGGGTTTTGGGTTGACTAGTGTTGACTAGTATAGGATGTCTACCAGAGGCTTCGGGGTAATGTGATTGTGATGTCATGATGATGTTTTATTCTCGATCTTTATAAACCCAACCATGATTATGTGATGGAATGCTCTATGTATTGGTTGTGATTACTGATTGTTAAAGTTGAGATTCTTATGTTTGAGACCCTTGACTTAATCATTATTTTTGGTCATCGATCAGCTATCCTTAGTTATATTCTAGTCGCCATGATGGGACTGATATGTGGATTTATTCTTAATGATGTCATGTTGTGACATGTTTGACTTAACCATTTTTGGAGTCTTCGATCAGTATGATTGAGACATATTTTGGTTATTGAGAACTATTGGATACTTGATTATCAGTGATACTTCAGTTGCCAATAGAGAGCTGTTGTGGTCATGATTTTCTATGGATGTTGCTCATGGAGATTTGATGCTTTTATGCATATTTGATGATTTTATCATGGGTATTTGATGATTCTTATTGTGGATATTTGATGATTTTATTATGGATTTTCTTTGGTGATTTTGATGATTTATGATACCATGAGCATTAGGGTAGGATATCTGCATGTAGTGTCGGGAAGTGGCTTGCAATGGGGCCCGAGGCCCTAAGAGGCTGCCAGGGTAACTCATTGTAAGTTGGATTAATAAGTGATAACATTCACACTTAATACTAATTGAATGAACCTAAAAAGATAAGAGTTTTGGTTCTCGCCCATGCCTTAAGTGCTTGTATAGGCGAGGATGGGAGTAGTGAGAACGCATGGTTGCGACCTTGCATTCCATAGTATGCCTTGTCAGTATGAGAGGATACTAGTGGCTGCATGAGATCTGTATGGACCCATGGAGTTTAGCTAACTGCCAGGGTAACTTGTACGAGATAAATGCGATGACACTTTTTCACTTGCATAGTAGGTTCCCACATGTCATTGTGTGCCTCTGGGAAGTAGATGTCTGTTTTGTGATTGGAACCTTTGAGTTAGTATACTTTTAGGATTCCTAAACTTTAGAGACTTGTGCTATGTGATTTTGATAGCCTGTTTGGGACTTGAGATTATCTCCTCAGCACGGTGGGAGTGGACCACATAGGTACCACGCGGTCGGGTGGTAGTGTATTTTCCACTCTTATCATTTGAGATTCATTGAGACATCGTGGCTGAAGCGTCCTTCGTGATGGTGGATATGTATCCTTTATTTGATGATTAGCATATGTTAGATGATGTTATCTTATGCTTATATATGCATGTTAGATTACTTTCTACATATGATGTTGTATTTATTAGGAGTGACATTCCTACTATGTTAATGCCGATGATCTCTTCGGTGATTCGGGATGTTACGCACGGAGGGATGGCTAGGGCCCACGATGGTCTAATGATGCTATTAACAGTTGGGAGGAACTGTGCACTTAGTTTATTTTGTTTGATCTTTATGATGGATGTATATGACTTCTATGATGATGTATCATGTGTATCATGTGATTATCTTTACTTTGATGTATCATGGATTAGAATAGGATGATGTACCTTATTCTACATATGTATATTCTTTGAGCTTGTCATACCCTGTGACATGTACAGAGGATGATTGAGCATTTGGAAATGTAATGTATAAACATTGGACTTATCATTATTATTTCATGTGGATGTTGTACTAGATGGAAACATGTATGTAATTCACGTTAAGGGATCTTAAAGAATGTATTATGTTAAGTATGTTATGTTTATTTTTAGATGGACATTGCTATTGCTTTCGTTATTGTGAATAAGTTATGTATGGTATTTACTTTCATGTAAAAAAAAAAAAAAATGTTACCAAACTTAGTGAAATTCTAGGTTAATTCTTTGGATCCCTTGGCGGGGCATTACAGAATTTCCTCCTTCTTTCCCCTATCAAGATTCTAACCATGAGAAAGTTCCAGCCTTTGGCAAAATTTATTTATTCTAGCGTAATTCCCTAGCCTCAAAACTTACATCTCCTCTATTTTATATTAATTCATAGCCAAGTTTTCCTAAGAACTTACCTAAGGCTGCAACATATCAACTTATCTTATCTTTTTTATCAATAATACAAAATTTCCTCCACATAAAAATCTCCTTAAGAGATTATTGTTGCCTTTGTGATAAGCCCTCCACCTACCAATCCTTCCATTCCCACACTTCACCTAAGATTCCATCCTTCTTAATAACATAATCTCTAACTTTCCTTCCCCATAGAACATTGAGTTTTTGTTTCATATCTCTATCTAGACATTCTTCATCTCAAGTTTTATAACCATTCCAAGAATCCTCCCAAAACTTAGCTTTATTTCCATCTCCAATCACCCTTGAGATGTGGTCTATTATGACATTGCTACATGATAAAATAAAGCTCCAAATTGTTGACCCCTTCATCAAGTTTTGAATTGTTAAAATCCTAGTTTCTTCATTTGAGTTCAAGCATTTTTCCCTTAGAATTTTTGTCTAAATCTAATCAGCATCCATTACCATCTATTAGACTAATTTTGCTCTTAAGGTAGTATTCATTAGAATCCAATCTCTTATTCCAGCTCCCCCATTTTTTTGGGTCTACAACCCCATTTTAACAAAGGCCATTTTTTGCAGTCCCCTACTCCACTCCAAAAGAATCTTTGCATCTATTTTTCCACACTATTAATAACGCTTTTTGGAATTTTTAAGTACATCATTGAAAAAAAAGAAACTGCAGAAACTATTGGTTTTAACATCAAGATTCTCCTGGTCAAAGACAACCATTTACCTTTCCAGCCTTCCATTTTTTTAAAACACTTTTTCAGCTAGACCTTTCCACACATCACTTTTGTTTCTTCCCTAAAACAATGGGATCCCTAGAGATCTACTAGGAAGTGAACCCTGTTTAATATTCAAAATTTTGCATATAGCCATTCTTCTACTAACAGGGGTATTGAAAAACAAAATTTCTGATTTTGCCCAATTTATCTTTTGTCTTGAGACTTTCCCATAAATCTCCAAAGTCTTTTTCATCGATCTAGCTTCCTATTCTAAAGCTTCCCCTATTAGAAAGGTTTAATCCACAAATTGAAGATGAGAAATGGAATCCACTCCCCTTGCCACTTTTACACCTTTCCACAAACCTCTAATTCTTTTTTCTTGAATCCATCTTCCCAAAACTTTTGTTAGAATAATAAAAAGAAAAGGGGATAATGGGTCCCCTTGTCTTATGCCTTTTTCCAACTCAAATAATCCTTGAGGGCTTCCATTTACAAGAATTGAGAATCTGACCAAACTTAAACATCCTTTAAACCATCTAATCTAGTCATCATTAAAACCAAACTTATTCAAAAAATTGAACAAAAAACCCCTATTCACCTCATCATAGGCTAGCCTTATATCTAGTTTTACTATCATTTTACTTAGTTTCTTAACTCTTGTGGAATGAATCATTTCATGTGTTATAATCACCCCTTCGAAAATTGATCTCCCCGATGCAAATCCACTCTATTCCTTTGAGATTACATCATTTAGAACCAACTTTAACCAATTTTCAATTACTTTGGAGATGATTTTATACAAAAGATTACATAAAGAGATAGGCTTGAAATCTTCGAAAGTCTTGTACTCTTCTTTCTTTGGCACTAGAGAAACGAAAGTATTGTTTATATCTTTTAAAACAAAACCACCTCTCCTAGATTCCTCTACCATCTCACAAACATCACCCCCTATGTTGTCCCAAAAAAATCTTTTAAAAAATGCCACTGAATCCATTCGAACTTGGGCTTTTATCCTTCCCTAAACCCCAAAGAGCCACTTTTACCTCTTCTTTCGTTGCTTCTGCACTTAGCATTACATTCTACATCTTTGTGATACACTTTAGAATACACTCTAGTACTTCCCCTTCTAAATCTCCTCCTTCATCCTCAAACCTTCCTCTATCTTTGAAAAGCTCTACAACCTCCCTTTTGATCTCCTTTGGATCATTTACCACTATTTCTGCCAAATTTTTTATAGAGAAAATCCTATTATGTGCTCTTCTAACTTTTATTGAATTATGAAAAAACTTGGTATTCCTATCTTCTTCTTTTAGCCATCTTTCTCTTGATTTCTACCTCCAAAAAAATTCTTCTCTTAATAGAATTTCTTCATATTCATTTTTTAACTTCTTTTCTTCTTGGAAAACCTCTCACTCATTCCTTGTTGAATAATTCATTCATTCAATTGTTTTAAGGAAAGTTCCAACTCTTCTTTTGTCTTAAAAATATTTTGGAAAGATTCCCTGTTCCACACCTTCAACTTTCCTTTGATATGTTGTAGTTTTTAAAAAAAATTGAAAGCTTTATTCTCCTCCAAAATAGGGGCATTTTTCCACCAACGTTCAACCATCTCTTTAAAACCATTTGCTCTCAGCCACATTGCTTCAAATTTGAACGACCATCTATCTAGGGCACACTCTTCCTGCATTCTCAAACTAATTGGAAAGTGATCCAACCCATGGATTGGTAAAATTTTCACTTCTACCATCCATTCTACCTATGTCCAATCTGCCCCCAAAAGGAACCTGTCCATCTTTTTAGCTATATTCACAAAACCTAGTCTTCTATTATTCCAGATGAATTCATCTTGCTTAAATAGGATGTTCACTAATCCATTAATAGTCACAAACGCTAAGAAGTCTTCTTGTCTAGCCATTCTCTAGCCCCTCCTTCCTTTTTTCTCCCCAGGATAAAGAATGGCATTGAAATCCCCTCCCAAAATTGTAATTTCATCTTGTAAAATCTTTTAAAAATTTGTTAAATTTTTCCATAACTCTCTTTTCTCCCTACTTTGAATAGGCCCATACACATTGATCACATTAAATTCAATCCCTAATTGTTTTGAAGTTACCTTGATCCATTGCCAATTTTTCTCCTTCTGTATCATTACACCAATCACCGAATCCCCCTTCCACAACAAATTTATTCCACCTAACATTCCACTTGCAGCTACCTAGTCACTTTGCCATTTTCCAAACTTTCTTTTCACACCATCCAAATCATCTATTTTTATCTATGTTTCGTACAATAGAACCACATTTCGTTTTACTTGATCAAGGCCTCTCTTGATTAACTAGAGCTTGTTAGGGGCATTACAACCCCTGACATTCCATGATAAGATCTTCATCCCTTCTAGGAGGGGTTTTTTCCCCTTCCCATTTTTAGCTTTCTTTGGCCTCTTGCACTCCTTGCAATTTGAAATGGAGCATTTAGTGTTCTTCTACCTCTCTTTAAGCTCTCCCCCACCTAAACTTTATGCCTTTTACTTTTTGTTTTTGCTAGAGTTCTTTTCTTTTTAAGTGTCATTTTCTCCTCCAAACCTAGATAATCCTCATCCACAAGCTCCTCTCTATCCAAATCTTCCTCCTTTGAACTCTCATCTGAGCTCAAAACTTCAGAGCCCCCTTTTAAGTTTTTGATTGGGGAGATTTTAATATCTTTAAAAACCTCCCCCACACTTCTATCTCTTCCTCCTTTGACACAGTCTTATAGTCTTCTTCCTTCCCCCACCCATGTTGAGTTTCCCCATTCTCGATCCTCTCATCTACTTCCCCACACACAACACTTTATAAATTTTGATGTTCCTCTCTAATGACAATAACTGTCTATTATGTTAGGATTAAACCTAAAACAAAAATAACAGTTACATGCAAAAACAACCAATACCAGAAAATAGTAGATCGCACAAAAAAGAACACAAGACACCAAGATTTAACATGGTTCACCCAATCCCTAGGCTACGTCCACCAACATCAAGTCCAATATTATTATTACCTAGTGATTACAACTTGATTACAATCTATAATCCCTTATAGCTCAATACCACTGCAAGAACCAATTTTTGCATCACACATGATGAAAATCCCTAACCCTAAGCCTTTTTATACAAGCTTTTTGTCGCTTGCAAAATTAGGGCTAGAATAATAGAAAAATAATAGTAGATGCCTTTTACAATATAAGGTCATTTTTTGGCTTTAGGGGTGTTGCCCCCGAAAACCACCGTGGGGGCATTGCCCCTCGACCCCACCCTATACTACAACAAGGGGTGTTGCCCTAGGACCCTGCAAGGGCACTACCCCTTGATGCTATCTTGAGGGTGCTGCCCCCAAACCCCTGTAGAAATAATCTAGAGGGAAATCACGTCAAATAAACCTCTAAGTTTGATTAGGCTCCATATCACAACAATCTCCCACTTGGAGACTGATCAGACTCCACAATAATAACCTCCCACTTAGAGATTGATCATAGCACTACTAAACCTGGAGCTCCCACTGGAATATATCAAACCACCCTGGACTTTGTTGTTCTTTTATTCCGTTCAATCGATAAGACCAACTAAAGCTGAAGAGAAAGTCAGCTTCTCCCTTGTCACATCCTTTGTAAACATATCCACTAGGTTGTCAATTGTATGTATCTTCTCCAACTTTAACTATCCATCATCCAAAACTAACCAAATGAAATGGTACCACAACTGTATGTGTTTTATCTTTGACTATAGAGCTGAATTCTTCTCAAAATGAATGACACTCTAACTATCTATAAAAAATAATTATCGTGCTGAGGGTGTCCCAATTCTTCCAAGAAGAACTGAAGCCATATCATCTCCTTAGCTGCCTCTATAGCAATAACATACTTTTCCTCTATAGTGGACAAAGCATTAACCTTCTGTAACCTAGAAACCCAACTCACGACTGCCCCACCAATAGTAAATACATAACCTGTAGTACACTGCCTAGTATCAATATTCCCTACCAAATCTGAGTCAACATAGTCCTATAAATTAGTAGTAGAGCCCCCAAAGTGTAAACACTTACTTGATGTTCCTCTCAAACATCTGAGAATCTATTTAACTGCATTCCAATGCTCAAGCCTTGGATGACTAATATACCTACTAACAACTCCCACTACATGTACAATATTTGGCCTTGTACATACCATAGCATACATCAAGCTTCCTACAACTAAAGCATAAGGCACCTTGGACATCTTATCCTCCTCTTCTTGTGTCTTAGGACACATCTCCTTAGTCAACTTCAAATGACCAGGTAAAAGTGTGCTGACAGCTTTAGCATTCTCCATAGAGAAAAGTGGCAACACCTTCTCAATATAATAAGCCTAAGATAATGTCAATTTCCTATTCTTTCTATCCCTACAAATTTTCATACCAAGTATTTATTTTTTTGCCCCCAAATCCTTCATAGCAAATGCATGTGCTAACTGGAGTTTTGACCCCTTAATATGATGCATCTTAGACCCAACTACAAGAATATCATCAACATATAAACATAAAATAATGTAGTTGGATCATCATCCAACCTCTTGAAATAAAAATAATGATCTGAATGACACCTACTATATCCATGCTCATGCATAAAATTGTCAAATTTCATATACCATTATCGAGGAGCTTGCTTCAAGCCATATAAATTTTTCTTCAATCTGCACGTTAAGTTCTCCTTACCTTTGACCTCAAATCCCTATGGCTATGCCATATATATCTCTTCATCCAAATCACCATGAAGGAATGCTATTTTGACATCAAGATGCTCTGAATGCAAATCTTCAGTAGCCACAATATTTAAAATAGTGCGAATAGAAGTCATTTTAACAATAGGAGAAAATATCTCATCAAAATCAATGCCCTTTTTTTGTGCAAATCCTTTTACTACTAACCTGGCTTTAAATCTTTTCTTACCTCCATCCTCTTCTCTCAACCTGTAAACCCACTTATTTTGTAAAGCCTTTTTACCTGCAGACAACTTACATAAATCCCATGTCTTATTTTTCAACAAAGATTCCATTTCTTCTTTCATTGCAGACTCCCACTGAATCTTTGTATCTACGTGCATAGTTTCATCATAACATTCAGGTTCACCAGCATTAGTAAGTAAAATAGAATACAAGGAAGGAAAAAATCTTTCTAGAGGTCTACTCATCCGTGTTGACCATCTAACATTCACTGGGGTGTGTGGTATTTGTTGTTGCACATCATGAGGAATTGTTGGAACATTAGCTTTTGGAGTATCATCCAACACTACATAATCATCTTCTTTCTTCTCATGTTGTTGCAACAGATCTTTGTACACCACTTTCTCATTAAATATGACATCCATGCTTCTTACAATTTTATGATTTTCAAAATCCCAAAGCCTATAACCAAATTCATTAATGCCATATCCAACAAAAACACATTTCTCTGACTTAACTTCCAACTTGGTTCTATTTTGAAAATCTATATGAGCAAATGCTTCACAACCAAAGGTTTTGAGAAAAGAATAACTCACCTTCTTAGCAGTCCATGCTTCCTCTAGACTACCACAACCCAAAGGAGTAGATGGACCTCTATTAATCAAATATATAATAGTATTAACAACCTTTGCCCACATGTTTAAGGGCAACCCTACATGCAACCTCATGCTTCTTGCACACTCCATTATAGTCTTGTTCATGCATTTAGCATTTTCCTGTGGAGTCCTTGGAACAAGCTTCTGTCTATGAATACCATTAACAGATTAATAATCTTCTAATTCATGATTGCAATACTCACCACCATTATCAGATCTAAGACATTTTAATTTCTTTCCAGTCTCATTTTCAACCAAGCATTTCCATTTCTTAAAAGTTTGAAATACATCAGATTTCTATCTAAAGAAATAAACCCATACTTTTCTAGTTGCATCATCAATAAATGTAACATAATAATGAGAGACACTAAGGGAAGATACCTGAGCCAGTCCCCATACATTTGTATGCACAAGCTCTAATTTCTCACTTTTATTTTCCTTCCTAGTCTTCACAAAACTCAGTCTCTTTTGTTTTCCATACACACAACTTTCACAGAAATCCATATTAACACATTTCAGACCTGGTAAAACTTTCTTTAAATTAAGTACTTTCGTACCTTTCTTACTTGTGCCCAAGTATGTTGTGCCACAATGTTGTATCAAAATTTACAACAGTTATTTGTTCTCCCTACTCATCTACAACAATTGTTCTTGAACATTCAGTTTTCTCTGAAATAATCATAGTAGAAGGAACAATATGACTTGTACAATGATATAAGGTGCCTACTTTCACACCTTTTGCTACTACAAGGGAACCTTTTGAAACCTTCCAATTTTTATCATTAAAAGTAACTAAACAACCCTCATCACCAAGTTGCCCTACTGAAATTAAATTCCTACTCAGCCTTGGAAAATGTCTTACCTCATGTAGTAGCCAATGATTCCCATTCTACAACTTAATCTTAACTCTTCCCTTTCCAACAATCTAATAGGGTTCATTATCCCCCAAATAAACAAGCCCAAAATCCCCTTGGACATAATAAATAAAATAACCTCTATGAGGTGTGGCATGAAATGAAGCACCAAAATATAAAACTCATGAATCATCAACACTTTCTAAAGATAGAAGCAAAGCATCCTCTTTGGATTTGTTACTTACCACATTTGCCTTCTTGTTCCCTTCCGGTTTATCTCCTTCATTGTTCTTTTGAGTCTAGCAATCTTTCTTCTTATGTCCTATTTTACCACAGTACCAATAATCTCTTGGTCTTTTAGATTGAGACCTCTTCCCCTTTGACTTTCTTGTTGATTTCCCATGATTTTTGGAATTATTTCCTCTCTCAATTATTCTACCTTTGCTTTGTGTGTTCAAAGCACTTCCTGATGTAGATCCACCTAAGGTTTTCTTCCTACGAGTTTCCTCACTCAAAATAACACTGATCACATCATCATATTTTAGGGTACTAGATCCAAAAACAAAATTACTCACAACCATTACCAAGCCATTCCAGCTTTCACACAAAGAACACAAAATCAAGAAAGCCCTAATTTCTTCGTCAAAGTTGATACCCATAGAAAATAACTTACTAGTAATAGTATTAAACTCATTTAAATGATCTGCAACATATCCACCTTCTGTCATTTTCATATTAAATAAATACTTCATGAGAAATACCTTGTTTGAAGCAGAGGGCTTTTCATACAATTTCTACAGGGTTTCCATCAACTCTTCCATCGTCTTCACTTTTGTAATATTAAATGCCACTAATGGTGCCAGGCATAATCGAATGCTTCCAAGTGCCTTTCTGTCCAAAAGATCCCAGTTGTCATTTGACATAGATCCCTGATTCTTGGTTTTTCCTTCCAATAGCTTCCATAAATCCTTGTGATAAAGATAGTCCTCCATTTGTATTTTCCATAACTAAAAGTTTTTCCCATTAAACTTGTCAACCCTAAGCTTAACCTTGTCTTCATTTGCTCCCATTCAACTGTGAGACTCCCACTCAACCATGAGACCTTCCTATAGAGGATTGCTATAAATAAATAAAAATGACAACAATCTTACATAAAAAAAGATAACCATTTGGCTCTAATACCACTTGTTAGATTAAACCTCAGATAGAAATAACAATTACATGCAAATATAACCAATACTAGAAAATAGTAGATTGCACAAAAAAGAACACAAGACACCAAGATTTGACATGGTTCACCCAATCCCTGGGCTACATCCACCCATAGAAAGTCCAATATTATTATTATCCAATGATTATAACCTGATTACAATCTGTAATCCCTTGTAGCTCAATACCACTGCAAGAACCAATTTTTGTATCACACATAATGAAAATCCCTAACCCTAAGCCTTTTTATACAAGCTTTTTGCCATTTACAAAAGTAGGGCTAGAATAATAGAAAAATAATAGCTGATGCCTTTTACAATATAAGGTCATTTTTTGGCTTTGAGGGCACTGCCCCCAAAAACCCCCATAGGGGTGTTGCCCCTCAACCCTGTAGGAGTTGATGAAATGCAACTCTGCAGTCACCAAGATCACCTACATGCAAAATAACCTATCAAAGGGAAACCAAGAAGGAAGAGGTGGAGCTTGGAAAAACCCTAAACAAACATGAGAGAGAAAATATGCAAAACAATGAAATTGTATTTACAATGGAAATGCGTTATGAGATACAATGAGAGAGTCTGAATATAAAGGCCTCATGGAAGCTTGTAGAATAAGCTGGAAAGAGGTAGAAGATAAGGTTGACAACTAAGCACACTTCCACAAAATGGTGGAACATGCTAGAAGGGAACAAACTCCTATGTTGTCAACAACTCATCACTGCATGCATTAAATACTAAATATTAAATAAATGCATTAACCTAAGTAAGCTTAAGTAAATAGAATAAATAATAAATAAATAAATAATTATTTACTCTAAAAAACCCCACCCTATACTATGACAGGGGGCATCACCCCAGTACCCCATAGCGGTGCCCTGTCTTGGCGCACTGTCCCCAAACCCCCATAGAAATAATTTGGAGGGAAATCACATTGAATAAATCTCTGAGTCTGATTAGGTTCCATATCACAACATGTTCATCCCTAACTTTACCAACTCCCCCCACCTCTTTGTCCCCCACAACCATTGCAAGCCCTCACCCCCTTCAAAAGCTTTCATTATTTTAGCCTATTGGACATTAGCCCTTGCCTTTTCTATCTAGATTTCTTGCTGCATATTTCTAGCCAAATCTGCATCAGGCCCAATTCCTTACTCATTCACCATTTTTTTAGCCTCAACTATTTTACTCACTTGATAGTTATTTTCTCTTATATTCCAAATCATAGAACTTTCCACTTCTATAGAAACCCCTTTTAAAATCCTCTCTCTCTTCCCTTGCAACCCTTCCTTTTTTAAAGCAATCTCAATTGCCTTATTTAGAAACTTTTCCTCTTCCTTCCCTTTGTGTTGGCCCTCTTGCTTACATTTCTCGAAATCATGCTCCTCACAAAGATAATGCTCACACACCATCAACCCTTCTTCCATAGGCAGAGGTTGCCTCCAAATCTCCCCTTCATAAAACACCTCAACCATTTTGGGTATAGGATGACAATCATTCCACATTATGCATATTCTTGGAAACATTTGTAAAGTTTCCTTATCAACCATTTCCACAACCTTTATAAATGTTCCCAGTTTATTTCCAATCTTTCTATAGCAGTGTTCAATCCAATATTCCCAAGGAAGGTTTCTCAAGCCCACCCAAATAAGAAATTGCTTTATTATTTCCTTTGTGGGGTCGAAGTTTGGAACCCAAGCTTTCATGTAAAAACCAAACCGTTCTAGAAAATATGGTCTGCCATTTAGAATCCAGTCTCTATCATGAGCCAGCTCTACTGTAACCGTACACGACCCATTCTCTAGAGTTTTGAAATCTTTCACCTTGCCCCACTTCTCATCACACCAAGTCTTTATCTTCCCTATTGCCTACCATGTTCCTCCTCATTGCAAGAAGAAAACATTTTTTTCTAGCTGAGCTCTCTTCTCCTTCATAGGACCCATATCTAACACCACCCTTTCGATTGTGCATATTACTATTTGTTGTTCCTCTATCATCTGCTTCTCTTGGTTCACCACTGCTTGTGGTTTCCTTAAACTCTTTGCAATCTCTTCAAAAATCACCCTGCCCCCCAAATTGATGGATGTGAACCTTTGCATTGGATGACTTCTCTGTCCATTAAAATCGTTTCTTTCTCCCTCATTTTTCCATGATCTCCCTTTCCACTGTTCCTCTTTTTTCCATCGAGTCCTTTTTTGAAATTTTTTTCTCTCTCCCTGCCATCTTCCATTACTATTTCCCCAAAACCTAAAACTTTCATGCCTTTTGAACGGTTCAAACCTTCTAGATTGCTAAAAGTTTCGACCATGTTTACTGTAACCATCCTCAAACCTGCTTAAAAACCCTGCTCTCCACCGTTCAGCCATCTCCAAGAATGTTTTTATTATTATATTTTTAATTATTATTAATTTTATTATATTATCTAGTATGATTCTTATGGTTGTTAAGATTGTTTAATATCATAGTTTTGTAACATTTCTTTTTCTTTTTTAAAAGTCTACAATGGATTATATATTATTCTCTAATTCATTTGCTTTGTAAAATATTAAAAAATAATAACAATTTACAAATCTTGCAAATATTTATCTTTTTTTTTTTTGGTATTAGAGGGTATCCTCGCCACCCAAGCCCAATGGTTTCCCTTTACGGGGTGAGCTTAGGGCGAGACTAGTCCCTTTCGTCATGTTGCAATTTGTACTTGCCCCCTAGGTAGGCATGACAAAATAACATTCGGGCAAGTGAATCAAACTTGAAACCAAGTGAATTAACCCACAACCTTAAACCAATTCACCTAACCCATGGGGGCAATATTTATCTTTATTTATTAATATTTTTATATAGAGTTTTTAAGTCATACCTAAATCATATTTATTCACTTGATCAAATTTTTGTGAAGTTTTTAATTATAAAAAGAGTAATGATTATAGACTTTTAATTTTCCTATAAAGTTTAGGAATATTCAACATTTTAAAAAATGTTAAAGTTATGCACAATTTTATGTTGTCTGCAAACATTCTAGTTAATTGAACTTGTTGCAATAATAATCCTATGTGTTTGCATAGTTGTTACAATTCAAATTAAATACCAAGACTACATTCAACATATTTTTCCATATTAAAATATTGTTACAAAAAGTTGAATTCAAAAAACCCAACAAACTATTTACATACAATTGACAATTCTTATCAAATATACAATCTCAAAACAATGTTAATAAAGAAAAAATTATATATTTATAAAAGTAATATAAATTCTTTATTACTAATATGATTTTTTTTATTAATATTTGGCAAGGCCTGAATTTATACATGGATGAATTCTATTATATACAAACATAGTCTCTTGATTATTAAATTACAACTACTACCTATTTCATGCACTTTGTCATCCTTGCACAAGGTAGGGACTTAGCTCTCTTAGAGCTCTTGTTTTACAATGTACCAAATAAAATGAATTTCTCTCTAACATACTCGATATTATTTTTCTTTTATTGATCATATGTGATCTATATAATATCCATCTTGATTGCTTACAATACTCAATATTCTCCACTTCAAATTAAATAGTCATATACCTAATTACATTGCTTATTTTCAATTTAAATAAATATTTTAATTTACAAATTTTTATTATTTTGTCATCCTCTTATTGGACTTCAATTTAGATGTTTACAAAATTATACTAAAGTGTAATTTTTTTTTTAAATTTAAAAATTTATATACAAAGTCATGTATCATGAAATTTACTAATATAAAAATTGTACATATTTTATGTTTAATTATAGTAAAACATCATAAAATATTTCAACTTAAAAAAATGATAAACTTTATCAAGATATTTATCAAAAAAATTACAATATAAAGTTTATATATATAATTTGATTTATATTTTATATCACTTTTAATAGAAAAAATAATATACTTTATAGAGGATGATGTAGACAATAT